>JACGWO010000011.1:26817207-27283639 GCA_034509735.1 Sesamum alatum | reverse complement strand
TATTGACGTTCTTAAGCTTTTCAATCCTCATCATTCTGATTTGTCATTCTGGGAATTAGCAGCAGAAATTTCACCAACTTCCTTTCTAATATCTGCAGGTGACTCCCGATGTTCATTTCCAGAAGGATCTGGGCTTGGATAGCTTAGACCGTGGAGTGGAGATTGTAATGGCCTCGAGGAAGAGTTGTAAGCTCGAAAATCCTGACAAAGGAAGCCGATAAAATCGAAAAAGTACTCCTGCCTCTTGCAATCGAATATATTTACAACCACCCTATGGCTAGCTAAGATATGCACGATTCAGTGTTTTGGCGTTTTCATCTCTTTAAAGCAACCGGAAATTGTATCCATCTTTGCTTGTCTGTGGGATGCTGCAGAAATTTGATCCTAGGATGGAAATAATTTGTCCCACATTTTCGATAATAGGTGTCCTAACGGAGTCGATTGTAAGTCTCTGCTTGTATTGTTTTGACAAGATGGTGTTACTCTGTTTTTGAAGAACCTCTCACTGAAATGTCAGTAATAATCAAGAAATGGTAGTCCAATACTTCTCCGGAGTTCAGTTTCGAACACTCTACTTATGATCTCCGTGGAGTTAATGACTAGTGAAACTCTGACTGGCTTCAATCAGACAATTCTGGTCTTTTTTGTGCTGTTAGATTTTAGACAATTAGATCATGATTCAACATGTTCATAGTGATTTCTTGAGGTTTATCCTCAAGAAAAGTAAACTCCTCTTGCCGAACTTTTTTGCTTTGGGGGCACTGAAGATCGCTCGAGCTGAATACATAATTGTGCAAGTTTGTTTGAATTATTATCAAGTTTCAAAATTTGTGTTTGAATTTAATTTGATTATTGTTCTAATCAAGCTCAAAAAAGTTTTACTTGATCAAACATGAGTCGAGCTCGAATAATTTGGTTTTGTCAAGTATATTGTATTATTGTTACACTATTGAATCGAGTTCGAAAGTTCACCGAACAAAAACTTTTATTCAAATTAGATTTGTTAAGATTAACAAATCGAGTTCAAACAAGTTTTTATCGATCAATTTCAATCGAGAATTGAATAATTTAATTTATTTTGCAGCCCTACTACGACTAAAGAAAGTATTGAACTACAAGTCACACAAATAGCTCAAGAATTCCAGCTGCACAAACTTCCCAACCAACCAAGGCTCATCCATATGAATTCACATAACGCAACCAACTAATTAAACATAGAGAATGTCAAAACAAGTCATTCAATTCCATTTACAGACCACAAAGAAAGAATCTATGAACCCCAAACCTTTGCAGCAAGACAACATGCATAAAACCAGGATGATTACACTAATCACCCTGATCCTGCCTCAACCATATGCATAACAGAGAGTGCCACAGCTGAAAGCTGAAACGTATCGTTGTTTCTCTTAGTCAAAGGCGAAAAAACGGCACCCCTCTCCACGAACCCGTCCTCACACGTCGTGGCAGCATCCATGACCGAACTTATCTGCACGTTGGCATCATCGAACCTCTTTGCACTGTAACATCTCATGGCCTCCTCCACAGCAGAGACAGCGTCTGAGAAAAGCTCGAAGCAATCACTCAAACATCGCCTCGTATACGGATCCCATCTCGGGTTTTTCATCAGTTGTTCGATGTAGCACCGTGTATCGGTCACGTTGTCACGTATCAGCCGGATGGAAATCGTGCAGAGGCCTTGGAGGGTAGCGCACCGGCTGGCTGGGGCGGCTTGCAGGGAAGTCGTGCAGAAGTCGTAGTCGATATTCGGATCGTTGATGCCGCAAGTTTTGCAAGTGGAGTTGATCAAGCTCTGGCCTTGTGTGGCCTTGATCATGATCAACAAGGGGAGTAAGAGGGCTAATGCAGTGAAAGATGAAGATGGCTTCATTGATTCTTCTTTCTTGGGGGGTGGGTGGGGTGGGGGGTACTGTTTTATAGCCTTTTCTTTCTGGTTATGTGCTATCTCATCTATGAGAGATGGTTTCCTATATATATATTGAGCTGGCTGGCTAGTGATGGGTTGGTACGTGAAGTTTGCTTTGAAAATGTAGATAAACGTCTCACATTAATTGGTACACAATTTTGTAAGTCCAAAGCCTCTTTTACCCAACGATGCGCCTTTTCAAAATCAAACTGTGAGCTCATAAGAAATTAAAGCGATAATGTCTCGAATACCGAAATACCGATCGAGTCGCTACCTGCAGACAAGATTGCTGATCATGTGCTATGCTAAATCAGACAAATGAAACAACCTCTGATTTGATTTGTATTCTCTCCTTTTCTCTATGTATATAGACAAATGGGGTGACGACAATATTCAATCTAAATACTTGACAGCTCTGTGTAACTGTTTGTGGATATTATGATTGTCAGTTGATAATATGTATGAACGTTATTATTGAAGGAGATAATGGGATTCTGACAAGGGATAGAGACACAACTTTTGGAATTTTATCAGTGTTGCAAACATTAAGGTAAAAACCCTCCGATGATAACTAAAATTAGCCAACTCAATAATTCGGACACAAAATTTTTTTCTGGGAAGTATCTCGAATTTTGGGTGTGTACGCATGTTAGGTGCTTGAGCAAAATAAAATAAAAACTAAGATTATAGCTTTGGTTATCCATGATTAATTTCAGGGGAAATCTTATTTTTTGTCTGATGTCTTCGAATCTTGTTTGATTTGGTCTCATTTGTTGCATTTGTCTCATATTTAGTCTTATTTGTTCAATTTTTTCTCAAATTTGGTCTCAAACAGTATTTTCCGTCAAATTATTAACGGAGCCATCAACAATGGCAGACTCTTGCCCCAATAACAGACTTGATGGTTCCGTTAACAATTAGAAGGAAAATGTTGTTTGGGACCAAATTTGAAAAAAAAAATTAAACAAATGGGACTAAATGTGAGACAAATACAACAAATGTGATCAAATCAAAAAAAGTCCTAAGATATGGGACCAAAAAAGCGATTTTCCCTTAATTTCAAAACAACTAAAACATTAGACTTAGCAAATATCTCGGGTATTGCTAAAAATCGACTGCTGAGAATCGAAGATAATTATATTAGTTGCAAGTATTATTGTACTTGTCATGTAACTGATCGTTTTCTTTCAATTACATAAGACGTGTAACACACTCGTCTTTGGCGGGACCTAATTTGAACTACAATTTCATGTACGATAATTAGGTTTTTTCTGATACATGTTACTTTGAGTAATAGCTAAACTACTAAATTTCTCTATCAGGAACATAGTAAAATAGCAGAATATGTTTGATTTATGCATTCAGAGGAAAGAATTTTAGAGTCTATATCCCAACCTTATCCTGCACAAAATTCTCTTTAATTTTGATCCTAACGTTTGTATGAAGGAACTTTCCTTATTGTCCACAAATGGCACAAGTCAGAGATGAAGAATTCCTTTTTAGTACAAAAGAACCGATTCCATTTATTACACACTAGTGACAAGTCACGTGATTGAATAAGGGCAAATTACAGTTGACTTTCTTGATATTTGATATAATTACAAATATTTTCTCGTTGTTTGAAAAATTATAAATATTCCTCCTGAAATTTGTAACCGTCTAACAAATAATCCATTTACATCCATTTTTATGAATGAATTGACCAAAATACCCTTATATACTAAATTATTTTTTTTAAAAAAAAATGGACTACAATGCGCAGGGAGAGGTTTCTTAACTTTAAGCAATAATGCAATTTGCCTCAACTGATTTTTCTGCAATTTTAATAAGAAGCTCAATGGCAAAATGATCATTTTCAAGCCTTTGGTTAAAAATTATAAATCTCAAAGGAGATATTCATAATTTTTTAAACAATGAATAAATATTTATAATTTGACAAATCTCAAGGGAGGTGACTGTAATTTACCCATAAAATAAATACACATATGCTGATGCCCAAAAAGGAGAGATGGCGTCTCTTCTTCAACCTCTCAACTTGTGGGCCAATGGCCATGCCCATTCTTTCAAGATCCTTGGAAGTTATAACTTAAAAGCACGGGACATGGGTTTTATTAGTTGTGAATTATTTCATTATTATACATATATATATATATATATTATGATAATATTAAAAAGAAAAATAAAATTATAAAGAGTTGAAGTTGGAGTATTTGGAAAAACAACTTTAATGTTTATAGTTTTAAGATACATAAGTTTGAAGAGGTGATTATAAGTTTTAGCTTAAGATCAATTTAATTTAAACAGTTCAAAAATTGATGGTACAAAATTAATATTCCATCAATATAATACAAGTAATTTCAATAATTTTGTCAAATCATTCTGCTATCCAAAAAACCCACCTCCTATTACAATGAATAATCGATATATATATATACTAGAAAGTGGGGAGGCGTAAAGACAATATCACCCCCCAACCGCCCACTACCCCACTAACTTACTAACTACCAGGTGTAACCGTCAGGGGTAGGATGGTAATTACACAATACTCCTTTTGGCAAATTATATTTTAATCCCTTGATTAAATTCCTGCACCATCAAAAGCATAAACTCTAAATTAAAGGGAACTATTATTTTTTAACAAAAAGCCGATACGCTTAAAAGAAGCTCGTGCATATTATTTCATTTGACGACAATTTCGTCCTCTCAATCGGTATTTTACAGCCGACTTGTGTACTCATCGACCCGTAACAGAATATTTTTTATTCTATTTAATATATACATATTATATGTGTATATTTTTTTCTAAAAATAAAATAGATTGCATAATAAAATATGGTTGACAAGATTATAAAAAATTGTACTTAACAATATGTTGAACCGATGATCCATATCATACATAGTGTGTGGTCTGCAGCAAATATCACATGATACATGGATTCGGATTATTCAGAACTATTTTAATTTCGAAAGTCACTTAGAACTTTTTGAAAATAAATTGAAAACAACTATAATCAGAAGTTGACAGATCTTTGCAACAAGAAATAGAGTACAATTTTTTTTATATATAATCTCAAGCAAAATTTTTGCCTGTGATGATGACGAGGGCATGAGGAAGAGATTGAAAGTAAGCCGTTACAAAAATAGTAATGCTGTATTTTTTTATTTTTTTTTTATAATGAGCGATGAACTATTAATTTGAAAGTACATAATGTATTTAAAGCGATGAATTGCTTATTGCAATATTTAATGCACGGTATAACAAATGAATAACATATCCACATCTATCAAGACCAATCAGAAGAATAAACAAACATCCAATAAATTAAACAACTCCCTACATTCGTAGGACTCGAACCCACGACCTCTTGGTTGTGGGACCTCAACCCTCACCAATCGGGCAAGAGATAACTGTAAGATGTACTTATAAAGGAGATTTAATTTTTTATTTTACCAGGACGTATCATGCGCGTTGCATGTGTAGAAACATATTAAGTTCATAAATGTATTTATATTTATAACATTGAACTATTAGTATATACAATTATATATTTAAAAAATAGATAATAATAATAATTTTAAAATCATATAATTATATTATTTGTAGTTCATTTCTAAATTTACTTGATACTATTAAAAAAAAAACCTATCCTTAAAATTGGAATTTTTTATTTTATACGTACTGATTATTATATTTGATGATCTTGTATTAAAATAAATTAGTGCGAAAGTAAAATATAATATATATAAAATCCAATATTGAAATAAAATTAATTAGTCATAGTGCCTTATTTATAGATTTTTTCTATAAGAACTTCCAATTTAATATAATTGATCATATTTTATTTGTAGTTTTTTTTTCCTGGTGATTTGCTATGTCTTTAATTTTATTTATTTTTATTATATTATTCCTGTGTATGATATATTTTTTTTATTATCATATCTTGATGTCTTTTATTTTATTATTGATGTGAAATGATTTTGAACTAATTATTTATTAACTATTTTTAATTAAATTGTAATCTAATTAGATACCCGTAGTATCAGTATATATATCGCATGGCCGTATAACTAATTGGTATCATCTATTTTTTTATTCAATAATATATTATATTTTTGCAAATTTAGAGGGTGTCCGGCTAAACTTATTTGAAACATCTTATAAGATGATTTAAGAGCTTAAAAATGTTGAATTCTATTTAGAAATAAGCTATTAAAGTATTTGGATAAATAAGAAGCCAAAGCTTATAAGATATAAGAATGTTTTGTATAATTTTATATTGTAAAGAAAGATTGAGCTTACTTTTTTTTAAGAGTTTATAAGATCATGAACATCTTATTTTAAGATCTTATAAGTTATATAGAAAAGAAAAATTATCGAACTATTTTATAGAACTTATAAGCTCTTAAACATATAATATATTTTAAAGAGCTTATAAGCTCAACCAAATGCACACGTAATCTTTTATGTACATATATAATTATCTACTACTAAAAAATTAAATGATAAAAGATTTTCTGAACAATTGATTTTTATGGACAATGTCAATTTAATAAAAAGAATAGTGCTTTTATTTGTCGATATATTTTCAATCAAATAATAAGAGATTCTTTGGATAATTGAATTTTCATAAGCAATTTCAATTTAATAAAATTCGTGCTTTTATTTGTTAATATATTTTTATTCTTAATACTTATTTACTTTTGTTAATTTTAGCTTATTTTGTAAAGTATATTTTTCTTTTGTTAGCATAAAATTAAAATTTAATCTACGACTAATATGTTAGTACATAATTATTTCTAAAATCTTAGTTTTAATTGTTACCAATGTTTACTCACAATACGTGTCTTTTCATAATAAGAAACAAATATTTAGAATATTCGTAATTTTATATATAGTATAGATATAAATATAAATTTATTATATGTACCCGGTGTGATATATACATGTGCTATGTGTATGGATTTCACATCATTTGAATATACAAAAAAAATAATAGGGATAATTGCACAGCCCCGATGTTTATTTTTGTTTAATAAATAAATTCACTAGTTAATTAAAATTCATCAAATTTATTAATATTAGCACTATATATATATATATATATATATGAAAATTTATATTACCCTTATTAACTTATTACTGACTTATTGCAAATGAAATAATTTTTTTTTTGATAAAACTACCTTATACATATTCACATGCTATCTTTTCTGAAGATATATATCTTCTCATATGCATTAGCGTGTGAAAATGTATAAGGATAGCTTTGTTAAAAAAATATTTATTTGACCTGTAATAAGTCAATCGTGCATAAATATGAATTTTCATTCAACTTTTTGTTTTCCCCTAAGATCAGTAAATTTAGAGAATTTTAACTAAATGGGGAATCTATTTGTAAGACTAAAACAAATATCAAGGATAGTAGATATAGTTCTCAAATTACATGGGGTCTATGTATAATTATACTAAATTTTTGGGGAGGACGGTTTAATTAACCCAAAATATTATACACGAATTTGTATATATTAATAACATTAATTTGGAAAAAATAAATGAAAAAAGAAAAATCAGGAAAGACGAAAATAGGTAAAAAAGAATATAGCGGGGTCAAATTGCAATTTACCCAAACTTTAAACCCAAAGAAAAACCCATGTTTCCCCCCTCTGCCTCGTCACTCTCTTCCACAAACTGTCTCATCCCACTCTCAGATAAGGAATCACACCAAACCCTCTTTCCCTCAGCAGGGGAGTCGCCGGCGTCAAAGATTGGCCGGAAAAATGGCGAATTTGAGGACGGCAATGGATGCAGCATTCTGGGACCTGAATATATCAACTCCACAAGCCCTTGATGGTGTTTCTAAGGCGGTTCCAGGGGATCCCGTGCCCCTTGATGGTGCAAGAGCAAGTAGAGCGCTTAGAGTTCAGCAATTATCTGTATTGGGAAATGGGTTTCCTTTGGGCATCATTCCATCTTTTTCTCCAACCCCTAATCATAAGGAATTGGGCTCTTTTGCGCTGCAGTCCCTCCTCGGCAACGTGGATATTGGGGGCTGGTATGGTTCCAAAACTTTGTGTTGGTTGATTTGGTGTAATTGTTTATATGGATGTGTGTTCCTGTTGTTGGAATATTGTTAAAATTTTTGGAGGCAGTGGAAAGCAGGGTAAGAATTTATGCTCTATGAATACTCAAGTAATAGTGATCAGTGGAAATTTCAATGTGTTTGCATTGATAATTGCATCGGTGATCGGGTGCATTTGAGTGACTTCGTTAACGTATATGCAATGTGTGACCTCAATGGTTTTGATATTAATCAAGATTAGCATGAATTTCAGTGAGTTTTGCTCGTTTAAAGGCATATTTTATTGGCAAATGTGCTTATGTTTTGCGTACATGAGTTGTTATTGTAATAAAATGAAACCCGTATAGCGTATAGGTTAGTGTAGGGTGTGCAAGTGTATATGGACAGGACAAGATGGTTTCATGTATACACACAAGTGTGTGTATGTGTGTATTTATGTAAGCATGCATGTCCATAAATGAAGACTCGATTTTACTCATATATCAGTTGCCACCATTTTATGTAGGTGGGTTGGATTAATTGGGCAATTTCGTCCAAAGAAATTGATATCATCTATTAAAGCTGAAGTTTGTGCTGCAGAAGAGTGGGAGCTGCCTTTGCTTAAAGATGCTGCTAAGCATTTCCTGGACAAATCACTATATGCTATCGGCCTATGCTCGCTGATACCATTAACATCCTCATCATCCTTACTTTTGAGCTCTGAGAAGCATGGTGAGAGGAAGAGGAGACAGACCAAAGCCGTGCTCTTTCACAAGGCAAGATTCTGAGTTAATGTGTTAGCTGCCTAGACAACTTTGCCGTGGTTTTCCTTTAATATCACTGCTCACTGGTCCCTACTATATTTTACTATTGTTTCATTAGCATGATTTGAGTTTGTTTTAATGTTTCTTTGTCTTGATCATTTGAGTACTACAGCTGTAGCCTGAGGTTAATAGGGACTCTGCGCTTAAATGCTTTCTGCTATAGTTTTGCTCCCAAAATAACTTGAGATGCAACTATAGCTACTATGACCAGCCAGGGCCCTGGAGCTGGTGTTTTTAAATAAACTCTGGAAGTCCAGGAAATTGAGACGAGGTATTTTTCCATGGTAATGAACAAGGCATTTTTTTGCTGCATATTGTAGGGCAAAATGGTTAGGTTCTTAATCCATCAGAGATCTTTAAATAGAGGTAATAGCTTAGCTAGTAGCAGGAGATTAAAGAATATACTACCAGCTGCTGGACCGTAACTTTGCAACAAATTCTGCAAAAATGTTCACAGTTCAGAAGCAGGAATGGATTTTGTGGATCCTTTGTTTTTCTTTCCTTTGACTTTCTCATCATGAAGGGTGACGGTCCTTTAGGGGCTCTTGCATAACAGAGTTCAAACATAATCTTCTGACTTGAGCAATTTGAAATATAACTTATAAGATACATAAAGAGAAATAGAACGATACTGTTGCCAGAGCTTGGATTCCATGTAGCATGTGATTATTTCTGATCAGAGCAACTGCATTCATAAAGGCGGGGGAGAGAGAGAGAGCGAGAGATAGGTTCCATATATTGCTATCTGTGATGATTGTAGCTACTCAATGGGAATCGTATGACTTGTTTGGTTTTATGTTCATTTTCAGTTTTCAGTTTTTGAAACAGTAATGAAAGTAAAATATGTTTGTTAATTCGTATTATGACTAGAAATGTTTTAGTATCATTCTCATCTTAGTCATTACTTTTTTATATATTTACATACATATAAAATTCTTTCAATTATTGATTTTATGAACTAATAATATATTTTTTCATAATATTTTGACATGACATTACTAACAATTCTAAATCGAGCTAACAATTTGATGTGACATCACTAACAATATAACTATCAATTTCATTTAAATAAAAAAATTGTATTTGATGTGACATCACTAACAATAAAAATAAAACTATCATTCATTAAATAAAAAAAATAATATTGATTTGACATCACTAACAACATGAAATACAATCTCATCAACTAATCTAAACATATTCTCATTTTTATATAAAAATTCTATACAAAATTGAAAATGTCCATTTCTCACTGAAAATTGAAAATGTAAACAAAACCAAACATGGCCTTAGACTGTTTGGCATTGAGAGACCTGTTCCCGTAAAGTCGAAGACGTCCTGTCCATATAGCTGTTCTAAGTTGTCTCAAGTTAACAAACTTAAGACAGAATAAAGATAGGGCCTGCTTAAATATCTCAGTTCTTCAAGTCGCTATACTTCCTGTGAAAACTGATTTGATTAGTCATGTGCTTGAGCCTGGTATTGATCTGTTTAAACTAAATCTTTGTTTAAAGTTGGATATACTCTCTCCAACTGCAGCTTCCGGATCATGATATTACTCTAGAAGCCGCATGGCCACAGCTGTTCATAGGCCATAAAGGAAAATACTGGGAAGTTCCAGAATCTATATCCGTGGACTGTTCGTCCCTCATCTCTGAGTCTGGATTGCGGTACCGTTTTGGCATACATAAAAATAGTGGCCGTCCACAGTCTGTCGATTCTGTTGATGCTCAAACCCCACTTGCCTTATTGCCTGGGGTATGTGCAAAAGCTGCCTTTTCTTATCAAAAGTCTAAGGACTTATGGAGGCAAAAGGAAACAAAAGAGGATGTTATAATAGAGACAGAAAAAGGCCAATTCTGGCGTCCCTCATATGATATCCGTCTCAAGGACCCTCACGCAGCAATATCTGGAATTATAGGTATTTCTAGGTTTCACAATGTACTTATTGCTACTTGTATACTTTTTTGTCTTCTTTATTTCTTTCATCATTGTCTTTCCATTTTTTTTCTCCTTAAAATGTATGTTACCACTTTCCCATATGTATATATACTCCCAAATTGGGTGCATATGCTATATTTGAATGCTTCTATTAGAGCATCATAATTTTAAGTAGTAATATTGCTGGACAACATTTGCATGCTTTGTTTTATTGTAAGGGTTGCCAGGTCCGATGTACATCACTGCTAAGTACATGCATGGATGTTTACACAAGTTTTCTTTACGTCAAGAATAATCAGCCTAGAGTTACATCGTAAAATGTTATATTATTCTAAGGTGGGTCTGTATCTTGAACAAAACATTTGCTCTGATGTCCCTTCTGGTAAACGTTGATAATGAATGCCCTTAAAGTTCAATTTTTAGCAAAAATAATGCTTGTTCTGGTGGTAATGACGGTAAACTCCTGATCTATGTCGTATGTTGTCAGTGCATATACTTTACATGCAGCATTTCCTTTACCCAGTCTCCATCTTGTGATGAGATTTGAATTATTTACGTTAATTCTCTTTCCATTTAGGAGGTACTTGCATGGCATGGGCGAGTGCTGGGAGTGGCTCACTATCTGTCAATCCAACACAAGACGTGGAGAGGAGCTCTTTAGGGCCTCAGAGTAGAGGTCGTTTTCGTGCTGATTTATTTGGTTCAGTATGCTGTACTTTTCAACATGGGAAATTCAGAAATTTATTTGGAGACCTCACCAGGATAGATGCTCCCTTGGATATTCTTTCCACTTCAGCTTTAGCCCAAAAGGTGTCCAACATTTTCAGGAGTGCACGAAGTAATCGACCACCAAATGAACTGTCCTCCCCCAAATTCAATCTGATATATCAGCAGCAGGTGACCTTTATATTCACTACATTCTTTGCCTTCACAATGTTTTAGCCATGTCTCAAATGAACTGTCAAGACTGGAGAACGGCTATTCTCTCTAGGGAGACGATGGTGAAAATTGATCCCTCCTTTAGGGAAGTTCCCATCTACTTTGAAGTATTCCGAATGCTCCTGCTCCTATGGTTCCTTGTTGGTTTGCAATGTGTGAACAAACACATAACTCATGTGAACTAGGACAAGAAAATTTATGAACATGATTCTTTGACCTCTAAACTAAGCAGCAGTCCAAGAAGATCATTTTTTTTTTTTTTTTTTTTTTGTGATTTCTTAAATTGTTAAAAAGAACAAATAGGAAGGGAAACAGAAAAGCAGCAGTATCTTTACGTACCTTGATACATTCACCGTGATAGGAAAAAACGAGACACAGCATTTTTTTTATAATTGCTTCAGTAGATAACGTAGCGAGGCCAAAGTATTCATGGTTTCTGCATTGATGTAGGTCGTTGGTCCTGTCGTTTTTCGTGTAGATTCCAAGTTTTCCCTGGACTCGACCCCAGGCAGACATGGGCCGCAGCTTGAAGATCTAATATACAGCTTGAATTACTCTCTGAGGATCCTGGGTTCTGGGAAGGTGGTAGCATGGTATTCTCCGAGACGAAAAGAGGGTATGGTTGAGCTACGACTGTTTGAGTTCTAACTTGGACTTCTCCTCCTTCTGTACTTAGAGGTGAAATCATGTTTTCCCTGCTCATTGCTAAGCCTCACTGCAGTAATCAGATTCTGCTACCAATTCTTTCTTTCCTTTTCTTTTTTTTTTTTTGCTGCTCTTCGTTGCTGCAGGCGAAACTAAAAAAGCTTCTGTATATATTTTGGTTATTTTTAGATTAAATTAAAAAAAATGATTTTGATCTCAGTTTTAAACCATCTCCTCTTCTTTTTTGGCTAAATAATAATGAAAAAACTAAAATGGAGTATGTTAAGGGTGTGCTTGCTTGTGAAGGAATGAGAAAATGTTGTTGAATTTGTTTACTTGATATATTTAGACTGCATGATGATGTTGTGTATGCAGTACAAGTGCTTTTGTGGCATTGGAATTTGATTAACATGTTGATAAATGGTGAATTTTCACTAGTAAATGGGATTTGATTAAAAGACATAAAAATTAAAATACAACAAAAGAATATAGAAAAAAAGTATTTCACTATAAACAAAATGCCCACAACAAAAGTCACAATATTTTAATGTTATAACCAAATTTAACTCAAAAAGAAATGACATTCGAAAAGTTGAGTTGCATGGAATCAAAATTAAACGGCATATTTAATGTTGCCCAAAAAATAAAAATGAAACGGAGAAACAAATTATTGTATAAAAATATTTTACAATCAAACATCTTATCTGAAAACTGTCACATTAACTATCATCGCTACAAATGTTTTTCACACACTCCAAACATACCTCATTTCAACAAAACACAACTCATCTCATTTTTTCTAACTAAGATGGAACAGTATGAAAACACACAATCAATTGAGACAATAGCTTAACTTCAGAGTGAAGCTAAAATCACACAATAGTTATAGGGTTCTTTTGTTTTGTAAAACTTAAGCTTTTATGTCAAGAGCAATCCGTAATCTCACATGTTAATCAAAATTGATCAATACCAGAAAAATAATCTAATACCAAACAGAAGGTAGAGGTCATTTTGCATGCACTGTTGATCCATCTCTAATTCAACAACTTAACCCACAGCTCTGACCCAGAAAAGACAAACAAGAAACTATAAAATTGCAGGTGGAAGTTTGTAATTTTCATGAATGGGAAGTTCATTTAACACAAACATCACATTCACATGTCTCATATCTTCCATCAACTAGAAACATATCCTCCCTATTATTACTCTTAACAAAATGCCGGTCATGTTTCTGTTCAAGAGTTTTACACAGCAATAATGGTATTTCCACTCAACTACAACACCTGCGTGTGGCCGCTGATATCAATCAGGTATTAGCAATCCATAATCTCAAAGGCCTCTACTCGACCACAGCCAGCAGGTCACTTGCTTTGCAGAAACAATGCCTTGAATCCGTTCCCAAGTCAACCTGATAAACCATCGACATCACTCAATAAGGTAAGATGACATGTGAGACCAAGAAGCTTAAATTTAGTACGACTCATCGAAGGTATGGTATGCTTTGGTTTTAGTACTTATGCAAGACATTATGCAAGATATTCAGCCAGCAGTCATGGACATATGATATTTGAAAAAACTGGCAGAAACTGCTTAGTGCTACACAAGCTAGGAGATTCACTTCCTTCAAATGTGCAAAACACCATACTAATTATAAGACAAACCCCATTCACAAGTCAGTTTCCCACTTTTCTGAAAATAAGTTAAACCTCTGTTTTGGATTTCACTAAGCAGTAATAGTGTTTTTTCTTCTCTGGTCTGGGAGACACGTCTAACTCTCAACTTTCCACATCCATTAGTGTGTGTGTGTGGATGTTGGTTTGGTTTGAGTGGCTGCTCGGTTGGGGACGTCTGCCTGACATGTACAGTTGCGACACCATTGTGGTCCTTATATCATTATGTCCAGCTTGAGATCTGCAGGAATGGAGCAGAAAGGAACTACCTTTCCCCCATTTCTGACTGGCTCAAGCAATGGAAGCAAAACTACTACTCAGGAAATCAAAGCACATGTGTATATCTAACTACGGCAGATTTTTAAATCACATATATTGTTGTCCAATGTGTCGTCGTTACACAGACATTCTGGAGCACTGGCAGCACGCAATTTGTAAAAGTAATTATCCCTCAACCAAGATTAGTTTACATACCTCATATGCATTTATATCAGAGAAAAGCACCTACACAGAAGAAATTTCATCAATGTTGAGATGCAACAAATGGGAAAATAGGTACAATATAAATTGTAAAGTAATAAATTCAATTGCATGCTCGATTACTAAGAAAGTGAGCGCTTTTTCACATGAAGAAAGAACCAGACTTGTAGCAAATTTACCTTCTTTCCCGTCTCCACTTCCCCAACCTCAGCACCGAGAGAAACAATCTGAAAAGGATTCATTGATTCAGACAAGACAATAAGATGTATTTTCTTATATGAATATTTATAAAAGAAGATATGCCATGTGAATGAACACTTGACGAGGACTGGTTGCCTCACTCACCTCTCCAACAAGGTACCGCTCAAACTTCACTGCTGACTTGGGCAGTAAAACTCCCCCAGCTGACTTCTGTACTAAAACAATGTCATATTATCTAAACGGAACTCTCAAGAAAACTAAGATAATGACAAGACATGTCTATTTGAACATATAAATTTATGCAAGATGGATTTCACATTTGTTCATGAAGTTGTTCAAATTCTAGACTAATTTACAAGCTAATAAGGTGTATTCCATGTAGGAGATAATCATTAGCAACAAACATGATTCTCAAGAATGACAAGAAATCCACAAAGACCTCTTCAATAATTCGAAACCCCCCCCCCCCCCCACATACAATTCCAGAGTTAAGATGAACACAAAGCCGGCACATGTTTGCTCAAATGCAACCAAGTTAAAACAACATCATGGATGTATTTTCAGAATCATATAAGCATTTACACCATAAAACATGCCTCTAATTCTACATAACACAAGCAGCATGCTTCTTTTCATGACATCACAGTCGGAATTTATGAAAAAATCCCTATATCCAAAAAAACAAGAAAAAAATCCTTTCTTGACCTTCCTAGACACATCGAGTAGAACAAATCAAAACCAGAAGAAGAAGAACAAGAGTACCTCCGGCAGCTCTTCAAGGCGAATCAAAACTCTATCAGCTTGTGGCACAACCTACTCGCACACCCCACAAAAAGACAAGCAAATAAATTAAATAAATTCCTTTCTGCTTTCCCATTTTCAAGTCTTCCCTTCAGAGTCATACCCCCAAAAAAGAACACACACACGCACATATATATATATATATATACTGAAGGAAACAGAGGAAATACCTTAGTGGGTTCATACTTCTTGACAATTGCATTGACTCTCAAAGACCTCCTCTGAAAACCTGTTGACAACCCATAAATCCAAAACAAGAATAATGTCAAGAAACACGAAAAAGAGGGCCTAAAATACAATAACAAGAAATGTTGGGGGTTTGGGGACAATTTAAGAAGAGATGATTGAAATAACCATTCGGTGTTCTACTCGAGAGAAGTGGGATGTTTTGCTTGTGAGGAGCAAAGGGCTTGGCTAGGGTAATGAAAGACGACGCCATGGATAAGGAGGAGAGAAGTGAAGGTGTTGTACTCTGCTCTGCTTCAGTCTTTTTGCCTTCAACTCAGTAGAGAAAAGAGCAAAAGTGTGGGATTTTAGTTAGGTGAGTTCTATCGGGTTCTAGAGAGTTCCAATATTTGACCCAAATACCCGATTCCACTAATCAATTTCGCTTCAAGTTTCAGACCCACACCCGCGCATATTTAACGGATCGGATTTTCTAATTAATATAATATAGGATAAATTGCATAAAATCCTTCGTGGTTTTAAAAAATTAGCTGAAAACGTCTTGGTATTAAAAATTAGGCAAAACAAGTTCGTGTGTTTTTAAAAATTATGCACAATCTCTCCTTATGGTTAACGGGGTTAAACTTTTTTATTAAATTATCCGTTATGTTCTTAATAGGATAGTCTTTGATCTTCAATAGTTAAAAATAAATAATTCAAATTTTAAGTAACTTATAAATATATTTTTGATTTATATATATAATTATATATAATATACATATATAGTACAATATATATATATATATATTTGTGTAAGATTGTGGTGCCATCGTCGCTAGGCTGCGTGACCTGGGTGGTGGTGCACAAGGAGGTGACCACTTTAGAAGGGGGCAACGTCGCTCCCAATTTGGGTGGCAGCGATTGCCCATATAGTTGATGGGCGATGGCGACAACGTGTGATTGTCGTCAGTGGTAAGGTGACAGAAAGATCTGATTTTTAATATTATATAAAAAAAATAAAGAAGTCAGATGACTAAATATAATGTTTTTGGCATCATTTTAAAAATTCTTTAAAGAAAAGACTAAATATATGAATTTTGTAACCATTTCAAAATTTCGTAAAACAAATAATTAAAATTATCCAAAATTTTTAATTTTAAGATAATTTTAATAATATTGAAAGTAAACATTAAATATATTAAAACCCTCATCGTACCATATTACGAGATTAAAAGTGCTATTTTGCATGAACATATATGTAGTTGAGGAATTCACAATTAAATTAAATTCCGGAAAGCCAACGAAATAGTTCACTGATTTCCTCTCCGACCCGGTTCGCCTCTAAATCCTCGGGGACGACGGCCGCCTCGCCGCGGCGCCGGCTGCTGCTGCTGGAGAAGAATCTCCCGGAGTTTCTAAACGACATCGCACGGGAAGAAAAAGAGACTGACGGCAGCCTGTCCATGTACTCCCTTAGCCAGTTCCTCCCGCCGGAAACCTCCGCAGCCAGAATCTCCCCCCCAGGATCCGGTACCGGAGCTGCGACCGATGAGTCCTTGTCATTCTGAATTGAATTTGGCAATCCTCTTCGTTGAGTTGTGCAACCAGCTATGGAAACCTCGTATCCATTATCATCCATAATGTACTCGAAGGAGCCTACTGAGTACGACCGCTGCCCTCCTTCCACTGCCTCCTCCGCTCCGCCGCGGCGATGACTGATACTGCCGATTTCAATTCGAAAGCTCCCGCCGTGTCCGTTTTCGTTTTCGTTTCTAAAGCTATCATTACTAGAGCAGCGGTTACCGCCAGAGAGGATCTTATCGAGTACGTCGGAGCTAGAGGGGAGGACGGTGGACCTGCAGAGAGGACACGTCTGATTGGAGACGATCCACGTGTCGATACACGCGGCGTGAAATGCGTGGCAGCAGAGCGGCAACAAACGGAGTTGATCATGCGGCTCGAACTTCGACAAGCACACCGCGCAGTCCCCTCCGGCGAGGTTCCCGGCCACGGACCGGAAATTGAAGAGCGGGAGCGAGTCGAGCAAACCATTGAAAGCCACGTGGCAATGCTGCTGGTTCCAGTTCCTGTTAGAAGAAGCACCCTGCCGCACAACGACGTCGTCTGCGGCGGAGAAGGTTCGGCGGAGTCGTTTGGAGAGGAACCGGAGGAGGAGGTAAATGGAGGCGGAGACGATTACGGCGGAACCGATGATAATAAGCACTATGATAACGGACGACGAAGATGCGGAGGCGGAGGCCGAGGAGGAATATGGAGATGGTGGATCGACGTCGGGAGGTGGAAGTTGTGTGAGGAGGGCGGAGGGAGCAACGGAGCCGCCTTCGGAAACGGTGGCCGGAAGCGGTTGCGCAAATGAAGTAGACATAATGTGGGAGAACGTATTTAGAGAGAGATGGAGAGAGTTAAGGTAGTTGAATATCAGGCCATTTGGGAGAGACATGGCGACGGTGTTTGGGTACTTATATAATGGTGAGAGGTGCCGTCAGCTCCATCTTATGTTTGCACAATCAAGTCAATCATAAAGTAAGTATAATACACTTGTTATATAAATGGTTATTTTTTTGAATTGTACATTAACCACGCAACAATTGTATTGCACTTACCATATAATTGGTTTAGATTTGAACGAACAAAATTCGAAATAGAATTTCCTCATTGCACTTAGCATATAGGGTCATTACATTGGTGTCCCTTGATGTTAGGTTCAAATATACAAATATTTTTTATTTTTTATAAAATTACAATTACTGCTTAAACTTATAGTTGTAATTATAAGTACACCGTTATTCGATGGTAAAAGTTTACACAAACACCCCCTAAGGGAGTGTTCTTATAATTTTACAAAAGGCATAAAAAGCAAAGGGTATTTGTATATTTGAACCTAATATCAGTAGGTGTCAACGTAATTACCCGAACATTTATACGAAAATTGTATAAAATATTTTTTTAAACAAAATATATAATATTATTTTTATTGACGTGATTGTGTAGATATTAAATAAATGATAGATGAGAGTAGACAACATTGTTTTGATGCCAAGTGGAATGAAGGGAATTTGGGTTTGGTTTCAGGGATTGAGTGAATTTGCTCTTGTTGATGAGTTGGGTTAGGTTTTGTTGAACTGCAAATTGGCTGCTAGTGGTTCCTCATTGCATCTTGTCATTTGTAGGAGGAGTCATACATTTATTGAAGTGAGTAAGGAGGTGGTTTAGGTGCTGACTGTGTGTTTGTAATAACTTGTTATATAAAAGGATAAAGAACATCTACCTTACTTGAAATTTAATATAATTATGAATACTCCCTTGTTGATTGTAAAATTACAAATACGTCATCAAATTTAATATAATTACGAATATCCCCGCATTATTTATGAATTACAAAAATACCCTCAAAATAAAAAATAATTATGTAGTCTCCTAGACGGCAAAAGGGATATCATTACTTTACCCTTCCGGATTTGTTTAAAAAAAATGAAAAAAATTGAAATCGGGTAAAATAAGTAATCCATAGGACATAATAATCCATAAAAATATTTTAATTTTTTTAAAGAATATATATAATTATAACTTATAATCTAAAAGGACATTCTGGTCGGTTCACCACAAATATTAGATGAAAAACTAACAAAGGCCAACGGAATGTGCTCGCTGTTACGTTAAAATCAGAGATATATGTAATTTTTCAAACAACGATAAAATATTTGTAATTATAGTAAACCTCAAGGGAGGTAATTGTAAGTTAACCTAGATAAAATTATAAATTGTGTTTGAAAATAAGAGTTAAATTTATTTGGAATAATAAATTGACAAACGTTTATTTTGAATAGTTGCAAACACCACCTAAATATTTATAAGAAAATCCTCATTATCTACACTAATATAAAAAGAAAAACTCATTTTTACTCATAAAGAGTAATTACTTACACTGCAACACCAATTTTCTTATTATACTAATAATATCCCTAAGTTGGTTTTTTTTTTTCTTTCTTTTGTTCTTTTCTTTTGAAATGTGATATGTTAGTTTATATATATATATATTTTTTTTCTTATTTATAATATATTTTAAAACGTTAAATATTACATACTTTTTTTCACATATACATGCACAAACACACATACATACATATATAAAAATATATATATATAGGTTTATAGAGGAAGTAAGAACCTAGTTATATAGATGGACACATATTTTGTGGGAGTTTGACCCTCAAAGTACTCCAAGAAGGTTTGAAAAACATGTTTGTTTCATAACAACATTGTCAACTTGTACACCATTTTATGAAACATTGGGCAGCCAAATACAATAATTACAAAAACTAAGTCAATCACAAACAAACATGAAGCCCAGATCTCTCCCTAACAATACTCTCACTTTTATTAAGGTTGCAAGAAGCACTGATGTTCATATACACACAGCCAATCCATAGTACAAGTTCATATGGGACTGCTGCTAACCTCGCAATCTTGTGGAGTATCACGAATAACTGCACTAAAACCCCTTAAATTTAAGTATATTGCAAAAAGACCCTTGATTTCGGAAGATTATTATTACACTGCACTCCTTGCATGGTCGCCCACGGAAACTCTTAATCTGTGACTGAAGAGGGTGTCAGTGTAGTTTTCCGAAATCAATGGATCTTTTGTGGTACACCGAACCTTAAGGGGTGTTAATGTAATTATTCCTTTGCATTAACGGAACATAGAGAGATAAGCAAAGCTTACGTTTTCTTGAAGGTACAAACACAGCACGTGTGTTGCTATATATCTAGATATATATACAATTTGCGTTATTGTGACAACGGTTGTGTGTTTGAGGCGGAACATTCTCCGGGACCTTCACATACATTGTGCCGGCAGAGCGGACATACCCTGGTGAAGAAGAGAAGTGAGGAAACTATCATGATCACCAGAGGGGATAAACAAACACACGCACACACATACGTGTTCGTGGAGAGTAAATTTCTCCGTGAATACCTATTTACTTCTTTGAGCCACTTATCAATGCACGGCACGTGGTATTCGTGATTGCATGGTAGAACTCTTAATTTGTCGCCCTCGTCATAGTCGGCTAAACAAATGTAGCACCTGGATTTATAAGTAGATGAAATTATATACACACGAAATTAAGGAGCTTCTGAATGTAATTGAACATAATGAAATGAAACGAACAGATTTACGAATTACTACCAACTTTTTTTTTCATATTTTCCTCTAAAGAATTGCAATAATAAGCTTAGGAAATATTTACATGATCCTCCGTGTTTATAGTACTATTATTTTCCCAAAAGATCAACTTACTGTTGAACGTCGTTGGGATCACTGTCAGCATTTTTTATTTTTCTGTGGTACTTGAGAGGAAATGCATCCACGACAGATTCAGGAGCAGGGAGCGAGAGAGTGGATAACGAAAGCGACAGTGACTGATGGTGAATTTCATCCAAAACCTGAGGAATGGATATCAAGTGAACTTACTACCAAAGCGTGTAAGAAAATAAATCCAAGAAAGCATAGCTCTAACGGACATAAAAGAAAGTGTTGATAAACGTGCTTAATATTCACTGGACAGAACACGCAAAAGCAACCATTTCTTTATCTAAACAAACTAGAAATAGCCTGGACCGAGTTTGGTGGAACCAAAGTTAATCACATGATCAGTACATTATTGTATAATCTAAGGAGAGTAACCAATCACATAGCAAGTGCGTGTCTGGTTTGGGCAAAAGAATTTCCAACCAAGACTGACAAAACTTCAAAGGTAGTTTCTTGTCATAGGATTCTTCAAAGCTATGAATTTGAACTAATAGAACAACTTATCTAGGACAGACAAAAATATAAACATAAGAAGGGGGAATCTACTGGTCTCAAGGATCTACCTCAAATAATGCCTCGGCAAGCATGATTATTCGCGAAATACTTGCAAGACTTCTTGATTCTTCGGCCGTAAAGAATGAATCACATGAACATGTACCGTCCAGATGGAGTCCAGATGCACAAAATGTAGTTTGTCCATCTCCCTCGTTAAGGCCACCTAGAAGTCTTTCTGAGACCTAGACGCACAAATGTTGGTCCAAGGAAGTGGTCACATATAGTAGACAGTGAATAAAAAGAACAAGAACTTATTATGGAAACAGACAAAACGTTAGCAGTTTTACAGAAAAAAACAAAAAGGTTCAGTAACAATTCTCCAACGACAAAAGTGCAAGTGGAGGCATTACTATCCAGTATCCAAATTATCACGTCCATAGGAAACAAGGAAAATTTACTCTTAATATGGAGATTCAGGCCCTATTATGCATCAATATGTCGACCATATATTTATATATCGATAAATTGCATTATTTCATGCTGATAACTCCCATCAAAATCCCGAAAGGTTCTTCGTGGTTGTACCCAAATACATGTACTGGATGCAAGCTTAGCCACACGGTCAGAGTATTGGATACAAGAGACGCACATTCGGAGCAAGATATTAAATAATAACCTTTTGACACCCAAAAGCAAACTTGAAGGAACTGATATTGATATCTCTGTATAGGTGATTTAGATGGGACTTTTAGACGACAACCATTTACGCGCATTATAGAACATTTGATCTAATTTAGCAAACTACTTATACTGGATCGTACAAAAACATTAAAACTGTGGATGCCTGAAATAGTGCAATGGTCTGCCTACAATGAAGCTGTGCAGACATCTGCCACCGAATCCAATGGGCCTTGACTCTTGTCGATTTATTCTGAGGTCTCGCGAAGCGACACAGAAAAGAGAAAAGTAAAGAAAATCGAAAATCTTTTTGTACACAAAAAAGCATCATAATCTCTAATGGAAAAGACACACTACCTCTACCAAATCGAAAATAAAGAAGCAAAATAAAGAGAAGGAAGAATTTGTCCCAGGCCGCTTCATCTGGTTAAAGGGTTCAGCATAAATACTTACGTAAACCATCATAAAGGGACTATCTGTCCACCAAGCAATGTGTTTCACCAATAATATTAGCAGACAACAGTTCGTAATATTTGTAAAAGGGCAAGTAGATAAGTATCTCACAAGTTTTGAACAAGTAAACAACTCAATATCTCACCTCTGATCTCAATGACCATCTCCTTTCGTTTATGCGATCATGACCAGCTCCATTGTAATGGAGATCACCGCTGAAATCAAGAAGCCATCTGTCATGGGACCCCAAGTCATCAGCAAGACCAGTGGCAAAAACAATTGTTGGGGAATCACTATGCCTTGTAAAGCTGCGTCTCGATAAAGCATTCCAAAAGAGTCTCCTACTGTTTCTTCTTGATTCCCGGCTATTTACTTCAGCAATGCTACTTGACAAGAAATTGGAAGAGATACTCACCATATCAAGATGAAGCAGATCTCCGCTTCTCAAATCCTGGTCACTATCAGAAACAAGAAATCCTGAACTAGAAGTGGTTGTCACGTGAGCATCGCCATTCCCAGGAAATCGGAATCTCGGTAAAGAATCAGAAGCAATAGAAAGAGACCTTAAATCAGAATAGTTGTAGGCCATAATTTCATCTTGGTTATATTCAACATCATTTGACCGAGAGTGTGAAATGGCCGCCCCCCTTGCTGGACCTGTTGACTGATCACCGACAACTGCAGCAATGCAACCCATTGCATTTCCAGAATCTGATTCTTGATCAGGCTGTCATATGAATGAAGCACCCACGACATCATGATTAATATTTCCATATAAATCCACGCAATCCCATGAATATATACCTGGTGTGGAAGTCGCCCAAGATCTCTGGTTGTTTGAACATTTAACGAACCAGATTCAAGAAAAGCTTCCGCATTAGTGCTGCTATTTCGTCCAGATGAGTTCCCATTCTCGTGTATGGATCTTGTATCTCCAGTTTCGGAGGTGAACACTGAAGAAGATTCTACTATGGAGCTTTCAGAACTATCAACTGGAGCTAATTCTTCTGCACAGTGAATAGATGAATACTCGTGATAATCATCCAGCTTCTGCAAACAAATTCATGAAGCTTTAATGTTAGTTTACGAGCAAATTTGGTTTAAGTAAAACATCAGAATAATCTCGACGCCTTAATAAAATCTAGCATAAGCAAAGCACATTAAACATTTCCACAACAAGATCATGTTATACCGAAAAATCTTGAAAATAAAGCTAGTAACTAACATCTAGTTTCTGATTGCTCAAAAAGTCTCTTGCAATGATATATTTGATCCATGAATCAGTTCTCAGTCAAAAAAGAGATCTTCCATGACCACAATGGTAATGAAATACTTGAGAAAGTAATAATAATTCACATGAATTATGGTATTTCATACACTTTCGGGTTATTTCATAACAATTCTCAATCATCTAAACAGCCCAAAACTAGAAACTTCACCATCAAAGTCACAGCAATACACTTCAGTCAATCAAGAAAACCACGATCTCAACAATCAAAACCACATAACCACTCTACATCTACAGAAAAGAAAAAAACCAGAAAACAAGAATCACACGGGCTTACTACCCACATCTAATCCCACCAAAACCAAAAGTAAAAACCCAAAATTATACCTCAAAGGTTGACTTTGTACTGAAAACACCACAAAATAGAGAGGAAAGCTTGCGCTTGGCCCGGCTGAGCGATGACCCACCAGGCCCAGACAACTTTCTTGACGATGATGATGATTCCGAGGAACCCAGATGACTGGTGGTCGAACCCATTTTTTCCTCCGCAGAAAAATTTCAAGATTTCTTGGGAAGTTGAAAATTAAAAGGGATGTTGATGTTGGAACAAGGAAAGTGCGTTAGTGTGTGATTGGAAAGTCGTTGGCATGTTAACGTGTGATGGGTGTTGGGCCCTCCTCTCCCCATTCCCAACTGGATTTTTCTTTTTTTCTTTTTCTAAAAGTTGATTAGGGTTTTTTTTGGGGGAAAAAATTGATTTTTAGAAAACACACACAAAAAAAAAAGCTAAAAGTGATTACTCAACTTCCAATCTCTCTCACATGGAGCTTTCTTTTAATTGGATTTGATGAGAGTATTGGTTAAAAAAATTTCAAATGATTACGTATTAGAAGAATTTTAAATTTATTAATATTTAATAAAAACAAAGCAAATTTAAAATTACGGTAAATTACAAAGGGTTTCGTCGAGTTTTTTCATTATTATAAATATTTCTTATTGTTTGAAAAATCACAAATACTCCCTTAGAATTAAAGTCCGTCTAACAATACCCCATCGTGACCACCCCATTGTGAGGGGTATTTGTTCGACAGACATTAATTCTAGGAGAGTATTTATAATTTTTCAAACAATGATGGAATATTTATAATTATGACAAATTTCATTAATGTCTATTGTAGTTTACACTTAAAATTATTCAAATAAATCTAAAGAATTTGTTATTAGGGATTCGAATTCCATTAATTTAAATTCATCAATCCAAATGTAACTTAAGATACTTATACTTAGGGAGTGTTTTTAAGAGTTTATGCTTTTAAAAAAGTGATTTTCGTAGAAAAAAATTAAAAGTTGTAGCAGATAATGTTGGAATAGGTGATCAGAAAGCCAGTAGGTTTGGCATTTTGTAATCTATTTGACGACTCGATGTAATGTAATACTATGTAATGAATAAAATGAGTATTCGTTATCATTGAGATCATCTTTGTTGTGCTCATTTTTCATATGTTGAATGCTATTTTACATATATCACAACAAAGCCCACAGACCACGTTAACAACTCCTGCAGTTCGGCCACGCATTGGATGGTGGTTATGAAACCAACTGATAAAGGATTGGGTCTGAAACGTTCCAAGTCGAAGACCTCGAGACAGGGCATCGAGAGTCCTATAGAGACTTGCACCAAAAGACGTATTCATTGGATGAATGTCATGTTTCATCGCGACAAGCGTGAGACGCCTATACGATCTTGGTGGGTTGGTAGACTGGGGTCGAGCCAACTGAGCTGATTCGCGGAGATCATCATATGGATGCCTTGGAGGCTTGGTCGGTATGATTGAATTTTTTCGGTTCCGACAATACGGGAGTAGTCCTTAAACTTGAGGAACCACAGCAGTCACGTGCACACGATGGCTGTATCTTGGATCTGGTGAGAGGTGATCATGTCGCAGACATGTTCATTATAAGTCTTGTCCAGTGCAGTCAGAATGTGTGCGAGGGCGGTGGGTTTCAAGAAAAGGATCTGTCCCCTGACAGTATGTGACAGAGGTATCTCCTATGTACTCGGAGACACGTTCATGCTGCTTAAACCTGTGGCCACAGTGGTTGATTGAGCAGGAAACGGTTTCCTATGCCAATGCAATGAGGTATGCGTAGTCTCGAGTATTAAGCACAGATGCCTAGTCAAAGATGAGAACTGACGCCCAATTTCATACCCTAAACTAAGGCCGGGAGACGGTAGACAGAAGGACCGAACCCATACAGAATCGACGCCTAAATGTTCACGCCAACATTCAACTAGTCTCTAGTGCCATGGACCGTTGCTAGACGGCCACCCATGGTGACGGGCCCCTATTGGCCACGGGCCCAAGTCTACTTGAGGGTGAACCTAAAGGGCCACATACAAATCACCGATGAGGTGAAGGAATTGACTTGGGGTCAATTTCAGAGAATGGTAAGTGAATGGATTACTTAAGGGATTGTCCATTGGATGGACGGGCCGATATTGTATCGGGCCATCGTTTTATCAGTAAATGAGATTTATTGATTAAGTAGAGAATCGAAACTTAGATCTTTTAATTGGATTAAAAGATCAACGGGAATTATTTAATTGGACTATGAATTAAATAAGATTTAATTCTTGGGCTTGTTGTAATTGGATTATAGTAATATCTGGTCCATTAAATCTTGGCCCAAGAGAGGTGTTAATTTCACTTTTGGAATTAGAAGAAGTTGGACTTCTTTCCAAAATGGGATGACCGAAAATTGCTTCATTTGGAAGCACAAAAAATCGGCCATACATGGCCTTTGATGACTAGTTGACTTGTCTCTTTTGGAAAGAGACAAATTAACTCCAATCAAGCCTCTTTCACTTGGTATGATTAAATCATACCTTATGAAATGGTAGGCTTGAATGATGATTAGTGGGGATTGATGGAATGTATCTAGACATCCTTGGACAAACCTAGACACATTCCAATAATCACATTAATGAAGTATATATATGTGTATATACTATCATCAAAGTGTAGAATTCATAATTTATCTTTTTCTAAAAAAAAAAAGAAGAACACACATTTTCTCTACTCTCTCAAGTTTCGGCCCCCTCTTTCTTTCTACTATCCTCTTTGTTGCTTCATTGATGTAGGATCAATTGAAGAACAAAGCAAGATCAAGAAGGAACACTAACTTAATAATGTCGTCTCTTCTTCGATCTCTTCCTCTAGATCCATTTTTTCTCTAGCAAGAAAAACGAGATCTCTCCCGGTGTGGTGTGGACTACTCAGAGAGTTCGTAGTTTTGAACTTGGTGAACATTTTCGGCCGTGGAACAACGCTAGTAGCCGTATACAAAAAAAGCTACGAAGGTACCATTCGGCTTTACGTTCTTGTAGTTTCTTTTATCTTGCATCTATGCTCTATATTATATGTCGTATTTACTATTATATTCTACATTGAACGTCCGATTGAGCACCCAAGGGTACACCCCTTGGGATCTTTTGATATTTTGATATGTATTATTTTAAATAACGCACTCTCTCGCTTCCGCTCGCTTTCTCGGGTGGATCCGCTTGTCCTTCGGATAAAAGTTAAATTGGGTAGTGTTTGGAGAAAAAACACTTCTAAAACAAGTTTAATTTATTAAATATCGTTTTGCCCCATGGATTAAAAAGATGCTATTTTTGCTTAGTATTTGCACTTATCTCTTGATTATAATAATTAATCTTAAAAATAGAAATATTTTATTTCTATTAGTATATCTCATATTTAATTTTTTTTAAAAATAATTATCATTTACATTATTATAATACACAATACTAATAGAAAAATTGGACGTTTAATTCGAATTGCCCCATTATGTAATATAATTGTTCATTTCATGCATAATAAATAAATTTTCGTGATTGACAAAAAATTATTTTTTAATTAATCATAGCAATTTAATTTTTATTTTTCAATGATTTAGGATTAATATCATATAATACATAAAAAAATAAAAATTTTAAGATATTAAATATGTGAAAAATTATAAATTTTGTTAATGATAAATTATTCAAACTATTTGAAAAATTTACCATCAACTATAGATGAAAAATTTTGGAAATAAATTAGAAAGGATAAAATCGAATTGGAATTATTATAATGAGGGTATAGTAGTCTAAAAGAAAGTTGAATTTATACACAAAAAAGTCAAAGCAGCTAGAAGCATCCCCAAGGTGCTTCTAGCTTTTGGTTTAAAAGTGCTTTTCATAGCCATTCCAGAAGCAGAAATTGACATCCCAAACGCTTCAAAATTCCTTTTTTGCATCCAGAAGCTGAAAATTCCTTTTCCAAAACTGGCGCAAACAGTCTCTTAGTTAAACTTGAAAATTCACTTTTTATTTTTATAACTCCCTAGTAAGCTCATAGTGTTTTTTTTTTTTTTTAAGTGAAATTGATGAACTATCATTTTTTTTTTGAGTAAATCGATTACAATCATCAACATCAGATATCTATATCTAACAACTACCGACAACTATAACAATCATATACTAATAATCAATATCATATAACTATATCTCATCAAGAACTACTATTGAAATAGAACGACAACTACTATCAAAATAAAATAACATTCCACGTGTTGACAGAATTCAAATCCGTGGCCTCACTGCCAGTTAAGCTATGCTTCATCGGCTAAGCTCGTAATGTTTCACTAAGGAGAAAAGTATCCGTTTCGGCCATTTAAGTGTATGCCAAGTGTTCGATAATGCTATACAACACGATTTTTTTTTCAAAGAAAAATAAAATTTTAAATTTTGAACAATTACAATTTAATGTTGAATTGAATTGGGTGCCAATTTAATGTTCTTCACATGATGATTTTCTACATCACACGACATTCTGTTTCTTTCTCTCTTTTTTTGGTGCGACAATTTCGACTTCTTTTTTAGGAAAATAAAACTATATTTTTAAAACAACCAATATACTATCACAACGTTCAATAAGCATACAATAGTATTTTAAATCTACTAAAAACACTTTCAAAGCAAATAAAGAAAAATATGCACATGTTATTATAAAAGTAAACCAAACACCTACATTCATAAAACTCAAACTCACGAATAACAACTATAGCGCTCAAGCAGATGACGAAGTCGCCTCCCCAAGCCTTTCCGAGCTTTCCTTCGATTTCAACATCGACGAGAGGAGTCATCGGAGAGCTCCTCCATTGGAAACTATGAGGTGGTCGTTGAAGAGCAGAGGCCTCCACTTAACTTGTGAAGAAAAGTGGCGATGAAGGGAGGGTGTAGGATGAACAAGATTTAAGATGGGAGACGAGGTTGTCAGTAATTAATACTGGGGGCAGTTTTGATGCAAATTATTCAAAATACGGGGGCATTATGGATAATAGACGAAAAAAAATTGGGGACACTCGTCGTATTGAACAAAAACTTGTGAACCTGGACTAAGCATCAGAACTGAAGTCCAAGGGGGGCATGGTGGATGGGAATATAGCCTAGGACCGAGGCCAACATCATTGTACCGGGCTGCCCAAAAAGCATGTAAACGAGCCATTGGTCGGGATAAGTGCATTTATCCAAGTCAATGCTCACAAGTAAATATGGCCTAACAGTACGAGAAAATGAAAGTTTTGGGGGATGTTAATTGCAGGATGCTATTTGTTTTGATGTGTTTCATCCATGACATTGACGTACTATGTCAAATATTCCTGATACAGTTCCTTCACGGTAGCAAAGGCATCGGCCTGGGCCATTACTGGGTAAAGCTCCGCGCCTGCTTGCCACTTGTTTGAGTATGCAATCCGCTCTTTTCTCCACTCCTTCATTCTCTTTTGAGCATTTTAGCAAACGCTTAAAATGCATTGCCGCCCGTGGAAGATAGCATGCTTCTAATAGTCCAGCCCAGAACTTTTGTGCTGATGCAAACCACACCCAAATAGTGATGATTGAAGTTCAACAAAGAAAAGTTGAAAGAACAAAGAAAAAAAAGGGGAAGAAATTGACATACCATAGTCGTGAAGCTTGCTTTGCACATACTTAGTGTTGTCATACACATTGTTACTTGCATCCTTGCGTTGCGCGCATACTAAATCGATTCAACGTGATTGAGATGAAGAAGAGAAATTCTCCATCATGTACAAATGAATGCTCCATCGACCCCGTTTACTTTCTATTATTCGGGTGAATAAGCTGCACAATACAACCTTGTAAGATATTTACTTTGCATTATGCAGGGCCCGGTTTTTTATCCCCAAGCCCCGTACAAATTACTATTTCTCTTTAGGTGGGTTGAGTTATTCAACCTAAACAGTTCAAGTAAACATTGTATAATTAATACATGACTTTTTCTTATCCTGTTACCCAAATAACTCATATCACAATGTAAACAGGGCCTTAGTTATCTGAAAGGTTCTATATACAACGAATAGAACAATGGAGGCAAAAAAGAGTAGAGAAGAAAGAAAGATGTCGATTCGTGTTATTAGTATAGCAGCAAACTCATCAAGAGCAACAGTATACGTAATGTATAGTTTGTATCATCGAACGTCAACAACTTAAGCGATTTTCTATTTCCGTTTAAAGTAAAATGAGATGCATATAGTCCAAGAAAGCAAAATGACATGCCAAATCGGAATAAACTTGTATCAAGTGATTGAGAAGGTGTTTGGCTAAGCTTAAAGGCTCTTCAAAACATCTTATAAGATGTTTGAGAGCTTTTAAGATATTTGAAACCGTTTAGCAATTTTTTTTTAAAAGAGCTTATAAGATCCCAAAATAAGATATTTTGGAGCTTATAAGATCTTTTAAAAAAACTTAACTTTCCTAACTTTTTTTAAAAGATCTTATAAGCTCTATGCAATTAATAATTGATAAGACAAAAATAACCTTATTAATTTGTTACATTTCAATTTTACCCTTAACATAATACACACTTATTTAACAACAAAAGATTCTCTCTCTCTCTTCCCCCCCCCCCCCCTTCCCCCAAGCATATCTGCACGTCTCTCCCTCCCCCCCCCCCCCCCCTCTATATATATATAAAAATTTTATATATAATCTCTTTCTCATATAACTATGACACTAATTACATAATTAATATTGGTTTTTAATTATAATAATTATGAAAAAGAATTGCTCTAGATGTTATTTACTGAAAAAAAATAAACTTTCAAGACATTATAAATTATAATATGGCTAAAAGTAGTCATTGGAATTAAAAATATATATATATATATCAATTATATATTTGTGTTATCATTCGACTAGCATGAATGTTAAATTATTTCGATGCAAAAGTTTAGAGATAACAATTTATCAACTTTTAATTTTTATAAAAAAATAACTATTAAATTTTTATCTGGAGTTATATTAATGTATACTATTTATGAAAGTATTTTGAAAATATTTAAATACAAAATATGTCAAAAATAGTAACTTATTTGATTTTAATAGTATAAGGTCATTTTTAGTCATTTTACCAATAAAAAGATCTTATGATACCCAACACCCTAACATCTTATAAGATGTGAAAACATCTTATAAGCTTTAACATCTTATTTTATCCAAACACTTTAGAAGCTTATTTTCAAAATAAGATCCAACATCTTATAAGCTCGTAAAACATCTTATAAGAAGTAGGAACTTATAAGATGTTTTAAAAAAGCTTATTCAAACACCCCCTGAATTACGTAAAGAGGGGGATGACGAAAAGATATATCTAACCTCTTTAATCTTTTCTGCATTCACTGACCGTTTTTTCGCACATTCAAGCCAAGTGCCAGGTAGGAAACTGTCATCAGCAGCAAGAAGTGTACCAATGTCTTTGGTGAGTTGTAGGAATTCAGACTATGAAAACTTAAAGCTTTTGTGTCCTTATCCCGGAAAGCATGTATTGCACTCAAATATACCTCATTTGCAAGCTTTGAGAGCGACGGTCTTGTTAAGGCAACCAAAATCATACCTGCAAGGTGATCAGAAAATGCAATTTTTCGGATGTCTATATCTCCAAAATAATACAAACTGAGTCGAGCACGAGCACTCAAATTGTCAAAACTCACAACCAAAGTAATGAGCAAGCAAACAGAGGAGTGATGCATATCGAAATCCTTGCAGAAATTGGCAGTTATATGATCCTCTATCTATATTCAATACTCCTGGCCATATCTAAAGGTGTAGACAGATTCATACCATATGGATCTGCAGGTCATGGTAGGAACTCTTAAGAGAACGTGGCCCGTGAGATGCTCTATTGGTTTTTGTACGAGAAATAAAAATATGTTTGGATCGTACGTTCGCAAACCTAGGGTTATAGGAGTGAGAAATGAGAATTTGTTTGGATTTGGTTTGTTAAATAGGTATTTTTGTAGATATTGTTTTTGAATACTAGCCAGTGTGGCACGCCGTTCCTGCATGCATATAATAAATAGTCTTTCGCACTTTAAAATATATTATTATAGATAAGAGTAAAATATATAAATCAATACATTACATTAAAAAGAAACTAGTTTATCAGTTAATGTAAAATTTGAAAATTGAATAAGTTAGTTATCTTATCGGTTGAAGAACATTTTCAGCTTCACAAAAAAATGATATAGCGGTGTCATTAACCGCCATAGGACCTCCAAACATCAACAACTGACCTAAGCTTAAAATATCAATGAAAAAGGGAAGAAAAGTGCACACCTGTGTAAGTTGCCCGTACGTGCCCAAGAAATCAGTCAAATCCTGCTTGCTGATATTAAACTCCTGCTACCAGAAAATGAGAATCAGAAGTAGGGACGTAAGCTTTTATTAAGACATCGACAAAAATAATTAGAACGACCAAGGTCCATCACAAATATCAACAAGGAAATGAAGTTGGAAAAATATTCAAATACTTTTGATTGGAAAAATTCATAGGAATCTGCAACTAGCCAATTGAAGGCCGCTAAGGTATTGACAGAAGCAGCATGCAGAAAATAAAAGAATCCCGCTCGTACATCTAACAGATCAGAAAGTTTCCAGTGGAAACACACATACAAAGATTCATATATATCAAATAAATTATTAAGTGCTAAAAACTTAAAATGATTGATTACAGACACAGAAAAATTAATTGCACTTATAGTTAACTTTTCGGTAGAAATGACATTTAAATGTTCCATGTCGTAAAATTTGACACACAAAAACTGCTACTCAAAATAATACTTGTTTACCATATTCTTACCGTATATATCATATTTCAGACCCTTAGAACTGCTCCAACATGGATAAGATGACTCGTCAAAACATGCCTGCGGGCTAAACATTGATCTGGTTTCAGCTAGCTGTAAACTTTTTCTCCAATACGAACCTTACAGAAAATGCAGAAAGTTGAGGCGATCAATCAAAACAGCACACTGATAAAAATGCAGAGGAGAAGAAAATAACACCAGCTTACACCAAAACTACCAAACAACAGCATCCATAATAGAGTTACGTCATAGAACAGATTAGCCAGCGCCTAGGAAGAAAATACAATCAGTAAATTTTTAAATAATTATACATCTTTATGTCCGTTACTAAAGGAACTTAAATGCAATGAATCTCAACCCAGTTCAGACAGGTTAACGAAGATGTTTTAGGGATCTGAGAAGCAAAGAGGAAGAAAAAATAAAAGGTTCAACAGAAATTCTTACAGCTAGAAGGAACAACATTCTGGTAATAGTTCCACAGCACTGGACGTTGAACCGTGACACTTTCATTATTTCACCGGGGGAAGTGATCCCGGCTAGAGCAAGCAACTTTGCCGAGATTAAGTCTCCCCATCATATAGTTTGAATCTCAGCTTGCTCGACATCAGAACAGAGTGTGAAGTCTACCTTTATATCAGTCACCTTGTCGTGGCTTCATACTTACGGTTATCAGAAGAAGTTTCCCAGAAATGCGTTAAGAAAGATAATCATATTCACAGCGATTAAAAAAAAAGAATGATCCTTGGTTTCTATAAAGAAAGTACACAAATAAGAAACATGGAAAAATACTCCAATGGGATAAACCTTGTGAAGAAATATCGAAATATAATCACTTTGTACCCACATTAATTCAGCTGAATCTTTACTTGAACTCTTGTAATTGATAATCTGATAGCAACTGTTTTCACCACAGGCATCATAATATTTGAGATCAATTACAGATTACTGAAAAATAATAGTATAAGTATCAAACTATATTAGCAAAAAGACAATTACCCAGTAAAGTAGGGGGTACATCAACTCTAAGAATTCTGTCTGTACATTGACCAGAAAAACACAGCTATCATTTCACATGTAATATATACATGTGAAAGAAGTCCTCCCTATGATTTTTGGCAAGCTCTTCAAGTGTCCATTCACAAGAAATCAAACTATTGAATAATTTTCACAACCAGTTGTTACTACAGCATTGTTACTCCACAAGATGAAAATGATACCATAATACTTAGGAAAAGGTTCCTCAAGACATGTTCTATTCTATCCATAATAACAAAGGATACAATAAAATAAATAACGAGAAGAGATGAAAGGAAAGTAAGTACCACCAGTATATTAAGTCGCCTTAGGAGAACGGGAATAACCCATCAAATTTATATATAAATCTAATTATTGATAGCATAGTGTTATGGACTTGAATTTGAATTCAGACATTTAGCTTATTTTATAGTTAAGAAAGGGAAAAAAGTAATAATCATTAAAAACGTTGGAATTTCCCAACGGCCATTCCGAACCTCAGGCAGTCTGATCGTAATTAGGTTTTACAACAGGAGAAGCCTAGAAATGAAACATCATCCAACAGCATTAACATACCACACAGAAATTAAGCCATTTTCATTTTTTATTGTCACAGAGGAGGAAAAATGTTCTCTACAAATGTAGAGTTTTCTGTAGTTCCTCAGATTACATGTAAGATCAAAGAAAGTACAAGAATACAACCCAAAAGAACATATGAAAAGAAAGGAAAAAAAAAATCTACTCACTTTGTCAGTTAAGTTTTTGAGATGATCCTGGCTATAAGTCGAGGAATTAAACTATAAATCAATGGGTCAAAATGATATGTCTCAGTTGCCAAATCCACGAGTATATCATTCCTAGAGCACAGTATATAGATATCATCATAAGTGGTAAGAAGGGAAGCCGATCACCAAGAACCATATGATGCAGAAACAGTCCCCATATCTCGACAAACAATAAGCCAAACAGGTAGGACTTGCCGAACCACCCAATGTAGAAAGCAGGATTTTCTGATGTATTATCTCTTCCCTTCATGGTTGCACCTGTTGTTGTAGCAGTTCTTGCAGGAAAACGTGAGGAGAACCCGAAGAACATTAGTATAGCGTGTAGAAGCAGAAGTACAACTTTAATTGGATATTCTTGGGCTTCAAACAGAAGAGGGAAAAGCGAGTAGCAAGAAACTGCAAAGTATACAAGAGATCTGTGTTAGCTCGCATCATGGTGTTTTAATCAACATAGAATGCCAACATTATAAAATAACATCTGCATGAAGTAATCACAAGCAGATGAAAGAATCTCAAAAAGTGCTCAAAATAATTACGAATTACAATTCTCTAAATCTAGTGGCCAAAACACTGCAAGTATTGCACAAATAATTGTCGAAATATTGATAAAGATGTGAAAAGAAAGCTTATTCGTTAGAGGTAGCTGGATGTCAGAATTGGAGGCAGAGTAGTAGTTATTGCTTGGATGAGCATCTGAATAGACTCTGAGTGAGCAAGACAAAAAGGCAGAGGAAGAATTTACCAGTATATTTTGGTGGAAAAAAATAAATTTTGAAGAGCTCCATCCAGAACCAAACAAAGTGGTGGATATCGTTGAGTGACAAAAAGGATGCAACAACTACTTGAAAAAATATGCTAATAAAAGGTTTTACCCAGCTTATTGTCGCCTTATACACAAACAGATGCACACATAAACACACACCTGGTTGTGTGCCTAACTTGGCCAATTATGCTACCATGGGAATTATTGAGTGCATTCCCACTTACAACAGTCATCAGAGGGCATCAGAGAGCCCTCAGAGGGCAGGACGTCAAAGTCTCAAAATTTTAAAATTCCTGAAATTATTACATAAAGGTCTCCAACTAGGATCAAGTTTCCAATTCCTTAATGTACATACAGCTTATTGTGACAAAAAGGATGCAACAACTACTTGAAAAAATATGCTAATAAAAGGTTTTACCCAGCTTATTGTCGCCTTATACACAAACAGATGCACACATAAACACACACCTGGTTGTGTGCCTAACTTGGCCAATTATGCTACCATGGGAATTATTGAGTGCATTCCCACTTACAACAGTCATCAGAGGGCATCAGAGAGCCCTCAGAGGGCAGGACGTCAAAGTCTCAAAATTTTAAAATTCCTGAAATTATTACATAAAGGTCTCCAACTAGGATCAAGTTTCCAATTCCTTAATGTACATACAGCACAGTAAACCAGCCTCCAGCACTCAATATCTTCCAAGATTGTCATTTTAGAGAGTCCCAAAGTAGTTCGAAGAAACAGGTGACTTATGATTCATGCATCAGCATTACTGAACTTGAAATTGTAAATATTATAAATCTAAATTCAGGAAACCATGTAAAAATAATTTGTCAAGATCTATCAACTATAAAAATCTGTATGCTATTTGAGAGGATGACAAATTTGCCCAATCAATGTAAATCATGCTACCATTCATATCATAAAATTGGAAAAAAGTTCAAACCTGAAAGAAACTAATACTCATTTAAATCCATACCTTCATAGTACATTATAAAGATGAAAATTAATTATATGCATTAAAAAGAATAAAGAGTTCCCATACCTACAGACAAAAAGAAGTAATGCTTAGCATCCTCCATGCTTTTCAGGGCAGTAGGGGCAAGGGTAATCACGAAGTGAAGTGATGCCTTTTCATGAACATGCCACCCGAATAAAAAGCCACATGTATAAGCATAGGATACCCATTTAGCGACCATCCTTGGTTGGGGATTCCTCCAAGCCTTTACAAGGCAAGGAGATATTGCCAAGAGGACAGTGATGAACGTAATCAGAGGTGTGATCTGCATTATATTATTTCATGAATCAAAAATTCACTCTTGGCATTTCACATAACTATCCTGCATTATGTTAATAAATGAATCAAATATCACTCTTTACTAACTCATACAATCACTCAAAATATCAATTACAACAAAGTTACAACCAAGATATTATACTTTGAGTACAGGCCAGAACTTTTTGATAAAGAATATAAACTTGACAAAAGAACTTGAAGCAGAAAGAATCCTGCAAGTGGTCCGAGTTTCCAGATATCATTCTTGTTGCAAGATTGATGGACTCAGAGAGTGCCAGGTAAGGTAATATTCCTTGACAATGACTTTCTTCATGGTTCAGGCACAACGAAAGCAACTACGAAAGGAAATAATAAAAAACTGTTACATATGATAAGAGACTGGACGTTCTTACCGTGGGTAATACAGCAAAAGGCGAGGAATCCCCCACTAGACCACCAGTGAATGAAGCTTTTGGGGCTTGGATATTGACCCCTAGTTTCACAAGTAAAAAGGACAGAAACTTATCCATCACTATGTAGAATACCCAGAAATTTGGAGCCCAGTAAGCATGACAGAGTCCCCTCCCAAAAGGAAACATGCGGCGAAAAACTTCTTGTATCTGCAAGGTAACAAGTGAAAAGATAGCAGAATCTTTAGATGCATGTCTGTAACAAACTTAAGAGTATAGAGTAAACAACCAAACAAAACTTTATAATTAGTTCCATGTAAGTACGATTTTACGAACAAAATAGAATGATACGCATCTCATGAACAAGCCAGTCTCTTGAAAACAACAAGTGGAACTACAATCAAATAACAATAACTAATCAATTTGAACGAAAAGTGTTGTTTAATCAATGAATTCCCAGAAAACAGAGAGTACGTCAAGATATCTAGTAACTTGCTCTGCTTCTGAAGTTATCAATTTCCAAATTGTATCAAGAATCACCTGAATCAACTAATCATCCCAATCTCCAGCTCTGAATCTCTACTTCAATACAACATTACATTTAAACATAAATTCACGACATAGAAACAAATACAAGCGACGTGAATGGCAATAAATCAAAACACATCAAACACATTGGTAAACAGGAAATTCACACAACATTCAAGAATCTACCTAAAACTCAAACAATTAGTCGCAGAAAAGCAATAATTTTTCAGACATTCTAACAATCAACATTAAGAAACGTGGGACAAACATTTACCTGCCCATAGTACAAAAAGGGACCGTAAGCCGCAGCAAAAACCACCAAAACGACACTCCCCATCAGCACCAACCTCCCAAATCCCTTAAACAACCCACCCCTACAGTAATGCCTAAACAAATAAACAAAATAAACCGGCGCAGCCACAGCAAATAGATGCTTAAAACAAAGCAAAACAGCGAAGAAGAACCCTCCCACCAAATCTTTTCCTTCTTCCAAAAAGGAAATGGACAGCAGAAGCATCCCCAACAGAAACCCATTGTACTGAAAATGCAAATGATCCACAATAAACAACCCAGGCGACCAAATAACCAAAGCCCAGATCAAGAATCTCTCAAAACTGCTGAAATTTCTGTTTCTAGTCAATCTATACGCAGAGTAGACCAAAACGGAGTCGGATAATGTCACCGAGAGACGCTGGAAGAGGATCGTGCGTTCGGAGGCGTAGTTGAGGCCGTGGTGGAGGTGGGTCATAGTCGGGTCCACTCTGGAAGCAAAGAAAGAGAGGAATTTCTCGAAGTAAGCGAAGAACGGGGGGTAATCGAGAGTCCATTGGCTGGTGGTGTCGGAGTACCATCGGGAGAGTGGGAGGGAGTGAGTGATGGCTAGCCAGTTGCGGTGCACTTCGAAGTCAGTGCTGCGGTAGGCGGGGATCAGGAGGAGTTTGACGACGGCGGCTACCAGTGCCGGCCACCATATCTCGCCGCCGATCTGGTGGCGGGTGTTCGGAGGTGTCTTCATTGTTGCGGGGGCGTGAAGATTGAGGGACAATTCAGCTGCTTTGCTGACCAACGCTCCATCTCAGCAATTTCAGCATGTTAATTAATTATGCAATTTTTTAGGGTTATTTCGATAGGTGACTTTTATTTTGTTGCGCAAGCTGTTTTTTTTTTTCTTTTTTAATAAAAATGATGAATACTATTAATTAAATAAATTAATTATAATTAATTATATCGAATATTTATATCTAATAAAAATAATTATAAGAATTGTGCCCTGATCAATATTATCATATAAATTAAAGGGTTAAATACAGTTACCACCCCTAAAGTATTCACCCCACATCAATTACCCCCTAAAATATTAAAACCTTCAAAAAAATCATTTGGCCTTCTAACTCCTTTCATCTTTAAGTTCAAAAATTCCATTTTACCCTTATTAAAAATTATTTTTTGAAAAAAAAATAAAAGAATTTTTAAAATACCAAAATCACGCTTTTTTAAACTTATCTAATTCTAGTTTCACTTGTTCATCGAGCTCCTTTTATTTTCGTAATTCTAAAGCACTTAGAGTTCATTTTATTTTAGTTTCTCTTGCTTGTCAAACCAAATTAAAAAAAAAATCTATACATGCATATATATATTTATATATTTACTTAAATAAATATACAATTAATAAAATCAAAATAGCTGATCATGAGCTAATAAAAAAATATATAATTAATATATATTTATATATATATATATATGATAATTATATAAATGTGGTAATTATATGAATGTATAAATTTGTTTTTAACTTGATTTGACAAATAAGTTAAACTAAAATAAAATGAGCTCCAAATACTTTAAAATTATAAAAATAAAAAGAGCTCGATAAACAAATGAAAATATAATTAAATAAAGCTTAAAAAAAAAGAATGGTTTTGGTATTTTAAAAATCCCGTTAATTTTTTTTTCATAAATCAATTTTTAGTAAGGGTAATATTGACTTTTTGAACTTCAAAATTAAAGGTGTTAGAAGGTTAGAGGGGTTTTTGAAGATTTTAATACTTTAGGGGGTAATTGATATAAGGTGAATACTTCAGATGTGGTAACTGTATTTAACCCTAAATTAAATTTGAACAACACCTTACTATTGTACCCTTTAATTCATTTAATTACTTCAATAAAATTCGGCCATAACTTGCACATACCTCAACTTTTGGTAAATTTTATGTTTTGAATCCACCGTATCCCTTGACTTATAACCAACCCATAAACAAAACAACTAATTATTTATAACTTTTAAATATTTTTGCACACACATCATACGTGTTGTAACTGCTAGTTAAAGAAAACAAAAATGTCACCTTTCATCCACTCTCCAAATTTGCTAATCTAAACACAGCTTAAAGACAGTTTGTGACTGAGTTTGTTTAAACCATCTTTTAAGTTTCTACACCTTATAAAATGTCTTAAAAGCTCAAAAACGTTGAATCTTATTTTAAAAACAACCCCTTAAAGTGTTTCGATAAATAAGATATCGGAGATTATAAAATCTCAGAGTGTTTGGCATAATAAACTTTTTATATTGTAATAATGACCAAAAAAGTCTCAAACTATTAGAATTTAAAATCATGTAAAATTGATATTTTGCTTTGGGGGAAACATTAATTACATACTAATAATTTGTGGCACACCCAATATGTCTGAAAGGGTAAAAAAAGTTTAGTCCACTAACTTTGTCCTCATTTAATTTTAGTCCATTAATTTTGATAATTTTTAATTTTATACATTATGTTGCAAAAATGCGTCAATTTCATCCGACTTGAAGTTTTGGAGCCAATTTTATGATAAAATAAATGAAAATTGTTGACATGTCATTTAATTGCTGAAGTGTTTGGTAACCCAAGCCACGTGTGTCTATGTGGCATTTTATCGTGTCATGGCTTAATTAAATATAAATAACTATATATAATTATAAAGTAAAATTATTGTATAATATAAATTTTTAAAAAAAAATTCCCTACCACCCCAACCCCCAACCCGCATCCCCCTCCACCTCCGCCCCTCCCCACCAGAGGGGGTGACGACTGCTAGCAGCACTGGATGCAAGTCGCTCAGTGCACAGCTAGGCGATGGAGAGTTGCCCATATCCGTAGCCCAGATTTACAGATATGGGCAACATTGTGCATTGCCCGACGGCAAGTTGCCCAATGTGCGTCGCCCTTTTCGATGGCGGGAGAGGGCGAAAATTGGGGGTTGGGGGGGGAGAGAATTTGCTTTGTTGTGGGGGGTGGAGGTTAGCTTTTTTATTTAAATTTATATTATATAAGTAATGATTTTATTTTCTATATCATATAACTATGTATTAAATAATAATTTTATTTTTATAATTTTATGTATTATATGATATAAAATAAAAAATTTATCTTTTATAACCTATAATTACTTTTGTAATCTATGAGTATTTATAAAATAATTATTTATAATTACCTATAAATTTATGTATTTTTTATAAAATAAATTTTTATGTACTTTTTATCTATAATTCTATAATTAAAAAAAAATAACTAGAATAAAATAGAATTATATATAATTATCTATAATTTTATGTACTTTTATCTATATAATCTATAATTATTAATAAAATAATAATTTTATGTATTTTTTATAAATAACAATTAACTTTAATAATCTACAATTTAAAACCTATAAGTATTTATGAATTAATTATCTATAATTTTATGTGTTTATATTTTTTTGTTGTGCCGATAATATATTAAAGTTGAGTTTTTTCTTTTTTTTTTGGAAGTTGGTACATAGAGTTATATATTTGATTCTAATTTATAATACATTTTAAAGTGTGTAATATTATTTATTATATGCATGAGAGACGTGTGTCACGAAGCTAGTATAAAATATAAATTCAAAGCTTGTTTTTATGTAATTTGACCTTTTTTTTATGTAAGTGCTTATGTGGCAAAGAAGAGATATAAAATATTCACTTCAAGTGTCAGGTCATTCTTTAGTGCCACAAGATAAAAAAATCCCCAAATTTTGCAAAAAATCCCGGCCAGAAAATCAAAATTCGGCCATCGGAGGACCTAATTGAAGCATTTTTGCAACATAGTGCATAAAATGAAAACTATGAAAGTTAGTGGACTAAAATTGAACGAGGACAAAGTAGTAGACTAATTTTTTTTCCCTATGTGAAAAGTCAAAAATACTATTTAAATAAAATATTTATTAGTTAATAAAGTATATATAAAATAATAAGTTAATATTATATTTATATGAAAATTGAGACAAAAAAAAGGTGAATGAAGATTAAAAAAGAAAATGACTATCAAAAGATAGTGGCAGAGTGGGAAGTTAGATGAATAGATAAATAAAAAATAAATCATATATTAAAAATAACATACCAAAATAGACACAAAAAAGTTTTCTCCCTTGATATATAATATAGATAGATGAAGAGTAAAAAAGAAATACTAAAATAATTTTGATATTGTTTTTGTCATCAGTTGTTAAGACTAAAGAACTTAAAAGATCTTATAGAAAAAGATGGATTGAACTTACTTTTTTTTAATAGTTTATAAAACTCCAAGTATTTTATTTTGAGATCTTATAAACTCTTTTAAAAAAAATTATCAAATAATTTCATACAATTTCTAAGCTCTCCAACATTTTATAAGATATTTTAAAATATTTTGAATAGTTTATAAGCCCAACCAAACACATTGTATCTGTTAATTACTTTCAGACTAATTACCAAATCAAATATTATATATAATTTTTATTTTGAACACATAAAACACAAAATTATAATAGCGTCACTTCTCCCACCATTGCTATGTTGTGATACACGTAGGTTTTTACTTACGGAATGTTTGCAACTGCTTAAATAAACACTTATACTCACTGCTGAAAATAAAGTAAAAAGATTTTTTTTTAAGTTGTAATTTCTGCTTTTGAACGACATAAGTTAAGCTAATTTAAACTAATAGTTCAGATCTCGAACAAATTTTTGTAATATATTGAAAAAATTATAAAATTTAAGATATTTTTTTCTCAAACACTTCACTTTTTATTTTTATTTTCAAACACTCTCAACTTTTATTACTACTTAAAAAAAATTGCAACTTATTCCCACAACAAACATAAAAACAAACACCTCTTTAATAGGTTAGGTACACATGGAGAGCTAGTTAATAAGTAGAGTCCTTTTTCCTCCTCTATTTTCACACACACACACACACACAAAAGTAAACAACTCTACAATTTTGTTTTTAAAAATCAATTTGTCATCATAAATGTTGAGAAATTTTGTCTATTTTTAAGTGAATGTCCTTTTCCTCAAAACTTTGGTGAATGTTCATTAGTAAATTAATTGTTTTTTCTTTAGAGTTTAGGGTAACACGGTCAACCCTTCAATAATATTGCAACTACTTATTTATAACATTTTATCACCAAATATAATATTTCTATCATGGAATTTATAATATTAAATTGTATTTTCTCCATGGAAAGTTCAAAATATATTCTCTAATTACTAAGGAAAAGAATTACATAACATTGATATAAGTTATAAGATTTGACTCTTAATATTTTTTTAACCGCAAACAACAAAGGAAACCCAAGTTTATTAATATCTATTTTGGACGTTGAGTTTCTGCACCTTGTTGTACTAGTGTTGTTTTACGATGAGCCTCTAGAGGTGTTCACTTGATAAAATCAAATTAAAAAGTCGGTATGTATACCAAATATCGAATCGAATTAGTGGTTCGATTTTGATTTATCGTTTCAACATTTCGGTAAACCAAATTTATTATTAAAAAATTAAAAATAATTATTATACTTTATGTTTGTTTTTTTATTTGTGATAAGTAAAATAATAAATAATACTGAAAATAATTAAAAAATATCAATTTATATTAAATATAAAAATATAAAAAATAATACTTCAGTATCAATATATTGACGAATTTTTTATTTCAATTTGATTCGATCGGTTTACCAAATTGTGAACACGGGTAAATACCATTCCAAATCCATGAAACCAAACACAACTTAAAAGAAAATTCAACAAGAAAATATTAAATTTAGTTGAGTAAGCTGCATCAAACACAAATTAGTGAACAATCCAACTAATTACCTTAATCAAATGTTACATATAATTTTTAGGATTAAGTTTATTTTGCCACCTTATAATAAGGATGGTATAAAAAACACCCATCTACTATTGTACTTGTGTTAAATTAATATAAACAAAAGAAAACGTTTTAAGTATAAAGCCTCCATGAAGGAAATTATTAAACAAAAATAACTTTGCAACTAAATTTTCAACTAATTTCTAATACTCATATTTGATTTCAGGATCTTTTGCTTTTTCGTCTAATTTCATTGTGGATAAATTACATTGACATGTTAGGTCCAACTACACAAACATTCCCTGTCCTTTGTAAAATTACAGTTACACCTCCTTAAGGGTGTTAGTGTAATATTTTTCAGGGTGTATTAGTATAAATTTTGCCTTTGAATAGGGGGTGTAGTTGTAATACAATTACAATCTCAGGAGGTGTAGTTGTAATTTCGCAAAAGACAATGGATATTTGTATAATTGGGCCTAACTTCAGGGAGTGTCATTGTAATTTACCCTTTCATTGTTGAGTTTTTTCTTTGTTTAAGTTTATATCTATAATGAATTTTTTTTACTTTTATTGTAAATAAATAAGGATATTTGACTCATCCTGGTTGAAATTTAAAAAATAAGAGTTTTTTTTTTAAATTTTAAAAATAGAAGGGAATTTTTATGCCATTTCCACATTACAATGGGGTAAAATGAATTTTATCCGAAAAAAATAGAGAAAAAACAAAAATAATAGCATCAGGTGCACATGGAGAACTAGTGAATAGCTAGAATCCTATTTCCTCACCTGAAATTTTTTTTTATGGAATTATCCTAAAGTTTGGTATAATTATAAATATTCTCTGATTATTTAAAAAATTATTATTAGTCTCCTAGTGTTTGATGAAATTATATACTCCTTGAATATCCTTGTTGTACTTTTTATTTTCTTTAAGAAATAAAAATAAAAAAGTATAAAAAAATTCATATCAGGTGATTGACATTTTTTAAAAATTGTAAAAAAAAAAAAAATTGTCTAGTTAGTCCATAAAAAATAAAAAAAATTAAAAGATAAGTAAAATTATAATTCATAAAATAAGACATTTTGGTTAGTTCACCACGAAAATGACTGGAACCTAATCGAGACAAACCGATTTGGTTAATTTTTAGACGATCGTTAAAATCAAGAGGTAATGTTAATTTTTCAAATAATGGGAGGTATTTATGATTATATCAAACTTTGGAGCTCGTTGTACTTTGTCCTTTCGCAAAAAAAGAAAAAGGAAACCTATAATTTTAAGAATCAATTTTCCATCATGATGTTGACAAATTGGCTCTATTTATAAGTGAATTGGAATGTCTTTTTTCCTCAAAAATTTGGTGAATATTAATTAGTACTTTTTTTTTTGGTTTAGGGTAGCATGGTCAATTCTTCAATAATATTGCCAACTACTTATTCATGATATTTTATCATCAAATATAAAATAATTGTTCTTATACTCATGCACAACCTACTGAAAAACATAAAAAAAAAAAAAACTTTATACATGTGACGTGTCTAAAAAAAACTTGATTAAATGATTACATGTATTCTTTCGTAGAATTTCACAATTATTCTTTTTTGAAAAAAAAAACTTGATGTTACGAGAATTTGAACGAACAATTCAACAACTACGTTATCGAATGATAAATATAATATTTGAATTAATATGTGAGAAGTGGGTACAATTGCCAATACGTACAAGCCGATCTAGGAATAGTGATTGAAGTAGTATGATAGAATTCTTGCAAAAACCAAAAGTCCCCTAATGAAGGGGTGAATCTCCTATTTATACTAGAAGTTTAATTACGGTATGTATGGCGTAATATCTTTATCCTTCTTCTCCATGTCTTCAGATATAAATGGTAACGTTCTGCGAGGACGTAAGGGTCTTTTCCTTGCTCCCTCATTGATGAGGGGGTTTCCATGGATCAAGCCTTCTTGGCTTGATTCCCTCCATGCTTTAATGACATTTGTTTATTTTCCCTTGATTTTCTCTCATATGTTGGGTAAAATAAATGCTATTTTACTTGGTCATTTTCTCCATATCAACTGCCCCCTCAAGTTCCAAGTATTCTAGAAGGAATGATTGGAAGTTTAGTAAGTAGGATTCGTCTAATTTCGGAAAGCATTTTGTTTCCCTTTCAAGAGATAGTGGGAGCTTGTGTTTGGTAGGTAGAATCTTCTTTGCTTGGAAATTTTTTCCATCTCCTTCGTCTATATATATGCATATTATTCATTCATTCTAGAGCTTTTTGAGATTTTGATCGTCGTTCACTCCTTCTTGATCTCGTGCTTTTCCAGTGAACTAATCCTTTCGAATGTCGAATCGCAAAGGTACTCATTGATCGCTCTCTTTTCTCGTTGTTTTCATTCGCGATTTAATTTCCTCGTAATTGCTTGCATCACTTCCTTTCGAATTTTAGTCGTAATTTTTCGTCTTAGGAATATGGAATCTTCTCGTATGTCTAGTGGGGCTCGTTCCGGTCATGGGGGGGTCGGAACGAGGCGGACGACGCTGGCCGCGGCCCTAGTGGGCTCGGCCAGCGTCTCGGTCGAGGTGCCGGCCTCGACCAACCTGGCCGAGGCTCTCTCCTTGGGTCTTTCTTTTCTCCTTCTCTTACTTTCCTCTTGTTTGACTGTTCGGTTTTTGGTTTGCTAGCCTCTTCAATGCGGATGTATTTGGCGGCTCTTTTCATCAGTTCGTCCAGTGTCGCTGGCGGTTTGCCGGCGATAGATTCGCGGAAACGTCCCCTTCGCAGCCCCTGTTGCAATATGCTTGCTAGCAATTCGTGGTTGAGGTGGGGGACTTCGAGGACGGCGCCGGAGAATCTTTGTATATAGTCTCTCAAACTCTCTTGCTCCTGTTGGACTATGGTGAAGAGGTAGGCCGCGGTTTTCGGATGACTTTTGTTAATGGAGAAATGGTGCAGGAATCGCTGCGAGAGTTGCTCGAAACTTTCAATGGTGTATGCCGGGAGTTGGTTGAACCACGCCATAGCTTTTCCTACTAGGGTCGTGCGGAACACTTTACAGTATCCGGCATCGCTCATATCTAGTAAATCCGCCTTGGCTAGAAATTTGTCAAGGTGATCCTCAAGGTCTGTGGTTCCATCGTATTCCGCCCAGTGTGGCAATCTAAGCCCTTGAGGTAACGTCTCTGCAAGTATTTGCATAGAGAATGGGCTTCTTCTCGCTGGGGCCACGGCCATCGGAACCAGGTCCTGTGGGGCACTCTGGAGTCGAGAGGTTGGGAGATGCGAACCGTCGCCTCTCGTTTTGCTTGGGATTTCTTCATCTCTTCCTCTTCGCTGAGCTCCTACCTCCTTGTTCCGCCGGGGGAGGCTGGGAGGTTGGGAGGCTTGTATGCTTCCTTCTTCTTCACTCATGGACATGTCCTGGGGGCCATCTTCCCTCGATTCATTGTCCCCGGGGGCGGAGGATGCACCTCGGCCTCGGCGGGGGGGAACGAGGGGGGTAGGCTCTCGAGGACGATTGGCCATGAAATGCATGATTGCCCTCTCGGCTGCCTTTGCCGATGCCTCTTCAATCATCTTTTGCAATGCTTCAGCAGTCATTTGGAGCATCGGCGGTTGGGCAGCGGGCTGTGTGGCTTCGCTGGCTCCTTCCCTCCTTTCTTCACGTTCTCTCCTATGGTCTTGCTGGGGACCCAGGCTCATGTGCTCCAAGGGGGGGAGCTCTCCTTCGTTATCTTGTGGAGCTCCTGGCCTTCGCTCCTCATTCATCTCCAAGTCTCTAGCCATAGATCGGGTTTGCATTCTCAGTATTGCGATTGAAAAAGATTCCCACAGACGGCGCCAAGTTGATGTTACAAGAATTTGAACGAACAATTCAACAACTACGTTATCGAATGATAAATATAATATTTGAATTAATATGTGAGAAGTGGGTACAATTGCCAATACGTACAAGCCGATCTAGGAATAGTGATTGAAGTAGTATGATAGAATTCTTGCAAAAACCAAAAGTCCCCTAATGAAGGGGTGAATCTCCTATTTATACTAGAAGTTTAATTACGGTATGTATGGCGTAATATCTTTATCGTCCTTCTTCTCCATGTCTTCAGATATAAATGGTAACGTTCTGCGAGGACGTAAGGGTCTTTTCCTTGCTCCCTCATTGATGAAGGGGTTTCCATGGATTAAGCCTTCTTGGCTTGATTCCCTCCATGCTTTAATGGCATTTGTTTATTTTTCCTTGATTTTCTCTCATATGTTGGGTAAAATAAATGCTATTTTACTTGGTCATTTTCTCCATATCAAAACTCAAAATATATACTCTAATTTCCAAGAAAAAGAATTACATAATTTTAATATAAGTGAAATTTAACCTCGATATATTTTTATGGACCACAAAAAATAAAGGAAACCCAAATTTATTAATATGGATTCGGACTAAGCCAAAAATCATATCCGTGAGCAATAATACAATTTAAAATTTGAAATCACACGGCAGTTGAAGCGCTATGTGTCAACTGCAATCACATCACAAGAGCAATTACTTGTGGGGAAAATGCAATTTAAGTTCTGCAATTTAGAAACATGGCATTTTTAGTTCTGCATAAATTGATTTTCACAATTTCATTCTTTAACTTTAAAATTTTGACAATTCTATTTTTTTGTGACCAAATTAATCGAAAAATTGCATGTGACTTGGAGACGACCCAATTAAATTAGTTATTCCGATGAAAAATGTCTAAAATTCTCAAAATTTTAAAGTTATAGGATTAAAATGGGAAAATCAATTCATTGCATGATCAAAAATATCACTCCCTAAATTACAGGCCTAAAATTGTATTTTCCTCATCTATATCTTTATATAATTGAAAAGCACCATATTTGTGTCTTCAATCTGTCAATATGTTATTAATTTTTTTCTCTCCTCTCAATTCCGACATTCTTTTTTCTTTTCTTATTTTTTTATTTTTAGTATTTTATTAATTTAGTTTTATATTAATATTATTTTTGTAAAAACATAAATTAAATATACACACATTTGGATGTGTCACGTATACCCGTTATTACTGTTGCATATGCTAATAATGTGGACCACTCAAAATTCATAGAGAGAGAGAGAGAGAGAGATTTTGAGCAAGAATGGCGTAATCGCTAGCAAAAGAAAAGAAACGTGTGATACATAAGCACTTTTTTATATAATGGTAAGTGACGACATAATCACGCTTAGTCAACAGTTTGTGAGCTAATATGAAATGGGCACATGATTGATAACATGATCATGACTCAGTTCCAGCTACTTTTTGTGTTATGATCATCATCATATCAACCAAAAAAATAAAATAAATCCATTATTTTTGTCTCAGCAATGTAAATTTTGGTTAAAATATTTGGGTCATCTTATTTATTTTTTAATTATTGAGTAGAAGAATTTTTATTTAATAGCATGTTTAATAAAAGGAGAAAAGATCCAAATAATTATTTAATATGAGTGGAAGAAATATGAGTGGGACACAATGTTTATTTTATTTTTTAAGTGTTTTATTTTGTGAAGATAAAGAGAGAAAAATAGAGATGAATAAGTATGTGGTTGAAATAGTGTGTATGTTTGAACTTATTTTTTGTGATAATTTAAGATAGTGTGATATAGGTGTCTCGAGAAAAAAAATTTTACTGTTCATTGTTAAATTATGTCAAATGAAAATAAGCCCAAAACAAGAGAAAATACACCGAGTTAAAGTGTTTCTAAATACACTCAAATATTGATCATGGCCCATCTTCGAAATGGGCGAAAATGAAAACGAACACTACTTTCTTATTTTTTTATATCACTAGCCGTCGTGGCACGTCGTTTCTGTGTGCATATAATAAATAATTTTTTACGTTTTAAAATATATTATAAATATGAGTAAAATATATAAACTAACACATCGCGTTAAAAAAAAAAGAAGGAAAGAAAGACAAAAACTAATTTATCAATTAATATAAAATTTGGAAAGTTGAATAAAGTAATTATCATATCAGTTGAGGGTTATTTTTTACATTACAAAAAGTGGTATGGTGGTGTCATTAACCTCCATTTGTGAGTAAAACATGGGGTTTTTTTTATATAATAGTATATACCATGTTGAAAATTACGATAAAAAATTCAGGTCGATTGAAGTTAAGGGTGTGTTTGATTGAATTTATAATTTTTTTAAAAACATTTCATAACATGTATTAACGTATTCTTTTTAATATAACTAAAGATGAAATTATATAAACTCCTGGAATAAAGTAATAGAAGTTTATGCAGTTTATTAAAAATGTGACCCCTAAAGTAACTCACTTGGTTGATAAATATTTATTAAATGAAGTACCCTTACACATATTTATTTATCTACAAGATGTCCATTTTTTAATCAATTAAAATTTTCAATAATTTTGTGTTCATGCATATTTAAAACTATCTTTTTAAATTTTGATCAATTATTTAATTTATTTAATTATACAAAAGTATAATATAATTTTAAGTTATACACACATATTAAGTGGATTTCGATTGTTAATATAAATTTATTTTATTCTATTACGAAAGACAAAAGTATTGTGCTTAATAATTTATTTTTCACAAATACATATATTTAATGTCTTTTGCCCTTTTTTTTTTCTTTTTTAATTTCGCGCACTCATCGAGTGTGCCTGACTTCTGATATTTAATAATTTCAAAAGTGTCTAATACAATAGAAGAGTTGTTAGAAAAATAAAACTCAGTCACACACAAATACAATTATAAATTAAACTTCTTCCCCAATAAAGCCTGACTCAATTCACAAAGTTGAAGCCTTTACTCGAATTTCATCAATGGGTGGAGGTGTTTATCTATTTTAATAACAGTTGTCAGATTATCGTAATGCAATTATTAATTAGTTATAAGTATTTGATATTGATAAATTTTATATCAATTGTTGAGTATTTATTCGAACTTAATTGAACTAGAATTTTTTCCAAATTAATTGTTGGTATCTTCTAGGCAGTGGTTTTTTTTTTTTTGAGAAGTGTTAATTACATGATTATATTAATATTTCAATAAAATGTTATAAGTGAACAATACATTAGTTGGATCAACACATCAATATGACTAAGTACTATGAAAATAAATTACAATAAACTCATTTAAAATAAGACAAACACTCGCATGCCAGGTGGGATTAGAATCTCAAACTTATTAATGAGATATCAACCTTAACCACCAGGTTATAACATCATTGGTATCGGTGACAGTAATTTTCTTCTTCTTTTATTTTTTATAGAAACATTAAGTACACGATTACATAAATATTTCAATAATTTGGACAACTGAACAATACATTAGTTGGATCAATACATCAATATGTCTAACAACTATGAATATAAATTACAAAATAAACTCACGTAAAATGAGACAAATACTCTAACAAGTAAACAATACATTAGTCTTGGATCAATACATCAATAAGACCAAAAACCATGAATATAAATTACGATAAACTCATATAAAATGAGACAAATATTCACATAAAAGAAGACAATCGTCTATACGTTCGATAAGACTCAAAACTTATTATCTCAAATTTATTTATTAAATTTCAATCTTAATCACTAGACTAAAACATCATTAATTTCCGCTGCAGTCATTGTGCATCATTAATAGACATTGCCAAAACGATGCAATGTGTCTATTGATGGGGATGGGAGAAAAAATATGACAGGTACTGAAAATGATAATTATTGAGCTGTTGATGAGATATAAAGATGCAAAATTATTAAAAACATATTCAGTTAAGGGGGGCCGTCACGCTGCATTAATTAATCCACAAATTCCTAATAAATATTACGGTTACGTCCACCTCCATAAAATTATATTTAATTACATAAATATCTTATATTTTTCATAGAATTATAAGTATAACCCCGATGAGGATGTCAGTGTAATTTGATTTAAGGGGTGTATTTGTAAAATTTTCCTCTAAATGAGGGATGTATTTGTAATAACAGCCACAAGTTTAAGGAATATACTTTTGATTTTGTAAGAAATATGGAGTGTTTAATTTATTCTAAGTATTAGGATAAATTATAATGGGCTCTCATGAGATTTGCCATAATTACAAATATCTTTAATTTTTTTTGAGAAGTTACAATATCCTTCTGAAAGTAACAATCGTCTAACAAATACCTCCTACAATGGGCTGCCACGAGGGTGATTCGGGTAGAAAGTAGTGATCCTTGATGAGGTCAATGCTCGCGATCTCGATCAATCACCCAGATGGAATGGTCCCTGAGAAAAGAAAGCACGTCAGGCTAGTCGAGATGGTCTCTGGCGAAGACCCTATGATGTTTAAGTCAGCTCAAGTCTGAGATGACAAAAGTGCGATCTAAGTAAAGTAGTAGGTCGAATGTAATCAATAAGTCTTACCATAAATGCAGTGGAATAGTGATATTTATTGGGGCAAATGTATGTACTTGCCTGATCCACGTGGCTTCATCTCAAGACTTAAGCTATCAGATGGTAAAAGTTATAGATCTTGTGTCTCTTAGGGCGGGTCTCGGTTCGGGTCGGGTCGCGCTACCCGATCCAACTGCGTTATACGCGGATCCTAGGCCTCAAATGTGATTTTGACCATTTTCAAGGGTTAATTAAGTTTTTTCCATGCGTCGGGGATACACCCCTATCAATGAGCTGTCACGATGAAATATTTATTTGATAATCACTAATTTTAAAAAAATATTTATAATTTTTTAAATAATAAAAAAATATTTATAATTATAATAAAATTCAAAAGAGCGCGTTATAAATCAACCTAAATATTAATTAAACAAGTGGTTTGAGGAGTTGTCATGGTGAACTAATAATGGTTTGATTCGACGTTTCCTAAGAATTGATTTGGTGTTTGGATTTTTGTTATAAATAGTAGAAACGTATTGTATGTACCTTATACAAATATATAAATGTGCTTTTACTTTTTAGTAAAAGGGGGTGGGGGACAATCAAATCGAAATTACATTTTATGGCGGTGCATAATTTATTTATTTTTATTAAATTTATTCAATTAAAAAAATAAAAAAATAAATAAATTGTTGGAGTTGCTAAAATATTTTAATTTTTTATAGAAAAGTTTACTATTTTTAGGGTATTCTAATAAAAACATATTTTGTTGATAAAATTAGTTTTATTGAGCCCATCACACTTAATAAATTGTATTAACTATCGAAACACACTCGATACGTGTGTAATTAAATTTTATTATGAACTGAATATTTTCTTAAACAAATTTTCTTAATGTGAAATAATCATGAACTGAATATTATTGATAGAGAAAATTCAAACAAAGCAATCATTTTGTTTAAGAATGAATATACTCGGGGTTATTTTAGTCCATGTATATTTTGTTGACCAAAAATTGTTACTTTAACCCCTTCACACTTAATAAATACTAGTAATTTATGACACACATGCCTAAGTTTTTGATATTATTTAAAATAATTTATTTAATAAAATATATATTAGATCTATAAAAAAACGATGATGAAAAAGAATAACATAATATTTGAAGAAAAAAAGATGAAAAATACAAAAAAAAAAAGAAGAATTAACTACCAAAAAATAATAGGAGAGTGGGGAGTTGCATAATAAATTTGAAAAATAAATATTAAAAAAAGACCACATAAAGTGAGACACCAAAAGGGTGCTCTAACTTAATAATATTAACTGTCGTGGCATGTCATTCATGTGTTCATATAATAAATAATTTTTCACGCTTTAAAATATATTATAAATAAGAGTAAAATATATAGACTAACACATTACATAAAAAGAAAAAGGAAAAAACTATTTATCAATTAATGTAGAATTTGAAAAGTTAAATAAAGTAGTTATCTTGTCGGTTGAATGTTATTTTCGTCATTACAAAAAATCGATGCGACAGTGTCATTAACCGCTACTTGTGAGGAAAAATGGGGTTTATTTTTTATAATAGTATAGATATAGATAATATAGATAGTATAGATTATCGATATGCTTTAAGAATGATAAAGTAGCAGTGACAACCACAAACTCGTTAGTAAGGATTGCGCATGCATCTCATGTAATGGCTAGAGTTCCTATAGCTGACCACCTATTGTTGCCAAAAAAAAAAAAAAGGCAATAACCACGTGGAAATCCACACACTTGGCCATAGTTTGATCTACTATCACTGATAATTAAAATCTGATTACGTGAAAATCAATACACAGTTCAGGATTATATCTAGTCTCACAAAATATTTTGTCATATTCATGTACGACGTTCTATTTAACCACTAGACTATAATAACTAATGGTGTTTCGAAATATTTAAATTTAATTGTAAATACTATCTAAGGGGTGTATGTGTCATTGTAGCCCTCAAATAGACCAAAACCACTCATCACCATCCCCCAATAAGTTTACCAAAAGGGTGAATCACAATTATCTTTCTTAAAGTTTGACATAATTAAGAATATTCATTCGTTGTTTCAAAATTACAAATATCTTCTTGACGTTTTTAACCGTTTAACGAATAATGAATTTCGATCCATTTTTATGGGTGAACTGATCAAAATGCACTTATACAACTTGAATTAGTTTTTAAAATTTTCTATTTTTTTCAAGCCATTGGTTAAATATAACAAAATCTCGGGGGAGGTATTTGTAATTTTTAAAATAACGAGGAGATATTATAATTATGCCAAAGCTTAGAAAAAATCATTGTAATTCACCTTTACCACGTTGACAAATCACTTACTCTACTGTCTCAATAATATATATATATATAGAAATTAAATAATAATATTTTAAATAGTTCTTTTGCGTTTAATTTCAAGGTCATGGGAGGGACCAAAAATTCTATGTATTTTTCTCAAAACTATTTTAATATTTTTAAATCCTTAAATTTTTAAAAATATCTTTACATGTTGTTATTTCTCCAAAACTCCGTTATTTTACTTACATGTTACAAACTTCCAATTATTATTAGTATTATTATTATCCATTTTTCTATTAGCAAATTTAATATACTTATCGCATCAACAAAATTGGAAATTTTAGTTTAAATTTATTAACCAACACAATTTTTTGTAATTTAATTCATATGCAACTCCCTAAAAACTAATTACAATAATCCTATAAATTCGTCATTTCATTGACAAGTAAGGGAATATGAGAACTTTTGCGGCATCCAAACAACTATCAGGTTGTTTAGTTTTTATTTTCAGTTTTTGAAACAGTAATGATAATAAAAATATATTTGTTTATACGTAATTTAATTAAAAATATATTAATTTAATACCACAATTCAATTTAAAACATATTTTCGTTAACTAATTTGATCAAATATATTTTTATTTTCACACAAAAAATTATACAAAATTAAAAACACATATTTTCAACTTAAAACTGAAAATAAAAACATAAACCACAAATTGCAATCAGACGATACCTATTCTACAAAAATGAGTTCTTGGGTTTCAAAAAAAACAAAAAAACCCAAAAATTCAATTGTGTTTGGTATACCAAAAAATTCAACCAATTTATTTCTTTTCATTTTCTCACCTAATACACTAGCTCTAAACCCTAAAGCACTATCTCCTACATCTACTCTATACCCTAAGGAAATATCCTATTCAATAACTATTATTATTATTATTATTATTATTATTATTATTATTATTATTATTATTATTATTATTATTTCATAAAAGAAAAAAAAACTCTATATATTATACATATATCCCATAATTATTTTATTTTTTCTAAATTTATTTCCTCCATTTTCTTTGAAAATCAGTTCTCAGGAAAAGAGGTATTCGTAAGCCAGAAAAGTGAGGCCTTTGTAACTTATAAGCACTCAAGCTCCGTATTTGTAATATTCGTGTGATGTTTACCTACATTAACAGTCTCTCAAATGAGAGGCTTAGGACGGTCATACAGTTTCATTTCTACAAACGATGCCAAATAATTCGATTTAGATGTGATTGATCTTTATTGTGTGAGGTATTATTCGCACCGTCATTTTATGAAATTTTTAGTGATAAACAATTCAAACTTATTGTTTAGATTTAATGTGGGACGTTGGAATACAATAAGTAAGTTTGTAAGAGGTTCATGATTTTCAAGTCGGGCTATGGATGCTTAGAGTGGAAGGTGTCTAAAAGATGAATTTGCCAAACACGGCATAGGAAGAGGAGCGAGCGGTGCAGCAGACTGCAATCCCTGGACCAATAATAGAGACTCATGCGCTGGTTGATCTAGGCCGTAGATCTGATTGACCTAGGGATAGTGACGACACCTCCCACATCGTAGATCGAGAGCCACCCTACAGCGCTTCTCCTCATCAACGGCCGCGTGGCACCTCCGAGCAATTATTGGGTGCTTCGCTGGTGGTATCTCGAGGCCTCACGTGTAACGGACAATTCTAGAAAATATAAAATTTAAAAAAAAAAATAAAAGGAGGGGGTGGAAATTGGAATATTACACTAGCTGCCCGCGGGCAACGGGCAGAGGGTTGGGGGAGGAGACAATGGCCTCGGAATCTGAGCCCGCATGTACCCGATGGTCCCCCCGGTGGGCTCCACCTGTGCATGATTTTTTGTTGGTTTTTTATAAAGACGTGGGACCCGCTTTAGTGGGAGGTGGGGCCCCCGTCTGACGCAGCTCAAAGGTGGGGGGTATGGGAAAAGGACAAAAGTTGTGGGGGACTCCTCTAATTATGATGAAATTTTTGTGTGTTTTTCATAATTTTTATTTTTCTTTTTGCAACTTTTCAACCTTTTTTCCAATTGCTTCCTTTCTGCAAAATCAATGTGCTTTTGTACTTTTTCTTTTCTAGTCCCCCAAAATTTTAATAAAATTGCAAATTTACCCCAATAGATCTTTCTTCAAACTACTTACTATTATTCTAGATCCAACACCACTTAATGGTAATTTAAAATCAAGAATATCATTTATATCATTTTAAATGTAAAAATTGTAAACAAAAAATGAATTTTGCATGAATAAAAATGTTATTGCTCTTCATTGTAAATAAAAATGTATTTTTTCTTATTAAAAAAAAAAATAAAAATATAATTTCTTTTTCAACGCTTACCCCTTCATATTCAAATCAATAACGACAAACAATACTATTTCTATATTTTGATAGAATAAGCAAAAACAAAATTTCATCCTATTTTTAACGACGATGATGATGATAATAATAAATTCTAACGTTATTACTTAACATTTGAACTCAATTTTAGTATTATAACAAAAATATTGATTTTTTTTCTCACATTCCCGCCGTTAAAATTGGGTTAAAGCCAAAAAAAAAAAGATAAAAATAATATTTTATTTTTTGAGTAAAATCGATCAGTTACAGTTATATCATACGTTTCAACCATCAACAACTAATATACCTTAATTATTAATGTCTAATATGTATAATGACAAGATCAACAATTACTATTAAAATAGACTACTATCAACACAGCTGTGGGACTCGCGACCTCTTGATTATAGGGCCTCAACTTCATCAATTAAATTAGGCATAATAGAAAGAGTACAAAGATAGTAAGACTTATAAAGAATGAAAAGTAGTTTTCTCCTAAAGATTGCTTAAGTTCTAAAATATTTACAACCCTAAATTTCATTACTTTTATTTTGGAAAACTTAGACTCGAAGCAAGTCGTACGGAATATAACAAAAGAAAAAAGTTAATAGACTAAAAATGAATATCCTAAAAAACAAGGGGGCAAAGTGCAAATAAAAGTAGTACTTCTCTTTACATACAAAAACCTTGGTTGGGCAACAGATGCAATGTACTACTCCTGCCACAGGATTCAACCCCTTGGATTTGGGGAAACTGCCAGTGGTTTTTATTTATGAATTATTTTTTATTTTTATTTATTTAAATCAACTCAAATCATTTTCCTGTGGTCCATCGGCCATTACACCCACAGTGCTCTAGCCAATAAAACCCGTCACCTCAAACTTGTGAACATTTTTGATTAGTTGCACTTAGTGGTCTTTGGTGGTCCATGCACCACCTAATTATTTACTCCTTACCCCACTCTTTCACTATATAAAACCACCACCTCCTCCTCCCACAATCCCTCCTCCCACATTCACAGCTCTTAGCTTCAGATCACAAACTCACCACCACTCCCGCCGCCGTGAACTGCCGTGAGGCACCACTTGCTCCGCCGTGTAAGCAGAAAAAACTAGCAAGAAATATGAGGTCAGGTGGTGCTGCATACTACTCCGGATGTGACCAGCAGCCACACTTTCTTGATTCTTGCTTCCTTTGCCGGAAGCCACTCGGCAAGAACAGTGACATCTACATGTACAGGTTTGTGATTTTAAATTTATGAAATATTACAAATAGACCTCTCTATTTTTGTGAAATTATGCTGCCAGCACTGTTTTTGCAGTGGTTTATGGTGGTTATGGGGCTGTAGTGTAATTTTCGGAAATTTTGTGGGGTCTTTTTGCAATATACTTGATAATTTTATGGGGTTTTTTTTGTATGTATTTATTTTCAAATGGGGTTTCATTTTCTTCAAAATGATGGGCTGAAATTATTTTATTTTACACCATTCTGTAATTTTGGGAAACCTGATGGGGTCTTTTTGCAATATACTTGATTTTTTTGTGGGGTTTTTTCTGTATGTGTTTATTTTGAAATGGGATTTCATTTTCTTTAAGAAGATGGGGTGAAATTATTTTATTTTAATTAATTAAATTTGATTTTTGCAGAGGGGATACACCATTTTGCAGCCAAGAGTGCAGGCAAGAACAGATTGAAATGGATGAATCCAGTGAGAAAAGATTGAAACTTTCTTCATCTTCATCATCATCAAAGAGATCAAATGCAGTGAGACAGAACAAGGATTCAACTAAAGAGTCTGACACCAAGAAAGCTGTACGGAGAGGCACAGTGGCTGTGGCCTGAAAATGGAAAAAAGAAATATTTTAAAATAATATTAATATCAAGAATTTAAAAAGATCCCATAAAAATAGAAAAAAAAAGGAGGAGCAGAAAGAAAATAAAAAGGAGATAGGGGGGCATTCTGCAAATCTGCAGGGGCTCTGATGGGAAAGCAAGAGTTTGATGAAAGGTTTTCAGAGCTGGATGAGTGTTTGATCTGTAAAGAAAGAGGTGGGCTGGAGAAGAAAGCAGAGGAAGATCCACCAAACAATTTTGATTTTTTTTTTTTTTAAATTTTAAATTTTAATTTTTTTTTAAATTTTTGGCATTTTAATGTCTATAGGAGGAGGGCCCTTAATTGGGATTGCCATGAGATATAAATCTTTGTTAAATGATATCTCTATTTGAATGCTAATTAATGAAATTAGAAGCATTATTATATTTATTAATTAATGTCTTTTTTTGTTTTTTGGTGGTGTTTTAATAGGAGTATTTTCTAATTTGCATTTTTTTTTTGGTGGAATGACATTCTCTTGTTGCATTAAATAAGAGTTTATTAATTTATACTAACAATAAAAAAAAATATAGCAAGGTTTATGTCAATTTCGATCTAGGGGTGCTTGCAAGTGTTGAAAATAAATTTAAAAAATTGTTTAAAATTGATAAGTTATACTTTTGAAATAGTTGAGTTTAATCGAGCAATTTAAATAAATTTAAAAAATTGTTTAAAATTGATAAGTTATACTTTTGAAATAGTTGAGTTAAATCGTGCAATTTTTTTAACTTATTGATAAAATTATAAATATTAAATTGTTTCAATTTCGCCTTACTTCTTATTTTCACACAATTTTAACTTTTATAATTATTTCAATTACAATATTTTTGACAATTTATTTTTACTGTGAAAATAAACATTATTGCAAACATTTCCTCAAACATCCATTGGATGATTAGGGTTGTATGTTCAAGAAAGTAATAAATTAAAATCTGCATAAAGTATTTAGAATCATTGATATTAATAATTGCATAGAGATCTATGCTTCTTTTTATTACTTTATTTATCTTTTTTTGGGAATACACAGTGATCCATGATAATTATTTCATAAAATTTTATGTTAAAAAATATTTAATAAAAGCAGGAAAACAAAATACTATAAGAAAATTGTGAAATAGCTATGACAAAATTTGATGCTAAAATCAGTGTCGAGCTAATTAGTAAGTAAAATTTTCGTTGCTAATCTACATTGGTTAATATATATTTTAGACAATAGTTGCTAAATTCATTGCAAGTAAATTTTCGTTGGTAAATGTATTAACAAGTAAAATTCTTGTCTTAAATAATGTAAATTAACAACGAGAATTTTGTTTGTTGATTAGCTCGTCCTTAATTTTTTTCGTTGCTAACGAGTCATTTTTTTTAGTGAATATAAACAACAAAATGACATATTTGGGCAATTTAAATTTTTATTGTGATTTTTTTAAATATACAAAAATATATAAATTAATTTGTTTTACAACGAAAAGCTTAAACTATAATTTTCAAATTATTATTATTTTATTATAATATAATATCATTTTATTATACAAGATTCGAACCGTATATTAATAAAATCATGTCCTTTTTCATGTAGATGTGTATTAGAATGTGTTTCTCTAGGGTCATCTTTTGGAAAGTGAACTTTGTGGGGGGACCAATGTGAAAAGGATGCTAAGAAATAGGGGCAAAATTGCAAATTATTATTCTCACTTGATTAATTTGGAATTTAAAAAAAAATAATAATAAATGGGAGGAAGCTTCTTTGAAAGTTCAAGGAAACATGCCCACATAAATTGCAGAATTAATCTACATTTAAAATTCAGTAAGTACTGATTTTATAGCAGAGATTAGCTGCTCAAAAGTACTAAGTTGTCTTAAAAGTTGTACTCTCTTTAAATAGTCTATTGAAAGAAAATAAAATTATTAGATTCTTACAAAGGCCAATCATGTTATGAAAAGTAGTTGTTGACAACTATATTTTTATACTACTATTGTATAAAATATAAGGTTGTCCCATTTTCTCCTTTTTTTTTTTTTTAAATATTTCTATGTGTTTGTTTTGTTATAGATTTTTATATGATGTTTTGTTTTTTATTATGATTATGGGAGTGATGAGTTGTGGGCAGCAATATTTTTTGAATAAATTATATCGGGCTCTCTTGATATTTAATATAATTATGAATATAATGTATTGTTTGAAAAATTACAAATATTTTTTGATATTTGATAAGATTATGTAATCCTTGAATGAAAATATGGAATTGTCAACTTCACCCTAATTGTATTTTTTTGGTTTTTCTTAAAAAAATTGAAAATTGTAAAAAAAATTTGGACCTTAGTGGATGAAATTTTTTTAAAAACTATAAAAAAAATTATCCATTTAGTCCAAAAATATTTAAAAAATGGGTAAAATTATAATTCATAGTCCACAAGGGTATTTTGGTCAGTTCATCACGAAAAATATATGAAAACATAACGGAGACTAATAGATTAGACTAGTCATTAGATCGTTAAAATGGAGTATTGATAATTTCTCAAACAATGAGAAAATATTTGTGATTATGTCAATCTCAGAGGAGGTCATTGTAATTTACCCATTTTTTCGTTATGTCATATAAACATGGCTAGAAAGAAGTCGAGTTGAGTTGATTATATTATTGTTCAAGTTTGTTTAAATTATAATCGAGTGTGAAAATTGTGTTTGAGTTTGATCTGATTATTCATCTAATCGAGCTCGAACGAGTGTTACTTGAATCAAATATGAGTCGAGTTCGAGTAGTAAGATATCTTCAAGCATATTTTATTATTTTTGTAGGCAAATTATAACAAAGTGCACTCATAAGAGCATTTGATGTCGGCGGGGGAATACCAACCTTATGAATCTCTTGTACGACTTGAATTACAAATGGACTTACATTATGATATGCCTCGTATCATGAACCATGAATAGGTCGAACCTTTGTTCAGTTGTAATGATACTTTGTCTATCAAGAAAAGACAACCTGTGTCTTTTTTAATGTCTACAATCAAAATCCACAGAATTATTTGGTGGTTCTTTACTAGATAATTTTGTATTTTGAGACATAAGATCTTTGGTGTTTTCTATTTTGATATAATGTATCAATTATGTTACTTGAATTTATGGATTTTATATTTATAATGAAGTCACAGATATTTATAACCCAGTTCAACCGATAACAAGATGGACTCATCCACATTCTTAACTACAAGTGTGGATAAACAATCAACAATGTTCATACAAATTGAACCTAATGCCAACCAAATATGAAAACTTATCGAGCAAAAGATTTTAATTCATGTTTGGTTTATTAAATTAAAAAAAAAAATTAAATGAGTTTTTACCAAACGATCTTCAATCGAATATCAAATAATTTGATTGATTTTATTTCAGTCCTACATATAAATGAAATAATCACGAGACAAGAATTTTTTGTTTTAATTTATTGTGGTTTTCTTCCTTTTAGGCTAAATTCCAGTTTACCCTATGTATTTTTCAAAAACAACTAAAAACTCAATGTATTTTAAAAATAGGCTAACCCTCCCCATTTAATAAATTTAGCACCAAATCCCTCTTCTGTTAGAAACTAACGAAAGGCATGGTGCACGCATGGATGGTGCAATTGGGCTTGATTTTGTACATGTTTTAATCTTTTTTTGCCCTTAATTGATAAAAAAGCCCTTATAATGGTTTTCAGAATTACCATGGTCAAATTTACTTGTTTTAGTGTATTGTTTTTGCATTTTCATCCCTAGTAAAAGAATAAAAAAAATTCTTAAATATATTTATTTAAATATCAATATTCCAAAAAAGTATGTAAAATTTTATAATTTAAATTAAAAATTATATTAAAATCATAATGCAGAGATTAATATACTAAATTTATTTTCAAATTTAAGTATCTGTATGAGTACAAATATTACTTAATTATAAAAATAATATTTTATTAATTATCATTTTACGAGTTATAATTATGCATATATCTTTTATGAGTTATAATTATACATATAATATAAATCCAAAATTTTTTAAAATCTAGGCCGTTAATTTTTTTTAATAAATTTTAACTCTAACGGTTGGGATGAATCGATTAGTTCTACGATTGTTATATACTAAAAAAAATCTAACGGTCATTAAAAAGATATAATATATATTAAATAAGGGCATAACGATAATTTAATAAAGGGCAAATGTCACATTTGGTCCCTTGAGTTTTCATTAAGAATCATTTTAGTCCCTTAAGTTTATTTTTGGATATTAGCATCCCTAAACTTTAATTTTTGTCCTAGTTTGGTTCTTCTGACCATTTTTCGGCGAAAATGTGGCCGGATTTTGACTTTTTGGAGGGTAAAATGATCAAATTAAGTTTGATTTTCTTACTTTAGTCCCTTAAGTTTGTAAAATTATCAAAATAGTCCTTTTTTTTAGCCAAGAACCCATTTTTTAAAATTTTTATATGCTGAAAATGATGTAATTATATTGTGTGAATAATTAAAATTTTGAAATCTTGTAAACATAATAATAATATATTCTGTAACTTAAAGCGAAATAGTCTTTTTTTTTTTTTTTTTAATTTTCCGAAGTTACAATAAAAATTAAAATTATGAATAAATTTTGCAGAACTTATATAATCTGAAAATGTAATAAAAAAATTTAAGTTGGTAATTTTTAATCTTAGGACTTAAAGATAAGTCTATGAACATAAATTTTAACAATGTTATGAAATATTAACAGTTGGGGTTTTGAACAAGAAGTTGGTGGAATGTACTTGTATAACTAGATTATTTAGTGGATTTCATATATATATATATATATATAAAATTCATTTCAAGAGATTCTTATAAATATTTTTCTATAAAATGTAACTACATAGTAATAAAAACCTCTTAATATAAATGAGAGGTAAAATTAAAAATTTATGTAATTATTTTTGTTGAAATGAACATTTTCCGCCCAAACTTTAATGAATCGAGGTCAGGTGTAAATAAAGAATTTTTAGAGGGGGTGTAAATATAATTTCAAAACTTCTTTGGGGAAAAGTGTAATTATGCATTTTCAGAGGGGGTCTAAATGTAATTAACCCTATATATATATATATGAAATCTATCAAAAAATCTAATTCAAAAGTATATTCCACCAACTTTCTATTCGAAACTATAATCATTCAATAAATATTTTCAAAGTTTAACTTTTCTAGACTTCTCTCTAACACTTAAGATAAGAAAAAAATATTGGCATAAATTTTTTATTATATTTTCCAATTAGATTAGTTTTATAAAATTAATTCATAATTTTGAAGTTTTTTAACTACTGAAAATGAAAAAAAAAAAGAGACTGCTTATTTTAAATTAAGCAGTATGTTATTATTATGTTCACAAGAGTTCAAAGTTTTGATTATTCACATAAAAAAGGACTAGTTTGATAATTTTACAAACATAGGGGACTAAAGTGAAAATCAAACTTAGATTGACCAATTTACCCTCTAAAAGTCAAAATTCGATCACATTTTCACCGAAAAACGGTCAGAGGGACCAAATTGAGACAAAAACTAAAGTTTAAGGATGCTAAAGTCAAGAAATGAACTTGAGGACTAAATTAATTCTAAACGAAAACTTAAGGGACTAAATGTAGCATTTACCCTTTCATAAATAAATTAACGGTGTTAGCTTCGATTAACAGAAAGGGGCACCACATTTACAAAAATATGGTATTTTTTAGCTGAATTTTAAAAACAGGGGAAGGGGAGGGGGGTTGTTTATGCTATTTGGCCTTCCTTTTATGTTAATCCAATCAAATTATATTGTGATAAAAAAAAATAAAATAAAACACGTTATTTTTTATGGTACCATTATCTTATAAGAATACAAAGTGATGGAGACAAGATCAAATCAAAGTCTTTCATATAAAGCAATGAGGAATTAAGACCACATAATTTCAATTATTATGTAATTACCAAATTATCCCTAGAAATCAAATTGTATCTATTAATCAGTGTTTGATAAGGGGTTGAAATTGTCTTTATGCATCCCCGCATTTATGACTAGACTAGTATAAATAGCCCATAACTCCATTGTAACAAGAGGACTTTTGGGAGAGCAATTGAAGAAGGAATTGAAGTTCCTGGCTTGTGATGTGTGAAGTGTGCTTTGATCACAACCCTCCGATTATTTCCATCAAATTTGGTGCCATTTGTGGGAAAGGTGATCCGAGCAGTGAAGATGAATACTTGATAGCGAGCCAAGAATGAGAATGCCGAACATGAAGAATGAGAATGCCGAGGTGAAAACTAGGTGCAGGCTGGCCACCTCTCGGAGAATCCACCTTCTCACAACCTTTAGAACGAATGGATAAGTAATCAATACGAAAGAGACCATGAAGGCTTTGGAGTTCCACCTTCCCAACCATTGATTCAGATAACTCATGAGGCGCTTCGCCAACTAGTGGAAGATGCCTCTGCCCAAGCAGCAGAAAAGGTTGTGGCCCAATACATCGTTGGCCACGCGCTGCCCCCACAACGCTCTCGCCATCCTCGCAGAGGCCAAGACGTTTCCTTGGCCTCCGAGGACCGGGAGCAGAGGCCTGGGGATGCCCAAGACGGGATGAACTACGAGGAAAAAGTTGATGCAGGGCCACGCAACCTGAAGACAATTATTTCCCTTTACCTCCTCAAGAAGGTGTATATGAAGCAGACTATTTCCCTCCATTGTCTCCCCAAGGAGGTAGGCATGAAAACAATTATTACCCCCACCTCTTCTAGAAGGGATACCACCAAGATGAGAAGAAACGCACAGAGAGATGGATGGTCAAGTGCCTCCTCCACCCAGGTTCCCAATCCCCATGAGAGCAGGAGGGCTCCCAGCTCGGCAGTTGGCAGTCACACCCCCGAGACGAAGTCCATTCGCTCTTCACATTTTGGTGGAAGCTATCAAGCCAGGGATCAAAATCCCAAACCTAAGTGAATATAATGGGGCGGGCGACACTCAAGACCACTTGGACCGTTTCCTAGCTAGGGCTGACTTATTGAACGTTAGCGACGCGACCTACTGCTAATTGTTTCGAACCACTCTTCTGGAAAAGTGATGGCGTGGTTTAACCAATTACCTCTAGGGACATTGAAACTTTCGAACAAATTTCCCAATGTTTTCCTCATCATTTCGCAATTAACAAGCCATACCCCAAAACCGCATCATACTTGTTCATTATAGTCCAACGAGAAAACGAGAGCCTAAGAGAGTATGTGCAACGTTTCTCGGAAGCTGTGTTGGAAGTTCCCCATGTGAACCCAGAACTCTTGGCGAACAACATGCAACAAATTTTGAGGAGAGGTCGGTTCAAGCCTCCAGCCACCCAAGAGGAGTTGCTATTGAGGGTGGAAAAATACATAAGAATCGAGAGTCCACAGGCTCGAGATCAATTACTCCATCAAAACAGAGGTCAAGTGAAGAAGAGAGGACGATACCTCCTAAAGCGGAGGGGAGTAAGTGTGTACTCAAGCACATGCCCCAGAGGACTTGGGACGTTACACCCTTTTGAATGCCCCACGAGCAGAAATCCTCTCTGTAGCCAAGCAATAGGGTTTGGTGCGATGGCCTTTCTCAATGAAGAACAACCCTCAGAGGATGAAGTCCGACAAATACAGCCATTTTATAGGGATCGGGGCCATAAAACCGAATAATGCCATCACTGAAAAAATAAAATCGAGAAATTGATCTAGATAGGACATTTAAAATAATTTGTTGGCCAATGGAAACCAAGGCCCCAGGAAAACACCATTGGAGAAGGGCGTATTGTACCCCACATTGAAATTGGATAAAGACCTGAATGAGAGCAAACTAAGAAAGATAACCTCCTAACCGCCAGAATAATTGGGGTCATCTCGAGAGGCCCGACGGGGGGAGACTCGAGGCGAGCAAGAATGGCCGCAGTAAGAGAAGCATGACACATTGCCAACCACGTCGCTTATAGTGAAGTCGCAACAACACGACTAAGAGATCTCGAGAATGAGATAACTTTTAATAACCAAGACTTGGAGGGAAACCTTCCCTCCAACAATGACGCAATTGTAATAACAACCTCGATATCAAATTTTTGGATAAACAAGATCCTGGTTGTCAACAAAAGTTCGGCGAACATCCTCTTCTACAAAGCCTTTTGTCAAATGGGAATAGATAATGCACGACTTACACCAATTAACATACTGTTGACCAGTTTCAGCGGGGACATAGTTGAACCACTTGGAGGGGTCATGTTGCCCATGTCACTAGGGTCATATCCAAAGCGAGTGACAAAGTTTGTGAAGTTTTTGGCCCATAGACTCGCATTCGGCATAAAAGGTGATCTTCGCCAGGCCTATTTTAAACCTCTTCCAGGTCGTAGCATCTGCGTACCATATGAAAGTAAAATTCCTGACACATGGCGGCGTGGGGGAGGAAGCCGGCGTCAAGAGACAGGCAAGAGAATGCTATGCCAGCACATTGAGAAAACTAGTGACTATTTCCGATGGGAAAGTGGAAAATGACAATAAGTCTCTGGCCAAGAAAAAATCATACGAATTAAAGCCCGATGATTTGCAAGAGGAAACTACCCAAGAAGAAATGGGGAAAACACCCTGGTTAGAAACCAAAAGAAGGAAAGTCGAAGAAGAGCGCACGGAAGCCATTGAGGAGGTGAAGTTGGTTGAACTCCTCGAGGATCCATAAAAAATAGGCAAGATTGGATCTTTACTAGGTTCAAAACTCGAACGTGTCCTGATCAATTTCTTGCAAAACCATTTCGATGTATTTACGTGGAAAATATCGGATATGCAAGGAATATGCCCCGAAGTAATGGTTCATAGGCTTAACGTCAATCCTGAAGCAAGGCCTGTGAAACTAAGGAAGAGAGCTTTCAGAGTAGAAATGAACAAGGCGATAAAGGAAGAAGTAAAAAAACTGCTTCAAGTTGACTGCATTCGGCCTGTGCAATATTCGGAGTGGTCGGCGAATGTGGTGTTAGTCCCAAAAAGTAATGAAAAATGGAGGATGTGCATTGATTTCACAGATCTCAATCGAGCCTGCCCCAAAGACTCATTTCCCCTGCCAAGGATTGACAAACTAATAGACTCAACCTTAGGATGTGAACTAATGAGCTTTTTTGACGCTTTCCAAGGATATAACCAGATTCATTTAACACATGAGGATCAAGAGAAAACCAGCTTCGTCATGGAGCAAGAGACATATTGTATAAAGTCATGCCTTTTGGGCTGAAGAATGCGGGAGCTACATATCAGAGGCTGGTGAACGGCATGTTCCGAGAGCAAATCAGAAGAAACATGGAAGTATGCATAGATGATATTGGTCAAAAGCCAAAGAAAAGAAGATCATGTAAAAGACCTCATGGAATGCTTTGATGTTCTAAAGAAAAATAGGATGAAGCTGAACCCCAACAAAATGCACAGTCGGAGTCCATGGTGGGAAATTCCTAAGTTTTATGGTCTCTTAGAAGGGGATAGAGGTCAATCCAAAAAAATCGAGGCCATCGTGAAAATGCAGCCTCCTAAGACAGTCAGGGAAGTCCAAAAACTAACAGGAAGAATGGTGGCCCGCCCTCAATCGCTTCATCTCGATATCTTCAGCCAAAGGTCTTCTTTTCTTTAAGGTTTTGAAGAAAATATAAGGTTTCTCTTGGACGAGGCAGTGTCAAACCGCTTTTGAAGATTTAAAAATGTACCGTGTTCCACCTCCCATTTTAACAAAGCCAGAGCATGGGGAAACCCTGTTCTTGTACTTAGCAGTGTCAGAAGGGGCGGTAAGCGCGGTTTTCGTAAGAGAAGAAGGTCGTGAGCATCGACCCATATATTATGCTAGCAAGACTCTTCAAGGGCCAGGGGAGATATATACCAGATTGAGAAGGTGGCGTTGGCCATGGTAACATCGACTAAAAAATTGAGACCCTATTTCCAATCATATCCCTTGATCGTGTTAACGAATCAACCTCTGAAGAGAGTGCTAGCAGACCCAAACACATCGGGGAGGATGGTAAAATGGTCAGTAGAACTAAGCGAGCATGAGATCGAATACCAATCAAGGCTGCAAGCAAAGCCCAAGCTCTAGTAGACTTTATTTTCGAGTTGACAGAGGATGGAGAAGTTCAAAGAAATAAATGATGCAAGATGTTAGTGGATGGATCATCCACATCCCAAGGCAGCGGGGCGGGCATCATAATCGAGACCCCACAGGGAGACAAATTGCAATACGCCGTCAGATTTAACTTTGTGGCATCCAACAATGAAGGTGAATATGAGGCGTTGATCGCAGGTGGAAAACTAGCATTTGCTGCAAGAGAAAGGTATGTGAAGGCGTACAACGACTCGCAACTTGTGGTCAATCAAGTAAGTGGAGATTATGAGGCTAAAGGAGAACATATGATCAGGTACTTGGCAAGCATTCAAGAACTAAGAATGAGGTTCGACGAGTTCACCCTAAAACAAATTCCACGGTCAAATAATGAAGAAGTGGATCAACTCGCTAAATTGGACAGCTCATTGGCTCCCTTGAGAAGTATAAGTATGACCCTATTAAGTCAATAACAACCCGAGGTGGAAATTACAAAAGAGGAACTTTTGACGACAGGAACTACTCCACCAAACTGGAAAGATGGATTGGAGGCGTACTTAAAAGACAAAACTTTACCTCAGGAGCCCAAGGAAGCAAGAGCAATTCGAGTGAGAGTAGCCAAATCCACATTGATTGGAGGTGAGTTGTATAAGAGAAGATTCTCACAACCATATCTCAAGTGCATCGACCAAGACAAATTGGATTACGTTCTACCTGAAATCCATGAGGGGAACTGTGAAAACCACTCCGGTGGAAGGGTTTCAGCGTGCAAGGATACTTCTGGCCTACAATGCATAAGGACACCGTGAACTTGGTAAAGAAATGCTGAAAATGTCAGGAGCGTGCCAACGTCACTCATGTCCCAACTACAATCATGCAACCTATGGAAAGTCCCTACCCTTTCGATCAATGGGGAATGGACATAGTGGGAAGCTCCCGCGTGCGACAGGCCAACAAGAATACTTGATCATCGCCGTAGACTACTTCTCGAAATGGGTGGAGGTGGAGACACTGAGCAAAATCTAAAAAAAATATGAAGTTATAAAGATTTGTCTGGAAGAACATCATTTTTTCGCTTCGGCATCCCAAGGACATTCGTGATGGATAATGTCACACAATTTCAAGGAGCAAAGTTTTGATAATGGTACCAAGAGTTGATTATTACACTTTTGTCGTAACACCTCAATTCAACGGGTAGGCCAAAGTAACCAATAGAATATCCTCCAAAATATAAAAACTAGGCTGGATGAAGCCACTGAAAATTGGATAGAGCAGCTCTCGGGGTTCTATGGACGTACCGAATGACATCGCGAAGAGGCACGGGAGAATCCCCTTTCAATTTGGTTGAAGGGATGGAAGTCATCGTCCCAGTAGAGATAGGAGAGGAAACACTTAAGGTGCAACAATATGAGCAAATTGGAAACGATACAAAGACAAGCTGATTTGGACTTATTGGAGGAACTTAGAAGTGACGCCAATTCAAGGATAGAAGCTTACAAGGCAACAATGGCAAAAGCCTACAATTCTAAAGTTTGGCGTTTGGATTTCTAAGTTGGAGACCTGGTATTGAGGAGAGCTGACGCAACAGGGAACCTTGGGAATCTAGTTGCTAAATGGGAAGGACCATACTGAGTGGCCGAAATAGTAGGTAGTAGAACGTATCGCCTGCAAAGAATGGATGAGAGAGAAGTTCCACGCACTTGGAATATTGTTAACCTCAAGAAATATTTTGCTTAAGACTTGTAACCATTTGATGTCAAGAATCAAAGTAATAAAACATTAGCATGACCATTTTCTTTTCATTATTTGCGTGTTCATTTTCAATACTATCTCTTTAAAGAAAATAAGGGGACAAACCCTCATGAATACAAGTCGAGAGATCAAGCTTCCTTGAGCCGAATAAAAGAACGCCCCGAAGCTAAACGATCAAGCTTCCTTGAGGAGGAAAAAAAAAAAAATCCCCAAAGCTAATAACACATAACTTCCTTGATACATATAATAGAACGCCCCAAAGTTAAACATAAGGCAGGAGAAGTTTTCAAACAAGAAATAATTGCATAAGTAAAGCAAGGAGTGATATAGTAACAATGAAATCATAAGCGACTTAACATAAAAAATGATAAAAATTTCAAAGTGGAACTAACAGAGCAACAAAATGTTTCGAAAGTAAAATTTTGAAGTAAAATGATCCTAACATTAAAACATATAAACTAAATGATCCTAAGCCTCATTCAATTCAGAAGTGGGAACCTCGGAACGATCAATCTTAGCGTCATCAACAGGAACGTTGTCAGCCATCTCGACCTCCCCGTCTTCATCACCATCATCATTTGAGACCTTCGGGTCAAGAAACATGAAACCTTCTTCTCCAAAGCGACCGCAACTCCTAAGGGTAGCGCGACACTGCCTAATCACCTGATCATAAATCTCGTTCGCCTTGCCAAGAACAACTTGGTCAAATTCATTCGAAGCCTCATATTTCTCCTTAAAGTTGCTCCACATGCAATCTAGATATATTTTCCCGCCCTCCGACTTCAAGAATGTCTGCCCGGAAGCAACCTCTGGATTGAAGTTATCCTTCCACTTGACTTGCTCAGTTGAAACAACCTTGAGGTCATCCTGGCAACGACTCAAGTCCTTTTTTGGCATCCTCAAGGGCATCATTCAATCACTTTTACTCCTTCTAGTAATGGTCGAAGCGTAGTTCCACAACCTCGGAAAGGTTGGTCACCTAACAAAAAGGTTGGAAATTTTCAACACCAAGGATGCAAAAGAGTTAAAGGAATAACACAAAATCAGAACACATATCCTAGCCGCCTCGCCATGAAGTAACCTAGTAATGGTACTTCTGGAAAGTGCACCAAGGCGGGATACGTCATAGGGATTCACGGTGTTCCTTGACCTCTCATAAGCAAGATCAAAATCAGATGCATCCCAAAAAGAAGATATCCCATCTTATCGATTAGTCCATAAGTGAAGAGCCCTTTGCCGGCTCCGTAGCGAGGAAGATCTAAGGTACCATCCCGATGACGTTTGGAACCACTACCTCCAAGAGGAGGCGAAATGCAACCTTCACCCCGACCCGAGCCGCCATGAGCATCCCTAGCAAGAGTAGGAAGGGAACGATTTTGATCACCGTCCCCTCTTCTTGAGGGGGGAGGATGAGGGTTACGAGACCTCTGAGCATTCTCTCTTTTGCGAGCATTTTCCTTTTCACGATCTATCTTGTAATGTTGAATATCTTGGAGGGTGACCTTTTTTCCTGCAAAGAATGATAAAAAAAAAAAAAAAGAGATGACAAGGAAAAAAATTGTAGGATAAAATAGAGCAAGTCAAATTAAATAATGCAATACCAGAGGAAAATTTGAAGATTTAACATCAAGAAGTTGGTCAAACAAACCCGGATCAACAAATGAGATACGAAGATCGTGAACAGGATCAGGCACGAGAGGCGACTCCCCCCAAGAAGTCGCTAACCCCCAGTCAAGGTCTTTTACATAAAGAAATTTTCTTTCCAAAGACCATTTGAAGAAGCACCCCCGTCCAAAAACTTACAACCACCACGAGGATAGAGAATAGAAGTATGAGTTATTAGGGACCTTCCAAAGGGTGAACAAAGTATAGAAAGCTTCGAGGGAGGGAGTTAAGTGGAGATCACTAAAGCACCGCAAAACCCCCTCGAAATATGTGAAGGAGTTAGGGGTAAATTGGCTAACTCTTAAATTGATGCACGTGATTATCTCTAACAAAAGAGGATGAGGAGGCAGCGTGAAACCCGAGGCAAAGAAAGACAAATAAACGGTGAAGAATCCCAAAGGAGGACGCTTGATCCTATCGCCTACACTAGGAAGAATGAGGGAGAACTCGGAAGAAGGATTGATTTTGCCATCAAGAATGTTAAACTCCTCAAGACTCATGCAACTATTGCAATTCTCAACGTCCATGACGCGACAATGAGATTTAGACTGGGGGGCTGTTGAAGACTCAGTACCATCAATACCGGATTCACCTAGTTTCTCCTCACGAAGATTATGGGAATCATCGTCTTCTTTGAAACTCGACCCTAGAGAAACTCCTAACGAATCAGAGGGCGTTGAAGCAAATTTCTAATTACTTCAATAACCTCAAACTGAAAATCCCCATCATCAGATGAATCAAAGAAGTTCTCTCACGAAGGAAAAGGTAAAAAAGAAACGGGAGACACGGTGAGAGCGGGAGGAGTGTCGCCTCGACCTGCGATGCCCATGGCTTCACCAGAGCCACTCTCCCGGTGCGACACAATGGCCCCTCTCTCTCGTGGCGTCCCCACACGGATTCCTCCTCCCTCCCCGATTGACTACTAGACATTCTACCAGATTGATGTCAAATTGTTCCCCAAGTTTTGTGTGCACTCATAGATAAAATTTGCAACAAAAGAAAGATGAGAGGAAGAAGAGAAGAACGCTATATACCAGAACCAACACACTTAGACATTTTTGAGGTATTATAATCGTAAGCCATGACTCAGACAGACAAGTGCAAAAGGAAAATCAAAGTGCCATTCTGAATTTATAGGAGCGTCAACAAGAGTCCTAACAAGGGAACAAACTGTCCGAGCCTGCATCAAAGGAAACCTGCCTACCTGAACTTCCAAATGTTTCCCCACATGTTTGGAAGTTGAGGGGCTGCTGATGGAGACAAGATCAAATCAAAGAAGGAAGGTGAAGTCTTCCATATAAAGCAATGAGGAATTAAAACCACATGTGTGTTAAGTTTGAAAATGATTTTTGTAAGTATGGAAATAAAAACTAATGGCACTGAGGATGATTTTTTTTTTTTTTAAAAAAAAAGGGAAAAACTTAAATTTGACATCAAGTTTGGGGGAACGAGAAATTAATACTGAAAGTCAAGGTATAGTTAGAATGTGATCATTTGAATGATTCTTTTCGCTGAACCATTGTGGTTGCTTGCACTATAAGAAAAAAAAAAAAAACTCAATAGTTAAAACAAAAAAAAAAACAAAAATAACACTGAGTTAATTGGCAAATCAAATTCTCATTATTAATTTACATTTTAGTACAATAATTTCATTTGCTAATGACTTTATCAACGATTTTTTTTAGTTAATGAATCATTTCCTTATAATATTCCCCAAATTAACAATACAAGAATCTAACTCTTGTATCGACTTTTGTTCAATGCCAACAAGATGTTCTTATAAGTTATTTTTTATTTTACGCAATCCCAATTGGAACTTTAATTTCTTTACCTTTTGACTAATTAATAACAAAAGTCTTCCAATAACTTTTTGGACCAATTAATTAATTTTTTTAATTAATTATAAGAAATTGGTGTAATATCGATTTCAATCACCATCATAAATCAAAACACGCACTCTTAATCATAAATCGGTTACACAATCTATGCACCAAACACAACCCTCTCATCGTTAGAAGAAATCGAACCCATAATGATTCAATTGAATCTGTCTCGTTTTTATCAACTAAGCCAATGCATACTAACAAGCCATACATAATAGGCATGTATTATATTGACATATAAATTAAAATAAGTATTTGTAGTTGTAAGACACCAACTTTTGTTTATTGGAGTTAGGCCCTGATAATTTATTTTTAGGGATAATTACATTTATATTCCCTAATCTATGGTCTGTTTGTCATTCCTATTTTTTGAATAATTATACATTACACACACCCATTAGAAATGTAATTATCATTTACACAAATCACCCTTATTTTTTAAAAAATTACACTTACACTCCTCAAAATTATAGACGTTATTATATAAATTACCCTTATTTTTTGACTATCAAGAATAATTTTTGTAATTATGTAAAAGATAGGGTGATTTGTAAATAGATTATAGTATGTAATTACCCCTTATTTTTATTCAACTTTTGGGCAGCAAAACATCAAGAAAGATTTGTGTTTATGTTTTGTCATCTCATTTGTTAACAAGACTTGTAAAACCAATCTAATATGTCATTTCAAAGACATATTCTTCCAATGCAATGTATGACTTTGTCTCTATTTATTGCAAGGTTGACGTTGACTCCAAGTCACCCACCAAAGTAGAAAAATAAATAATAAAAAGAGAATATTAAGAAATAAAAAATACCTCCTAGTATCAAGACTATGAAATGAAAATTCGGGCAGGTCAGGTTTTAAAAAATCTCTTGAGATTTGACATAATTATAGATACTTTTTTGTTATTTTAAAAATTATAAATACTCCCTGAGGTTTGTAATCGTCTCAAATAACACATTTCCATATATTTTTATGGGTGGACTAACCAAAATGCTTTTATACAAATTGATTTTTTTTTAAAATTTTCGAAATTATTTTGGACATAAATGCGCAGGGGGGAGATTTCTTACGTTTTTTACACAGAGGAGTAATAATAAATTTGACCGGGAGGGCAAAATGAACTATTTCTGGCCCTTGGTTAAAAATTACAAACCTCATGGGGGTATTTGTAATTTTTGAAACAATGAGAAAATATTTGAAATTATGCCAAACCTCAAGGAAAGTCAAGATTCGCGTCTCTCCTATTCAGATCATATCGATATGGCACCTGCCCGAATTGAACTCCAGCATGTATAGTCTTATGATGATCGTCTGATCATTTATGATCACGTGAAATAATATGATTCGAGTATTACTTACCCTCTTTGCGTTAGGTACACTTTTTGACACCCTAAATATTTTTTTTTTTCTTTTTATTAATGGACACCTACTCAGATTTGAACCCAAGACCTTCCGTAAAAAATTCTGAGCTCAAGCTGTTGGGTTATTCTCTAGAGGACAACATCCTAAATATTATTACGACCTGTATATTTTTTCTCCTATGACTTAACTAACTTAATCGTAGGGGCTATAATTCGAGCATTCCAATGTTATTCTCACGTATTCCTTTCTTGTAGTACATGCAATCAGATTTCCAAATCACCTGAGCATATTTGGAGCATTCTAAATCCGATTTAAATGTTAAGCAAGCTTTTGAAATTGGATATACAACAAGTAAGTTTTAAGAATTAAAAAAACACACATATATATATATATACACACATAGTGTAATTTTTGTTAGAATGAGACAAGCTCCACCCATATCAAACACGTACGAAGTTAGTATTGATTTTTTAATCAGTTCGTCCTCCCTATAATAATATTTTTTTTATATATGAGGTTAGCATTGATTTTTTATCAAATCATAAAAATCATTTTTCCCAAACATTTTCCATTTACTTTTTCCTACTTCTCATTATTTTTTTGCAAAACACTTAGATTTTTTATTCTACTGCACGCACCACTATAAATTCCAACGTTCTCCACAAATTATCACTTCTCTACAAGTAGAAGCTACTGCAAACACTGTTATAAGCTCCAACTTTCTTCACAAATTATCACTTCTCTGAAAGCAAAAGTTACTGAATGCAAGCACGGTTATAAACTCCAACTCCAACTTTCTCCAAAGATTATCACTTCTCTAAAAGCATAAGTTACTGCAAGCACTGCTATATAGTCCAACTTTCTCAATAAATTATCACTTTTCTAAAAGCAAAGCTACAACAAGAACTGCTATAAACTCCACCTTTCTTATAAATTATCACTTCTCTAAAAGCAGAAGCTTGTTACAGAATTCCGATGTTGTAGTCTTCTCCAGTAGAATCTCTTTCCAAACTAAAAGAAAAATGAGAATTCCATTCCCACAAAAAAGAGTCTATCAACACTTCAACATTATTACAATGGGCTCTTTCTACAAAGTCTTCAGACACAGGAGCTTGAAAGCTGATCAAACAACTAAAAAACCTGGCTAAAAAAAAGAAAAAAAGAAAAAAAAAAAAAAAGAAAGAAAGAAAGGAAAAAGAGAGAGAAAAAGAAGAAGAACACCAATACAAATGCATGTATTCAGCTGCTGTATTTCTAGCATTGACAACCTCAAAAGGAACCATACTTGTCTGTGCAACTAAGGCCTACTGACTGAAAACTGACCACCTTGTTTTATGTTACCTTAGCCCTCTGCATGATCATAAACCTCCTCCTGCTTGCGCCTCCGATGTGTTCGCTTATCTTCGCCAAGTGCGCCATACGCCTCTTGGCTGACTCCGAGGCCCCCATCTGCTTCGTGGGCTTTTCATCCGTTGTTTTATTGTCGACGTCCTCAATGAATTTCGTCGGAGGGCTGGCCGTGCCAGAAACTTGAACTATTTGCTTCAACATCTCGACCACCATGCTCATCTTTGGCCGGTCCTTTGCGCTTTTCACCAAACAACTATCAGCAAGTTTAGCGATTTTACGAGCTGCATTGAGAGAATACTTGTTGTCGAGTCTCGGGTCCATTATCATGGCGAATTTCCGACTATCAGCAGGGTACTGTTTAATCCACTCCAACAGCTTCTGCTCTGATCTTGGTCTGTCCCTTTCTAGCGACCGTCTGCCGGTTAAGATCTCGTACAGGACTACACCGAAACTCCAAACGTCACTCTTTGAGGTTAGATGTCCTGTCTCTATGTAGTCCGGAGCAGCATATCCATATGTTCCGACAACCTACATGCCAAAAACGGGCTAAGAAGTCGGACTCCGACAACATACACATTACAAGAATATTCAGAAGACTTGCTCCGCCGTTCGAAACTAAAGAATGGATGCATGCAATGTTCAAGGTATTGGTCCTAAGTTGAGTAAATTTTTGATTATGTTCACATTCCTTCAACTATGATGAAATAACATAAAACATGCAGTTCAAATAACTTATCTGACTACATAATTCAAGAATTCAAAGTACTGAACATACCGCAGTTGAAACATGAGTGTGACCAGCCGTAGGACCCTCTCTGGCAAGCCCGAAATCGGAGAGTTTTGGCTTGAAATTATCATCCAACAACACGTTCGACGACTTGAAATCTCGATATATAACCTAAAATTGGAGCAAACAACAATAAGCATCGAGGGCCCGTAATATTTCCAAGCTAGAGCTCATTATGACATAATTGTCATCTCAAAGGAACCCAAAAAAGCATAATGCAGCTCGCTCGGATGCTATATGCTAAGTTTATAATCTGAAAAATGAGAAGATGGTATTAATGCTATGTGTGTAAGAACCTGGATCTCTAATTCTTCGTGCAGATACGCCAGTCCCTGAGCTGCCCCGAGCACTATTTGCAATCTACAATCCCAGGACAGAGGAGGGTAAGCCTTGTTGAAGAGATGATCTTCGAGACTTTTGTTCGTCATGTACTCGTACACAAGTAGCCTCTGGATACCTCTCTCTCCGTCCACAGCACAGTATCCAATGAGTTTGACGAGATTTGGATGTTCTACAACACCTAGAAACTGCACTTCTGCTACCCATTGTTTATGACCCTGAGAGTGATCATATAAAATAATTCATATTCCTGTTTTGATCTAACCTCTGAGGTTAACAAAGCTCGTAAACTGGGAGCTGGATGAAGATAGATCCACGTAGTTCAGGGAACAGAGTTTTCGACCAAATATTTGAAAATTCACAAGCATAGGACATGATTTCAGGATTGACACACCACATTCAAACTGTATTACAACTGCACGTATTAGCATGTCAAGATTGAGAGATCAATAGATCATCATGTGATTTCAGTAAAAAAACATAGATGAACTATGCAATATAACTTAGTTAACGAGCTGCAAAGATATCGTGTTTGACACAAAATGTCATTCTGCAGCAGTTTCTTGCTTCCAGTGATACAGCAATTTCACATCATGTCATTCTGCAGCCTAAAGGGCACTCATATATTAAATCAAATTGATGGTTTAACAAAGGGCTCTGTCTTCCTACTTATTGATTCCCGACGAAATCATACACTCAACTCGCAAAATCTTGAACTCCAACATAATTTTCAACGAATACTAGTACTAGGGATCAAATTGCAAAAGAGGTCTTATGAGAGGTGTAGCCTATACAACCAAACCTCAGCTTGCGTCGTTCTAATTCAAAACACAAAAACTCGTGCCTTTGACCGTATACGCCAATCTCATGGCTCGTGCAAGAACAACATCCGATAAAGACCTTAAACGAATCCCTTAAGCCAAAAAAACACAAATTCATCCAAGAAGGGACTGAATTTTATCATCTCCTACAGACACAACTCCCAAACTGGAAAGAGTAAAGACAGTAAAACAACATAAACAGAAGACAAACAACAGAAAATGACAGCTTATTTGACCAAATTGAATCTATAAAACTCAAGACAATAAAGGGGGAAAAAAAGAAAAAGGCCCTCCAATCCAAATCAAAAGTAAAGCCAAAATCTTGAAGCATAACAGCCAGACAAGACAATTTTCAGAACCTTTGACTTCATCAAAACATCAGGACAACATTTCCAAACAAGAACAGTACCTGATAACCATCTCTATTGAGTTTCTTGATAGCAACAACAAGAGGGTCACCCTTTCCATCAACAGGCTTGATGGTTCCCTTGTAAACGCATCCAAAACCACCCTCACCAATCTTAAGTAATCTACTGAAATTATTGGTTGCTTGCCTTAGCTCTGAGAATGTAAAAACCCTCAAGTTCTGAGCTTTCTCCTCATACAATTCAGGTATACTGCGAGGAGAAGTAGCTGAGCAAGAACTCTTGGTCACCCTATCAGTCTCTGATATATCAGATTTGCTCTGGCTGTTCAGAACTGGAGCTGATTTCTGTACTCTGCTTTTATTTCTATCCTTGAAGTAATAGAAACACTTCATTTTTTCCTTCCTTTTATGCCAAAAGGAGTCTTCAAGATTCAATTTTGAACCCCAGAACAGCCATACGAAACCTGCCCACAAACCAGAATCACTAAAAGAAACAAAAAATTCAAGAACCCTACAAATATAGACAAAAAAATTTCAGAGAGCTGTGGCAATGAAATTTAACATAGATCAGAGGCAGCCCAGTTAGTTAAAACCAGAAAGAACTACGAAAGTGAATCAAATGGGGAAATTTTGTTCAAGAATATAAATAAATGTCGGCACAAGGAGTCTCACCAACAAATTATTAAAAAATAACATAAAAAACAAAGATTGAAAAGAACATTTGAACTAAAAGCTTCACGGACCACCCAAATTACCCTTTATTGGAAAAAACGAGTAGAAAATGGATGAAGAGCGAACGAACCCTGATCAATTGTTCAAGCAAGAACTGGAAGACATGCGAAAATCTGTGTGGCTGTGTGTGTTTGCTTTTCTATATAGAGAGAAAAAAAAAAAAAAAAAAAAAGAGAAGAAACGTCTGAACAAAATGAACTGGGAATTTAATGCAAGAAACAGAGGAGAGACGTTGATGGAGATTAATAAATGCTAATTTCCCATCTACCTGTAAAAAGGATGAATACTGTTTACTTCAATGCATTTGTTCTTGGTTTGGCACAACCCTTTGGACTCTCTCTCTCTCTCTCTCTCAAAGGCTTCCACTTTCAACACGGCTCAACATTAACTTAAATACATGTGAGACTTTTGCATTAACTTTTCTTTCTTCATTTGCTTCAGCTAAAATTTATATAATTTTATATATGCAACCCTCTCTCTCTCTCTCTCTCTCTCCAACTACTGGGATTTCAGGCTTTTTTTCAAGAAAAAGTCTTTGATTTTGTGGGTAAGGAAAGAAGGGGATGCGAGTTGATATGCCCATAACTCAAAGAGGGGGAGCCCACTTTGAAGGATGAATTTTTCCTAGTACGCACGGACACGCACATCTAGAAAGATTTGTGTATTTTTCGATGCAGAGATGGTGGAGTTTGTCTTTGCCCAAAGAACATGGACAGCAAACAAATATCAAACTTGAAGGAGGACTTCCCTTTATGTTTAAACAAGATATTAGGACACCAACCAAATCAAAGAAGAATAACCATTTTCTTGATTTGTCATTTGTGAATTATTTGATCATCCATCATGTGCTTAGCTAAGTTTTTACAGTGCAATTATCTGTTTTCCCCCAATTTTAAGATTGTTAAAACGGTAACAGTTTATACAGTATGTGCTTTGTTTGTGTCGGAATGTAAACTTTCATATAAATAAATAAAATGTACAATTATAATAAAGGCCAACGCCTGACTCAACAACACGGCCGTGTAAGAGTGCACACAACCATATAACACACTGTTAAAATGCAATTGGTACTTGATTTTATGGTTCGTGTAATATTTGTTTTACCCCCATTTATAAATATAAAATCACAATTGTTTAATTTAAAAGTTACGATGTTAGTTAACGAGTGATATAGGTACGAGGCCAACTTTATCATTGTAGAAAATTGATGGTGACAAAATCAACCAGAGAAGGAAAGTTAAAAGTTTTCCATATAAAGCAAGGAGAAATGAAGACCACATAATTTGAATTATTATGTAATTACTAGATTATCTCTACATAGTAAATTATATCCACAAATTAGTGGTTGGTGAGGGGGTAAAATTGACTTTTACACACCCCGCATTTATGACTAATCTAGTATAAATACCCCATAACTTTATTGCAAGAAGGATTTTCGGGAGAGGAGCAATTGAAGAAAGCTTGAAGTTTCTGTCTTGTGACGTATGAAGTATGTTTTGATCACAACTTTCCTGATTATTTTTCCATAAAAAATACAATAGGTTTATATTATGGATAGAAGCAGTGAGCATCTTTTAAAAAAACTCAGGGGTGTGTCGCTCGTCTTTTTTAGCTGAATGGGGTTTTCGCCCATTCAGATTTTCACAGGAGGATAAAATGCTACTGATGTGTTAGAATAAAGGGACCAAAATTATTTTAAGGATATTATTAAGGGACAAAAAATATATTTTCCTTAATTTAATTTATTTTACGTCTTGTTTGGGCTGGTTTACAATGAAAAGTTCACCTAATTTGAATTAATTGTTTTAGTGGGACCATCCATTAAAAAATAAACTAAATTGACTTTAAAATTAATAACAAGAAATCATACATATGTAAATCACTTCAATAGTAATTTGAGTGTGAAGTGTTCTTATTAACTTTTGTGAATAATAAACTTGACAATGATACCTCTAAGTCGAGTAGGTCCACTAGGAATGATAACTTGTCAACCAAACAATAATAACAATAATAAATAAAGTAATAATTTATACTAGCTTATTTATAAAATAATTTTTAAAAAATAGCAAAAGAAATAACAAAATAAACTTATTGACAATTTTAAGGCAAATCGCATATCACGTGTATACAAATTGATGTTCGACTTGCTCTAAAATTGTTAATAATTTTGATTTATTATTATTTCTTTTTTAAAATTATTTTAATAAAAAAACCAATTTATTCTAATATAAAAAAGAAAAAGGAGTTTTCACTCATAAATGACGGTTTTTGACTCCATTGCATTGATTTTTTGTTCTACCTATATTATCCTTGAGTTGGTTTCTTTTCTTTCTTTCTTTTTTATTTTTTTAAGATGTGATGTGTTAGTTTATATATTTTATTCTATTTTAAATATATATATATATATATTACGGGAAAAATACAAAGACCCCCCGTGATATAGGAAATGTTTAAAAAATCCCCTGTGAAAGGCACCCCTGGGCGACGGAGGGCGACGCCGTCGTCCTCGAGGGCGATGGGCGTCGCCCATCTCCCAGATCTGGAAGGGCGATGCCCGTTGCCCAGACCTCGGAGGGCGACGGGCGACCCCCATCGCCCAGACCCCCGCCTCTGGGCGACGCCGTCGCCCAAACGGTGGGAGTCCGCGTCGCCTAGGCGGGTGGGGGAAGAGGGGTCGGGGGGAGTGCGTTATTATTTTTTTTAAAATAATAATTTTATAATAATAAATATATTAATAAATATATTATAAGTAATTTATAGGTATATAAGGGGCATTTTAGTCATTGTCCCAAAAAAGTACTTCAAGATTGACTAGGGGACAGTATGAATAATTATTCATATCATAAGAGTATTTTTTGATATTTAAATTTTCATGAGGGGGTTTTTAATATTTTTTCATATTATAGGGAATTAAAATAAATTTAACCCTATATATTATATACACACAAAAACAACGTAACACGAGGATTATGCAGTATTTCTTTTGGTTTGGGGAAGGCGGGGGGATATAATTCTTGCGTGGGTAAGATTGCAGAAATGAAACTTGGACTCGGCACGTCAATTACCCTTCACCGACCCATTACATAAATTAAGAATAAGTTATAGTTACTTTTCCTTAAATTTGATATAATTATAGATACTTATTTCTTATTTGAAAAATTAAAAATATCCCTTTTAAATTAAAGGTAATTGTACAGTCTACTAATGGTGAGATGAAAATTATTACTTTATCCTTATTGATTCAGAAAAAAAATGTTTTAAAAAAATCGAGGGTGGATAATGTAGATTATCCCACTACAAAAAATATGACATTTAACCATGGCTAGTTGTCATGGTTAATATTAAATACCCGTAGCGAATAGTCATTGACCACGGCCACGCAACAGTTGCCTGCTGTGGTTTTTGCGAGGGTGGCTAAAACATTGATTATGGCTAAAAACCATGGCGAATGTTTTTACCACGGCTAAATAAATTTTTCATGGTGGAAAAAGCTAGTTTTTGCATCGATTTTTATTTAACCGTAGTTAATAGTAGTTATTTACCACGATTTTAGCCATGATCATTAAAAATGTAGATAATATTAATTTTTTTTTCTAGTGTCCATAGGGTATATTAGCACATAAAACTATTTTTAAAAATTTTAAAAATATAAAATTATAATTTATAACCCAAAAGGATGTATTGGTCAGTTCATCATAACAACTGGACAAAAACTTAATTGAGACTAACTAAATTTAACAACTCTATCGATTTGATATTTTTTTAAAACCTCTTCCTCTGGGGAGGGGGACCAAACTATGAGGAACCTTACCTATTATCTGGATAATGAGTTCTTTTTCCATCTTTTTCTTTATCAGCCAGGTTCTCCCCTTTCTTCTCAGCCATTTTTGAAAGGATCTTAGTGTTCTCATCCCTGAGTTGGAGTATTTGACGTTTTAGCAATTTAATCACCCTTTCGAAGCTTCAAAAGAAGGGTTTTCTAGCTTGTAAAGCCCAAATAATTTAATTGAAAAACTTAGAAAATTTGCTCACGTATCTGACCGTCTGATGCTGTTGTGATTTAATTCTGGGTCAATGCTAATTTGCTATTCATGATAGTCAACAAAGACTGAGCTGTCAGCTAAATTGGTCACACCCAATTTGACAAATGTCCTTTTATAATTGGATCAATAATTTTTAATATAATCAAATAATATTGCCTAGATTATATCTAACCACCAAATATCCTTGTTGGAATGATTTCAAACTTGCCTGGATGTTACTTGACAGGGATGTTCACTCGATAAAATCGAATTCGTATCATAATTTTGATAGATTGAAATTTTATGTATGCTTTAAAAATAACAATTAAAATATAATATATTTATTTATACGGATAAATTACATATTGTCTTTTGAATTATAGGCATTTTTACACTTTGCTCACCAAATTATTTGTTGTATCAACCAACCATCCAAACTTTTCTTTTTTCACTTTGCCATCTGATCACGATTTTCAACCATTTTTCTAGCGAAAATACTCCACGTGCAGTACATGTGAGTTTACTAAGGATACTACAGTCTTTTTAAAAATAGCCCATTCACACATTTAAAAATGCATTCTACCAAATGCTCTCACATCTCACCAGAAGTGTGTGAGATTTACACACACTAACACCCAACCCCCTACCTCCGAACCACACCATATCAGCCACAACTGCCACTGCTAGCTGACCGTTGTCGTCGCCGGGAAATTTTTCGGAGCGTCTCCGGCCACGCGCCCCTCCATCGGAAAGCTCCTCCACTGATCTACCCAGTGCTGCTGCGTGTGGGTTCATTGGATCATAGACCGCCGCCACGCTTCCCCCAAAGTTGCGGTCGTTTTCACTCTATAGATTTTCGGCGCTGCCTCGACAACCCACCGGTCGGCAACTACAACTTTCGACTCCCCTCCTTTAGGCAAATAATTCCATCCGTATTGATCACATTTTCATCACCTCCAACCGCCTTGCCCCAAATCGCGCCTCCGCCACCTTCCTCCTAGTGACTAAAAAGATTGTATTGCCCTTAGTAAACTCACATGCATCGCACGTGGAGTATTTCTGATTGGAAAAATGGCCCAAAATTGTGATCAGATGGCAAAGTAAAAAAAACGCAAAGTTTGGATGGTTAGTTATCACAAAAATAATTTGATGGGAAAAGTGTAAAACGCATATATTTGGCAATATGTAATTTACCCTATTTATACATACCACTTCAACTATATTTGGTCTTGATTTTATTGAGATTTTTTAATGTTTTAATTTTAAGTTGCTTATATATATATATAGGATTAAATACATTTCTTGAGACTTAGTGTAATTACATATAAATTTTTTATGATTTGTTAAATTATATTTAGTACGCTTGGCATTTGTTTCAGTCCAACAAATATATCTATTTGTTAGTTAAAATTCACATAATTTACATGTCATTAACAAAAAAAAAAAAATTGAATGAAAATCTATATTTACCCCCAATTAAATTATTACCGACTTATTGCAAGTCAAACAAGTATTCTTTAACCAAACTACCCTTATATGTTTTCACACACTAATGCATGTGAAGAGGTACATCTTCACCTTTATAAACGGTAATTTCATTAGAAAAAAATTATTTGTCGTGCAATGTGTCTTTAAGTCAATTGGGGGTAAACATGAATTTTTATTCAACTTTTTATTGGTGACAATAAATTTCGTAAATTTTACTAATGGATGGATATATTTGTTGTATAAAAACAAACTCAGAAGTACTAGATGTACTTTTCCAAACTACAAAAAATTTATATGTAATTACTCTAAATCTCAAATGAGGGCATCGTAATTATTCCACATATATATATATATATATCCTTAAATTCTACTATATTTTGTAAATTGTACTTTTCCCAACCCTGATGTGAAGAACATAACCTGGGATCTAAATATGTATAAAATAATGTTATTATTAATGATGTAGGAAACATTCGAATCTTTTCTACTAAGATTTGCTCCCAAATTCCTGATTATTTTTTCTTAATATAAAAATGTGTTTATCATCTGTAGTGTATAGTATTGGTTTTCTTGAAATTTGGACAACTAAAATGGTTAGGTGGCCTAGACTTTAGACAAATACCATTTCCATGTGAAAATTGTGAGCTTTCTTTTGATTTGATTGGTCATTGGTTGGTTGAGAATTAGGGTTCTCATTCTTGAAGGTAAATTATATCAACACTTTCCGCAAAATTTCATTTTTAATTTTATAGAATAAGGAATTCAATACTTTTATTCATCTTTTTTATGGAATTTTTAAAATTGAGAAACTCGACAGATTTAGTTTCATGTCAAAATTTCCATCATAAAAATAGATGAGGACACGTGCAATGCGCATGCTTATTAACTTGGCAGCTCAAACAATTGATGGACACGCACATTGTATGTGTTCTTACCCTCTATTTCTTTTTATATGAAAACTTTGACATGTGATTAAATATGTCGAGTTTTCTAATTTTTGGGACCATTTTGAAGATCCCCCTCCCAATTAATTTAGACAGTCAACTAATAATTAAAATTAACTTTGATCATTTTCAAGAAAATTTAGGAACCAAAAGTGATTAATGACGAACTTATAGATACAAAAATAAAATTATCCCCTACTTCTCTTTTTTAAGTGTGTTTTCAACACTTTTCATTCAAAACTCAAACAACAAAGGTGCAATAATAGAACATTTTCAAAGATGGATGTCCATCTATAATTTCACAAGTTCCAGAAAATAAGGACCAAACCATAATAAACAACCTCCCCCCAACCCACCCCCTCAAAAAATGGCAAAATATCCAATCAGGATTCAGATCTGCATCTCATTCGGTCAGAACGCAACCTAACCAAACTCGACCTGGGACCTAGAATTAAGGCTAGGGGTGGCAGGTGAGTCAAGCCGACTCGCGAGGCTTGATTTTGAGCTCGAGTCGAGCTCCAGCTCAATATACATTGTTTGTTAAGCTTGCGAGCCGTTAGCGAGCTTTTTTTTTTTTTTTAATTTTTTTTTAAAATTTTTATATGTTTATACATTTATTTATACATTTAACTTTTATAGTTTATATAAAAATAAACTTAATCAATAATTTAGTAAATTATAATATTTTTTTAAAATAATTATTTAATATGACACATATAAATTTATGTTAAAACTTAGTGATTCTCATGAATTAATCTAAAGATGATGATGATGACGACGATGATGATGACGATCATAATAATAATAATAATAATAATAATAATAATAAAATCAACAAGCTTAATCAATAATTTAATAAGTTTTAATATTTTTTTAATATGACACACATAAATTCTATGTTATATTTTAATATTTATTTGTAATCTCTTCTAATTTTTTAAATTAACAAGTCCTAACAATTAATTTATATATATACATATTCTATATTATTATAATTTATAATAATATAATTTTATAAAAAAATTATACCAATAATTAAAAAATATAAAAAAAAATTATACAAATAACTACAAGCTCGAGCTCGAGCTCGCCAAAAATGGTTGAGCTCGACTCGAGCTCGACTCGTTGCCATCCCTAATTAAGGCCATACAAAGTCTCTGTATTTGGGAGCTCGAGAAGATGGCACATGAGACCCATGCAAATACAAACATTTAACCCTCTAAATGCCCCAACTATTTCAGATAACAGTATATCATTTATTATTTCCACACTAGCTTATAAGTTTTCTTTCTAATCTCTCGAACTCTCAAACTGACTTAAATATTGGAGGGTTTTTGTTGAAAACCACCCTACCAGCTTAATGATCTTATTTATTTTCAAATCCCAAAACACTTGATCCGAACTTTCTTATGGGTAATTTAGATCTCCGACCCAAATCAGTTACATTATTTCAAATCAAGGTAATGTAAGTATAATCAAACCCCAAGTTTCAAGAACTTTTCGACAAGATAGCAACTTATTTACGATGTTTCACTTAATTATATGCATCACCTCGTCTTTTGCATTCACTTCATTATTACCATTTTGTACAAATGATGTTGCAGTTTTACAAGTAAAAGTTGGCAAACTCCAACACATTAAAGCATAGAGATACCAAAGCCTATGGTGATTATAAAATGACATTTTCAAGAATTTTTGGGATCCCAAAACCTTAAAACCTCTCATTTTGCAGACTATTTTTCGTCAACATAGGCACATGCAACGTTTCAAGACAACATTTGGATTTTACATCTCCAAGAATGAATTCTACGATCATACAAACACAAAATTTAGTTAATTATACAATAATGGTGTTATACATAATTATTGCTTATTACCTATAATATCTTTAACTAGGTTGAGCTTTTATGAATATATTCGAGATCATGGGTTCGAATCACACCAAACATGTGAGTATTTATTTTACTTAACTAGTCAGTTTGACACGCTATCCCTGCGTGCATATAATAAATAATATTTTAGGATTAAATACAGTTACCACCCCTGAAGTATCCACCCTACATCAATTACCCCCCTGAAGTATTAAAACCTTCAAAAACCCCCCTAACCTTCTAACACCTTTAGTTTTGAAGTTCAAAAAGTCTATTTTACCCTTAGTAAAAATTAATTTATTAAAAAAAATTAAAAAAATTTCTAAAATACCAAAACCACTCTTTTTTTAAGTTTTATCTATTTCTATTTTCACTTGTTTATCGAGCTCTTTTTATTTTTATAATTCTGAAGTATTTAGAGCTCATTTTATTTTAGTTTCACTTATTTGTCAAACCAAGTTAAAAATAAATTTATACATTCATATAAATACCACATTTATATAATTACCATATTTATATATGTATTAATTGTATATTTTCTTATAAGCTCATAATCAACTCTTTCGGTTTTATTAATTGTATATTTGTTTAAGTAAATATATTTATATATATGTATATGCATTTATAAATTTATTTTTAATTTGATTTGAAAAATAATGAAAACTAAAATAAAATGAGCTCCAAGTACTTTAGGATTACAACATAAAAAGAGCTTGATGAACAAGTGAAACTAGAATTAGACAAAGTTTCAAAAAAGAGTGGTTTTGGTATTTTAAAAATTCCTTTAATTTTTTGTCAAAAAGCAACTTTTAGTAAGGATAAAATGGACTTTTTGAACTTAAAAATGAAAGGTGTTAGAAGGTCAGGGGGGGTTTTGAAGGTTTTAATACTTCATGGGGGTAATTGATGTGGGGTGAATACTTCAGGGGTGGTAACTGTATTTAACCCAATATTTTATGCTCAAATTATATTATAACACACTTCAAGAAAAAGAAAAAGAAGAGAGAAAGAAATAAAGAAAGAAAAGAAACTAACTCAGGGGTATTATTGGCATAACATAAAATTGGTATCGCGGTGTAAGTAACCGCCTTTTGTGAGTGAAAACGATGTTTTCCTTATATATTAGTATAAATATGAGTACTGTAATGAGTATTTGACTTACTTAATGTGGATTTATTGTAATATCAGTTTATTGTAATTTGAATTTATTGATCGAAATGGATATACTTTTCTCAATTTATAATGAGATTAATATAATTATGTAGTGATCGTTTCTATATAAAAAAAAAATGTTGTTTAATTGATATGCAATTTGATAAGAGTGATTGATCAAATAACAAAGACAACTCTTACAATGCGACTGACATAAGGTGAACAAATATAGTACGAGAACAAAAAATTAAGGTACATTTAGATTAGGTTGTTTTTCTTATGACAATTTAGGTTGCTACCCATATCGGATATGTAAGATTTTAGGGTTAATTATATTTAAACTCCCTCTTAAAATGTATACACTTTCCTTTTTAAGTAACACATGCACGTCTTTCAAGAATTTTTTGTTTACAGCTATACATCTTGCATTAGAGTTAAATGGAAAAGACCTCAATCAAAAAAAAAAAAAAAAAAGACAGAAAGAAACATAAACATCTAATTTTATGTCTCATTCAACATCCCTATAAATTATTAACAATATGGACAGTTTTTTCATTCATCAACAACTTCTTTTTATCTAATGACAATAATTCAAAAATAATATCTTATTACAATTAAACTATTTTTACTTTGTATATATATATTACACTAGCAACGCTGGCACGCGATTTGCGCACACATAATTTTATTGAATGCAACGGTAAGCATGTTCATACTTTTCAAATTGATCAGAAAAATCAGTATACATCAAAAACAATCTGAAATTAAAATAATTTCTATAAAATAGTCATTCTTACAAAATAAATCCATAGGAAACAAAAGACTATAGAATTACATTTACTGAACTAAAGTGAAAACTTTCATAAATTGGATCTTCATTTTCATGAATTAATCTTATCTGTAGTTGTACTTGCTTCATGTTGGATTCACCTTTCACCTACACAAATAAAAAAAGAAAAATAGAAATACAATCAATAATAACATTTTATAAATATGAAAAAGTTATTGAATAATTTCTTGAGTTATGAATGAGATAAGATTGTGCATATGCAAAAATTTTCTTGAACACCATATTCTTTCTGTACATACCTTCACATCCAATCATAGATCCTTTTCTAACCAAAATATTTGTTGTTCTTTTGGAAACACCACGTGAAAAAGCTACATATAATTGGTCATGGCATTATATAAAAAAAAAATTGACCATGGCATGCCGTCTACACTCATAAATTTTTATTTTCTATGCACAAAAGATAAAAGATAATTATTAACTATACAATACATAAAATTATACAACAAAATAAACTTTCAACACTTCATTATGATATATATCTAAATCGATATAATTAAATATTAAATAGGTGAATGCTAACTTATACAACTCATTTTACGAACATTCTCTTATTTGAATTGCTCGGTTGTCATACTTATTGATACTATTTTTTTTTTCTTAAAGAAAGCTACCCGAAGGTGATGGGAATTTTTTTCGGGGTCTCCGTCCCTTCTATAAAATCAGGCAAAATAGGGTATATAGCGGGGAGAGCTACCTTCCTAGTGAGATCTAAAGAGCAGTAAATGAGAAGTACTACCCCCTTACAGTATAAGAGAGTGAAAGCATAAATAAAGAGTACTACCCCCTTACAATGTGAAAAGTTGAAACCATAAACAAGGAGTACTAGTCCTTTACAACAAAAGTTGTATCCCTAAGACAAAAGTCAGTGACATTATAACGAAGTTGAAGCTTCATTGTGCCAAGTCACTGAAGATATGACCAAAAAAATCTGCAACAAAGGGTTGTACAAAAGACCATCTATGCACGTGTACACGTGAACAACATATATGCACAAAATCAAAACCAAAATATTCATGGTACCACAAACACCGGCAAGGTGCAGCAAAATCAGAGTAAAATCAACAGAATTGTAGCACATGAACAATATAAATGCACATGAGCAAGGCCAATATATTCATGATACCACAAGCATCGGCAAGGTACAGCAGAAGCAGATATTAACGAGAATGTAGCACGTGAACATATACTTATTGAAAGCAACTGACAAGGTGCAACACAAGCAGATACTTATTGAAACTACTTAATTTAACAATGTTCATGTAAAAGTAGGATACAAAAAATCCAACTGTGTCATAGCTCTCAAATTTTGACATAAAAAAGATCTCATTCTTAATAAATTAACTGACATTTAAACTGTGTATTTGTTAAATAATTAAAACAGAGGTGACAACAACAAATGTTTTTTTTTTTTTTTCAACAATAAATCTTATAATTGCTACCACACACATGAATATTCTAGGGTTTTGATATATTCAATTTTGAAATAGTAACAACAAAACATTGATCACTATTATACGTCGTGGTTCGCCACCATGCATTACATCACCCTCCACAACTTGAAGACAATTACAGTGAACATTGAGTTCATCAATTAAAATAATATTTCAAAAAAAATCAATATATTTTGCTGCCAATCAATCAATTCCCCCCCCCCCCCCACCCCCACCCATTAAATCAATTTTTTTTCTTAACCTAATTTTCCTTTTCTCCAACCTTTCTTTCTTTCGAGAATACTTCATCAACTTTGTAGTCAATTAAATAAAACAAAAAACAAAGCAACAATATTACACAAATAAAATAGAAAAATTACGTTATGTACAATCCTTTTATTTTGTCATTTAAAATCCTTTAAATCCCATGTTCAAAACACCAATCCCAATCGTTAAAACCTTCCTTAAGTTTCAGCACCACTATCTCATCCTCCTCATATAACTCTATCTCCGCTGACTCCAACACCTGAAAAGTTCCAACAATAAAACGAAAATGTTGAGAAAGACTAAGATACAAAGAGAGTCCAGAATGCCACTGAACAATAAAACAATCCTTCATATAAATTTGAAAAATCTAAAAAGACAATTGAGATAGAACAAAGGTCGTCATTTATCAAGTCCTAAAAATGAGGAATCCAATTAAATGGAAAAAAATTACAAAATCCAAAAAATTAAACATGCATATGCAAGATTTATCCAATTAGAAATTGCAAGTGCTTAAGCATGTAGTTGAAGAAAGGAGTAATATAAAATTGTTATGAAATCCGGTTCACCTTTGTGGGAGCACTCCTTGCATGGAAAATCAAGCATATTTTCAAGGGTGGTAACGGGGAAAGGTTTGTCTATAAGAGCTCTTTTTGTATAATGGTATAAATTATCCCCTTAAAAAGTATAAAAATATTATTAGGATTTTTTTTTTCAAGAAACTATACGGAACGTTGAATGAGGTGTAAAATTGAAAATTTATGTAAATTTTTTTAACGTCAATATATTTCATCCAAACCGAAACAGAATGGACACAACTGCAAATGAAAGATTTTTAGAATGGACACAAGTAGAATTTTCAAAAGTTTTTTGGGGAAGTATAATTTCATATTTTTAAAAAGGGTTTAAGTGTAACCTTAAGATTTATAATATTACGGCATTGGTATTTCTATTTATGGCATTTCCACTTTATAAATAATTTTCTATATTTTTGTAGGCTTTTCCAACATCTTTTATTTATTTTTATATAATTTCTATATAAAGATTAGCTATAATCCAACATTTATATATATAAGTTTGTAAAAATAAAAATAAAAAACAAAATTAGCCCCCTTTGAATTATTAAATTACCTCCCATTTTAGGCAAATCCTCGTCCTTTCTTCAAACGCACAAGTCACTGAATTTCGTTAATTTATTTTTCAAAAGTTTTTAGGTGGTCAAATTATTATCAATACCAAAGTCTTCACATATTTGTTATTCACTTATTATAATTTTTATTGGTTGATTTATCTAATCTTTTTAACATGCGTATCTGCGCTTTCTTTTCTTTTTTTCTTTTTCTTTTTGGTGACCGTAAAAAATAAGGGATTTCATTATTTTTCTAATAATAATTCTTTTTTTAAAAAAAACTATTACTCTATCTCCTTTGTTGAATTTTGCTTCTTTATTTTTTAAATTTTTTATGGTCCAATAAAAATTAAATTATTGTCTCGTTTCGGAACATCATTTTCCCAATTGCAGAATTAGAGCATTTTTAATTTTTTTTAAAAAATATTTGTTGGGTTTAAATATGAATAATTATATTTATACCCCTGACCTATAATTTATTTCACTAATTACCCATATCTTTTGCATAATTACAAATGTTACTTATGGCAACCATTAAGCAAGGGTAATTTGTATTATGATGTTGACGTTTTTTGGAATGTATGTGCAATTTTCTAAAGAATAGGGCAATTATGTACTGATGTTGACACTTTTTGAGCACATGTGTAATTTTTTAAAAAACAAGAGTAATTTGTATAAATGATGTTGACAGTTCTGGAAAGTGTACGTGAAATTTTCTAAAAGGCATGAATGATTTGTATAAATAAACTATATACTACGGATGTAAATGCAATTATCCTTTTAAAATAAGTTTCACAATTAGGTATTTTCTACATATGTAAATTTAATTTTTATTTTTATAAAACAAAAATTCATTTCTCATAATATATTTTCGGGATAATTATATTTACACCCCTCATCTATTGCCCTTTTACATAAACCACTCCTGCCTTTTGAAAAATTATACAAATCACCTATGGTAGCCTTTAAAACCTGAAAAATGGCCCTGTTGTCCCGGTCAAACGTTAATATGATTTTTTTCATGACGGGAATTCCCTCAGAGGTATTTCTATAATTACCAAAAGGTAGAGAGTGTGTCAAAGTAATATTTATACGGATGAGTAATATGACATCATATATAATTTTTTAGGGTTAATTTACACTTACACCCCCTCTTAAATTGTGAAATTACAATTTTACTCAAAGAAGTTTTAACACTTACACCCCCTTCAAAAAGTCTTGTTTACACTCGACCCCCTTTCGTTAGGATTTGGATGAAAAATGCTGAAGTTGGCAAACAAATTACATAAACTATTAATTTTATGTCTCATTTACCATTTTCCTGTAGTATTTCAATTCAATAACTATAATTTGGGAGCAATGTTTTACTACAATTACATCTTTTTTACTTTTTATATATTACATTTACTCCGTTATACGTATAAAAATATTACTGTGGAATTGTGAATGAGGGGTAAAATTAAAAAATTATGTAATTTTTGCTAACGTCATCATTTTCCATCTAAATTCTAATGAAAGGGGATCAGGGGTAAACAATGAATTTTTGGACGGAGCATAAGTGTAATTTTAAACTTCTTTGAGGGAAAGTATAATTTCACATTTTCAGAAGAGGTTTAAGTGTAATTAACCCATTTTTTAATTATTTATAGCAATTTTAATTTAATTTTAAATTATTTTATTAACTTTTTTAATTGAATCTCTATATAAAATTACACCTTCAATAATTGCAATATTAAATTATTCAATTAATATATTAAAAATTAGGTACTAGCTAGATTATAAGTTTAAATTAAAAAATTATCCCATTTGTATGAATTATTTGATACTATTAAAATTGATACATTATTTATCTTTTATTTTTATTTATAACTAAATTTTATTAAAAAAATTAAATTATAATTCAAAATAATTTATGTATTTTAAAACTGTAGTAAAATAATTTAACTATTAATATGCATTTTGAATTATAATTTGTTAATTTTTAGTAAAATTTAGTTATAAATAAATAAAGAATAAATAATCTATTAATTTTAATAGTTTTAAATAATTTATATGAGTGTGATAATTTTTTAATTTAAACTTATAATCTTGTAATTAAATTTATTAATATATATTAATTTTTTTAATATTTCAATTATTTAAGGTATAATTTTATATAGAGATTCAATTAAAAAAGTTAATAAAATAATTTAAACATCAATTTATATATATATATATATATGGTGTCATATTACTCATCCCCATAAATATTATTTTGATACTCTGCTACCTTTTGGTAATTACAGAAACATTCCTGAGAGCATTCCTATCTTGAAAAAATTATATTAAAGTTTGTACCATATTTACAATTCGGTGTCTACTACAAAGAAAATTTAATATTTTGTTTTGTTTATATTTTCATTTTCAATTTTCAATGAGAAAGGTATGTTTTTAATTTTGTATAGGTTTTCTTGTATGAAAATAAAAGTACATTTAGATTAGTTAAGAGAGTTGTTGATGGTGTCAAATCAATATAAGTTTTTTATTTGATATAAATGATAGTTTAATTTTTTTATTGTTAGTAATGTCAAATTAAATATATTTTTTATTTAAATAAAATTGATAGTTAAATTTTTTATTGATTTAGAATTGTTAGTGATGTAATGTCAAAGTATGAAAAAAAATATAATATTAGCTTATAAGATTAATGATTGAAATATATATATATATATATATATGCAAGTTTATAAAAGAGTAACACTTGAGATGAGAATGATAAAATTATTTTTAATGAGAATATATATAAATAAATATATTTTAATTTAAAATGATATTCAAGAATTAGAAATTGAAAATAAAAACATAAACTAACAAGCTGTAAATTTTTCATGATATACATAAAAATTATCCAAAACAGTAGTAAAAAAAAGAAAATACATATTACAATTACACGTCCTGTAGGTTCAATTAGACGATACAAGAAAATTCGTTTAATAATAAACAAACGAAGCAATAAATACTTTTAATTTTTATTTTAATCCAGTCAAATTCAATTAATTATATCGTAGAATAATTGCATTTATTATTCACTCTTTGAAATGTAAAAATTTGGGTGATCGATCATAATTATATCACAAATTTCAATAATTAACAATTAGTATACACCAATTATCAATATTAAATATGTATAAATAATTAATAATTATTATTACAGAAGACCAACAACAACTATTAAAATAGATCAATATCCACATATTTGTTAGTATATTAGTTGCTTAATACATGACATGAATCGGCTTCTATAAAAATAATTGAGTTTTTTTAAAAGAATCAAAATTGAAAATATAAAATAATATTATCCCACGTTAATATAATGTACGTTCTACGGCCATTTATATTTTTATTATATAAAAAAATAATTATACGTGTACCGTCGAAGCAGTAGACGTTGTAGAAATGTGACTGGTCGCAAGCCCAGCTCCCGACCGGTGCATTTTTTTTTTATTATTATGAGGTAGCGACAGTTGGTCGCTGCCTGGGGTAGTGACCCCCTTTTTTTAATTCTTTTAATTTATTTTTTTAAAATTTGATTTAGTGTAGTATCGTTAATTTATATTTTAATTTTTTAATTAAATTTTATTTTATTATTTCAAGCTAATTATAATTAATTTATTACAATACAATAATGTAATTATAATTTTAATTTTTTTTTGCAATAACTAATAAGCTTGAAAATTTACATAAAAAATATATAATTACAAAATTTAATAATGTCCGTCATTCCACAATTACGTCTTTATCGTTGTCGCCTAGGTCGTCGTATCTCCGGACTTGCTGGTTTATTTTGTTCTTGATCATCATAATCGGCATGAATTTGAAACCGACTTGATGATGTTGTAGAGCTCGACTCTATTGGATCACGATATGTACTCCATGATGTAAATTGGATAGGTGAAACATTATGTACTGGTTCATATGTTTGATAGATGCCAATATCAAGATCAAGTTCAATATTTGTTTAATGACCTTCTGTATCTACTGACATGTAAGGAATCGATTGAAACCAATCATATTCTTGAGGCGGTTCAATCGATTGAAACCCATACTGATCCGTTGGCAGTTAACACACCCGTTCTTGCATCGCATGACCTCCATACGTACTCTTCAGACGTTTATAAATATCTTAACGTTGCTTAAGGATGTTTAATCGGTGGACACCCTCCTCGTGCAATATTTTGTTCACAGCCTTCTTATTTACCCGTGCCACTACCAATGAAATGCACACTGGGGCGATGGAGCTTGGCTTGAACTGTCCCATATTGAGATACTTGAGCAGTTCATCCACGAAAATTTTCTCTAGCTCGTCCATCCATTTTTCCTTGTAAAAGAGGTTGTTTTGGTAATACCACCCATCCTTATTCTCACTTTGCATATTGAATATTTTTTTCGTCCGAAAAATAGGCTTAGGAATACCGAATATATATATATATATATATATAATTGTCACATATATATGACGTGACAAGACTATGCAAGCCAATGTGACAAGGCTATGACAAGCCGATGTGACAAGCTTGCATAGCCTTGTCACATATATGTGACGTGACAAGACTATGCAAGCCGATGTGACAAGGTTTGCATAGCCTTCTCACAACTCACAAGCCATGCATATATATATATATGTGTGTGTGTGTGTAGCTCTAATATTTTGCATTCAAGAGTAATCACAAGTCACACAAAGTTATATTTTGTGTTTTGTAGTTCAATTAAAACTAGACTCAACTCAGTAAGATGTAATAATTACATCATGTATATCATTTTGTTATCTCAATCTCATCTAACATACATTATTCTGATTGCGGATATGTCGACATCAGATTCTCACATTGAATTATTGATCTATTTTGGGGGTGAGATATATCAAGATGGTTGGTCAGTTACGTATGACCGCAAATCCATTGGCTTTATGAGGATATCACGTTCAACAACATTTTCTCAGTTTTTAAGCAAATTGTACAAAAAACTACGAGTTAATAGTAACCAATATTTATTGAAAGTATCTGTTAAGGACGTCGGTCAATACATAGGGCGAATAAAAGAAACTATAGTACCAATTGATGATGACAACCTAGCAGAATTCCTGAACCCTGATGTGGACACTACTCAAATGGAAACATATGTCGAAACAGAACCAGTTGAAGCTGCGGCCGACTCACAAATGATGAATTAGCAATGGGGTGAATACATGTCTCTTTTGTCGAATTCGGGGTTTCAATCTTTTAATGATGATATATTCGCAGGTGCTTCCACTTTATTTCATAATGTCACGCCCGAGGTAGTCAGAGTGACAGAAGGCCTTGAAAATATTGGGATTCACTGCAACGGGGCACCATGACCTTACAAAACTATCATGAGTCAGATGAAATTTTTTATGACGATGAAGTTGCAAATGATCTGGAATGTGACAGTTTTGTACACTACCCAGATGGAGGTTCCGAGCCCGACGAAGCAGAATTTTCAATACCCCCTGGGTCCTGAGGATGATATTGGCGTAAATGTGATGGCTGAGACATGAGCTCCCAATACACAAGGTATGCCATCAACACACGAAACACCAATTCAACCTTCTTCTATACAAACAGTAGACAATGCTCATATGTTTTATTGTTCTATACCTTTTTTTGAGCAAATATTTTTGGAGATACCTGCGGACTCAATCGATGTCCCATCTTTGAAGTATTCAAAATATTATGATATAAATTAAGACAAGCTCGATGTGGATATGGTTTTAAAAAATAAAGAACATTTGATAGGTGCTGTAAAAGATTACTCAATGCGACATGTATGTCGCGAGTATTTTATTCTAGAGAGCACCCTCAAGAAATGAAAAGTCGTATGCAAACATAGCACCCCAAGTACTCGTAAATAGCTTGAATGAATATTTACTTACGCACAATCATTAATCGAATTTTTTAGATAATATAATTTTTTTTTTTTTTTTTGCAGAAATGTGGTGTAGGTGGTACCTCCGAGGAATAGATAAAGGTAAGCTTGGACGTTGGGTGATCACAAAATATGGAGGTGACCACACGTGTTTATATCTGAACTGTCTCTCGAGCATTACAATTTAGATAGAGGTTTTGTTGTGTCCTTGTTATTCGGACAAGTTAATAAATGCGACCCTCCATATGAAATAAAGAATGTCATCCAAACTGTGAATGAACAATTAGGTTTTGATATATTATATGCGAAGGATGATTGTGTCCATAAAATTTTATTCATAATTGAGAGACAATTAGTAATTATTAAGAAAATTTAATTAATTATAAGTTATAGGTTGAACTTATAAATAAATTAAAACTTGAAGAGGCTAAATTGAAGTTTTATTAAATATTTGTGGTCAATACATAAATATATAAAAGTTGGGAATCAAATTATAATTTCAATAAAATTAAAAAAAAAAGAAAAGACAAGAAAGATGATGTATATGATTACGGCCGCAACATGTGGCTTTCTACCATTTCCACACACATATATAAAAATATATATTACTAACTTGCTATTTAAGAGATCAATCACACACATTTGAAGATTTAAACACACACTTACACATAGCTAAATGCATTCACTTCAGACACGGTATTGAGGTTAGTATATTTTTACTATAAATTATAAATTAATTATTATATTAATATTATTAGATTAGTTCATTTATTAAATATGATTTGTATTATCCAATTTATTATTTAACAAAAAATTTAATGAATTCGAGTAGTTATACAAATTAGTGAGTGGGTAAATATTTAATTGGACCGGGGACATTATACCCAATAAATTAGAATTTATTTAATCTATTAGATTTAGTTGTTGGTATAATGGATTATTCAAAATTAACCGGGTTTATAACCAAATACATAATTGTATATATTATTGTTTAAATAATTATTATAATAGTGAAAAATTGACATAAATTAGTAAGAATAGTAGAAAATTGTGTTTGAGAAATATTAGAAAATTATATTTGAGAAATATTGTATTTTTTAGAAAAAAATATGAGATTTTTGTAATAATTTTATTTAGGGATGTTATAGAGAACGATAGTTATAAAAATATGAGGGGTTTGATGAAATAAGCTCTTTAGGAATTAATTGATAAATTATATATAATATATATATATATATCAGGAAGCTTATAATGTCTAATTGTTTAGACGAGGGATGACGAAGATTTGAATTTCAATATAAATAAAATATAAAAAGATTGGTATAAAATATATATGAATATTATTTAGTAATTCATTCATAATTTACGATATTTTTAATATATATTGATTATACATATTATAACCTATTATAGGGCACGGGGGTAAAGTAGAGGATTGATCAGCTCCTTCTACTAGCATAATAGTTCGGGATCGAGGTAAGTATAGTTTATTGGATATATATGTAAGTATATATGGGTATACTTGTATGTTTTAAACCTGACTGGTATTTATAAATGCTTATTTGGATTACATCGTTATTTTGTGAAGTTGTCGTTATGTGTTTATTTGCGACTATTTACGTATTATAAAGATTGACAGATGATTGTCTTATATGATATTCTATTGTTGTATGAAGTTGGATGAAGAAGTCAATTATGAGTATATCGTTAAATTGAGATAAAGAAATGACTTATCTAGTTGGAGAACATAGTCAATAGTTTATGATGATGTGATTGAGTGACAATGTGATTGACGATGTGATATGACAAAAATGAATATAAGCTAGGTACCATGACACGTAGGGTACCGGGGTATTCCGAGTAGCAGAAAATATCATGCGTTGATAGTTACACACTGGGGTGGTATCCGGATGCCATGTTCGTTGTGATGTTCTATGCTGATATTGCTACACACTCAAATAGTGTTGGGATATCACATTCAACGGGTATCCTGTGTTGTATATGATATGACATGGATTGAGATGATGATAGTCGGCAGAACCATTGACTAATGTACTCCAATTAGAGTGAGCAGGGTCCCAAGAGTATAAACTGTGATTTCTTATACTGTACTGTAGATTGATGCATGATTGTGGTATTGATTACTTTGTAATTTTGTGGTGATTGTATATCGAATACATGTTGGTTGTGTCACGACATGTATTTATGGGTGTGTATATAGGCTTGTTAGGTATACTTATTGAGTAGACAACTCATCCATTGCCAACATTTTTCAGGAGATAGATCACAGTGACTAGTTACATCAAATTTGAAGTCGTGCCATGGATCTTAATAGTTGGGTCAGCCTTACATCTGAAGCCGATGGTTCTGGCTGTATGATTATTAAACATCTAGCCTTTTGTAGGATTTGAGATTTAGACTCTGTAACAACCTGAAACCTTCATCTTTTCTTGGAGTTTTGTACATGAGCATATCTGTGGCCTAGTAAATATAAACTTTTGAAAAAATCTATCGTTACTTTAAGATATATTATGTATTTATCTTATTAGTTTATAATAAAAAATCTTATAAGACAACTTATAATTACGAAGAGTATAATGATCAGTAGTGATAAAGTATAGTGCCGTCGGGGGTGTCACAATGGTATAGTTTGAAGATGACCCGTGAGACTGTCTATGGACCTGGGAGAGCTCTGTTCGAAAACTCCCCAGTTACTTTGGTGCACTTCAGAAATGAAACGGTGGAACAATTGTTGAATGGGAGCACAAATAATTCTAGCCAACTGATGCGTATGTGATCAAACATGTATTTTGGGCTTTCAAACCATGCATCGAAAAGGGTTCCAATATTATCGCAAAGTCATAAGTGTAGATCGAACCCATTTATACACGAAATACAAGCACAAAATGTTGATTGCAGTTGCGATGGATGCGAATCAACAGGTATTGCCCCTTGGATTTGCTATTGTTGACGAAGAATCATATCTATCTTGTAAATGGTTTCTTCAAATGCTGAGCAGACACATCATCAGGGGGTTGTCGGGAATGTGTCTTATATCTTACCGCAATTTTGGCCTCTTATCCACAGTAAAAGACATTATTGACTTTGTTCCTCCTCGCGGTGTGCATAGATATTGCTTCAGGCACGTGTGTTCAAACTTCAACAATCAGTTTTAAGAACGTGCAATTGAAGAATTTTTGCTGGAGAGCTGGTTCAAAAATCAAATTAGGAAACTTAATCGCACACCACTGGTTAGAGCAAATTGATAAGGAAAAGTGGACAACTTCTCCTAACGGGGGATGGCGATGTTGTATTCTGACCACCAATATGTCAGAATGTATCATTAGGGTTTTAAAAGGAGCACGTTGCCTACCTGTGACTGCAATTGTGGAAATGACTTTTAACCGTTCAGTCCATTATTTTCGCGAGAGGATGACAAAGAGTACTACAATGATAAGCAACAATAAACCGTAGACGGACTATGCATATAAATTGTTCCAATGGTGGTCCGCCAGATCTATCGAGCATGTGGTCACGACATTCGATTAAATTGAACAAACTACCTCTGTGGTTACAAGACACTATTATGGACAGGGGTGTAACACTCACGTTGCAACGCATGAGTGTTCATGTAGTAAATGGAATCAATTTGGAATTCCATGCTCTCATGCTCAAAAGGTATGCGCTGCATATTGGCTTAACGTTGCATCAATGGTTAAACAATATTATGCTTTAATGCCTTACCAAATGAGATATTCTAATTCTCAATTGGTCTACGACGATACTCTTCGTATATCAACTCGTCTGGATCGACGCCAAAGTACCCGAATTCCTAATGAAATGGAGTGGGTACAAGCTTGTGCAAGACAACAAATTCACAGTCAATCACGACAGAACCAAGGTCCTTCGAGTCAAAGTAATGTCCAAAGGCAGGGTCGTAGACGACAAAATAGTGTATCAAATACTTGAATACATATTTTTATGTAATTTTTTAGTGTATTATTTATAATTCTAAATTTTTATAATTACATATTTTTTAAATTATCATAAAGTAAATTATTTTTATTTTTTATTTAAATTGTACATTATATTTCTTAAATTATCATAATTACGAATTAAAAATAAAATAAAATAAAATAAATGGGTCGCTAGGTCACTGCCTGAGATAGCTGGGGTAGCGACCGGCAATTTAAAAAAAAATTGCACCGATCGCGAGTTAGACTCGTGACCGGTTACATTTCTACAATGTGTACCGCTTTGACGGTACACATATAATTATTTTTTTATATATATAATAAAAATATAAATGAGCACTAAGTTCTATTGCAAATGTTATATATATGATTTGCATTTTTCAAAAATTTGGTACTTAATTTATATATTTTAAAAAAATGTAATGATATCACATAGGCATCTTTTTTACAATTGGGCGGCCAATCAATCAAAATTGAGAAAGTATCCCAAATAATTGACTGAAATGATTTGGTTTGACCAATCAATCACATGTTACTTTTTTTTTTTTTAATTAAAAGCGATAAATTTTATTAATTGAAGTAAAATAATTACAATCAATCCTGTCAGTATTAATATTGGACAGAGACAAATACAACAATCATCGACAATATCACAGAAACCAACATCTTGCTATAACAGCAACAATAAACCTACTATACAGTATAAACAGATCATTCCACGCAAATATTTCGAACCCATAACCTTTAGGATCATGGGGCTTCAACTTCGCCAATTGAGCTAGGTCTTATTGGCCAATCACATGTTACTTCTTTTCTTGCTTTAGTAATTAATGATGATGTACCTTAAAATACATTTAGGTTTTTTTTTTTTTTCCTATTGTGATTAAATTATATTCACTCATTTTCAGAAGTTATTTGATCAAAAGACATTTACTAGGGTTCGAGGTTATAACAAAAGAGGCATAATTTAATTGATGAAATTGGGATTGTATGACCTTTTGATCATGAATTCAAGTTCCATTAATATGTGAATATTAGTTTACTTAATAGTTGTTGTTTTGTTAGTTATATTGTTATTTATTACCTAAATAATCGGTATATATTTATCGTCGATCATTGAAATTTATGATTTAATAGTAATAAATTCACTTTTTTTTTAAAAAAAATAAAGACTTGAGGTTATAAGTTACCAAAACTTTTGCTTTATCAAATGCATCATCACATTTAAAAACTTATTTAAAAATAACTGAAGAATAAAATTATTGACTATTAACCACAAATTGACTATGAAACAAAAAAAGGGGGGGAAATAATTTTTAATGGGATTCGAATTCAATATCTTAACGTAATTTTTCAATTTCAACCCCCTTGAAATTGTAATATCGTAAACATTTATTATTAGAAAATTAGAAGCACTCTCAATATTTTCAAAATTATTTTTTATTATATCTCATATTTCAATCATTAACAATTTATACATCATTTGTCACTTAAAAGATATACATAACTGATCAAGAACTATACTAGTAAAACATATTATAAGATATTTTTAAAATTTATAAACTATTAAATCTTCTTTTAAAATAATTTTTTAAAGTGTTTGGATAAATATAATTAACTGCGGAGCTTATTAACATAATGATAATTTTTTAATTAATATGATCAAACTTAACAAAGCTTCTGTAGAATTTTAAAAGTAAGTTAACAACTCATTACTTGTTTTAACGGGGCTTATCATAAGTTCCTAATATTTTATTTTTGAATCATATATATATATATCATACGTTATCAAATGATTTATAAAATATATTGAAAAGTTTATAAGCTCGTAGCCCCGAAAGAACAACTTGTTCCCCTAAGCAATGGAGATGTCTATTGAGAAAATAATCATCATTAAACAAGATTTCAATTTTTCTAACAATGATTCTTCATCTTCTTGGAGACCAAGAGACGAGTAATTATGAGTGCATTAATTTATTAGAAATCATCATCATCAGTTTTTCCGAAAAGGGGAAGCAAGCAATATAAATATGTATTATGTGCCAAGAATCAAGATTCTGATGGGTCGAGCAGCCTTAACATTTCAGTGTTGAAACTGAAAAGCAAGATCTGAATCCGTAGAATGTTTTGGGCGAAAAGATGAAATGATGGTAAAAGATTCAAGAATCCCATTTTTGTATTCTCTACATTTAGCCTTTTTAGCACAGAAGAGAGAGAGTTGATTTTTAATGCTTTTTCCTTTGCTGCTCCCCCGCCAGTTTACACCATAATGGTTACATGACCTTCTCCCTCACTGTCTCTCTCTCTCTCTTACACACAGAGAGACACACAGTGTGAATGGGAGAAAAAGTATGAGCACAGACGTAAAGGCCATGCAGAGGTAAAGTTGGCATTTAGCCAAAAAAAGACAAGAACTTTGATATCACATTCGGGCACTGAGAATAGCAGGTGTTGGTATACATAGGAAAAGAAAGAACAAGAATCAGTCTTTTTTGACTGCATTAAAAGATTTAGGTTTGGGGATATCTCAAGTGTGTTGTGTTGTGTTGTTGAGGGATCAGATCAGAGGGTGGTGGTGATATCCAAGTGAAAGTTTTCAAAACGTAAATCTCTGTCTTAGTGATGAACTGAGCCCACCAATGTAGATACATGCATACAATGTTTTGTGTTTCTGGGATCACCTAGTTTTTGTGCATTTTTATGGAGATGATGTTTTCTGACTTGTGTTTTTGCATAACTTGTTTTTTCTATTTTGAATCTCTGAATAATATGATTTTCTTGTTTATGTGAGTCTTAGTATATGGATTTTGATTGTCTGAAGAGGTCATTTCTGCAGTGTTTTCTTGATTTCAAACATATATATATATATATATATATAGAGAGAGAGAGAGAGAGAGAGAGAGAGATGATGTTCTCAGACTTGGGGTTTGTTTTTTCTTTTTCCAATCTCTGGATATTATGATGTTCTTGTTTATGTGAGTATTAGTATATGCATTTTCATTGTTTGAAGATGTCATTTCTGCACTGTTCTTGATATCAAACATATGGAGAGAGAGAGAGAGAGAGAGAGAGAGAGAGAGAGAGAGAGAGAGGCACAAAGCTTGATTGTTTGGTAATTGAATTGTTCTTCAGTGTCAGACAAAGAGTTCAATGCAGTTTATGTTGAATTTCAAGAATCCAACAGTGTCTTTAAACCCCATTTAGCTATCTGATCAGCTGAAAGAATTGTTTCCATTGCACAAAACATGCACATAAAATGCATGTCTGAATGTAATTTGTTATGGTATGTTGCAGTAACATTTCTACATGGAACTTTTCAGTTGTTTTCTGTCCCTAATCTCTGTTCTGTTTCATTCTTCTTCAGACAAGTAGAGACTTCTGCATTACATCTCCCCAATCAATATTTTTGAAGTTTTTTCTTGCATCTTCTGTATTTTAATATTTTCCAACTTATCTTCACTCCTTAATTATATATGTTCCTACCCTTGTCCAGTTTGTGGAGCAAAGCAAGACAGCAATGTACTCTTCCAACGGTGTAGCATCGCGAACAAGATCACGTACGAGCCTTGCTCACGACATCATGGGGGGAACACAGAGTGGCTCTTCAAGCAAGAGTGTGCAGATGAATTTAAGTATAAATTTCTACAACATTTGGCTTAACAGATTGCAAGAAAGCTTTTGTTGCAAATTGTTGTTACTTTTTATGTTGTGTAAGAACATGGTACATGATGATGATTATGATATTGTGTTTTTGTGTCTAGGAGAAACACCAAGAGGGAAGAACTATACAGAGCCGGAAGATGATTACGAGTTAAACGCTTATGATGACACTGATTCATCAAACGACGATGATGTGCAGTTTCTTGGGATGCATATAAAGCACGCAAATGGTGATGGTGTTGATGATGTGCAGTTTCTTGGGATGCATATAAAGCTTGCAAATGGTGATGGTATTAGAACTCGTGATAGTGAAATGGAGATTGGGGTCGAAAGAATCAGTGAAGCTGAATTCAGACAGACACATCATGTTCCGAAAATAGGGTCTTCAGTGGCAGCGGAATCTGCCAGAGTATATGCAGGAAAGGGTCAGTGAAGGAATTTTTTAACTTCTTTAGTTATTAGTCTCATCACTTCTGCTACTGATAAAATTGTGGTATACTGTTAACAGCTTAGATTAAGACAATCTTATTCTTGCCAATTCTATTTCTGCACATGGTCTGCACTTATATTTCCTTTGTGTTCATGTTTAACAAGTTAATGAACATAGAACCAAACATCATTGAAATTATGTCATTTGCATTCTTGGCATGTTTCTGCACATAGCTTGCACACATGTTGCTTTATGCTACTTCTGTAACAAGTTAAGGTTTCATTATCATTTGCAGACAAGGATGATGACACAATCAAAGAATCAGCTTCTGTCTGTCCTAGAACAAGAGGGAGTAGAACTAGCTCTGACAGAAGCAGACAGTTTGATCAAAACAAACGTTACGCTGCTTGTAAGAGCGCTCTTCTGCAAGAAGATGAGCAGAGGTCACATGGATCAGAACATGAAATAGGCATAGCAAGTTGGACTAGATCAAGGAGAGGGGTTGCCAGAAAGCCCACAACGGTTAATGACATTTCCTTGGATTTATTGGATGGATCATCTCCTTGTGACAGCAGACTTTCTGATTCTTCGTCTTCAAGTGATCAAGAAGCTGATGATTCAGAAGATGAAGATTTCGCCACGGAGCAGGATGACTGTTCTGATGGTATTGAGCTATCAGATAGTCATAATGAAGAAGAATCTATCGATCAGCATGCATCTAAGAGACAGAAGTTTGCATCACCTAAAGTGCACAAAGATGAGGTTCAAGGAGATCGTAATAAAAGGGCAGCAGGAAACATTGGTAATTGCTCTAGCAGACAAGATAGCTTGAGAAATAGACCAGGAAGGCGTTTATGTACAAGAAAAGATTATGACTTGTACAAGGACAATACAGAGCTAGATGATTATGACTTAAAGGACACTGATTCCTTGGACGATGATGATTTTCAGTTTCTTGGGATAAAGCAAGCGAACGGTGAGAGAATTAGAACTCATAATCATCGAACGGAGATGGAGGTCGAGAGAATAAGCGAAGTTGAATTCAGACAGACACATCATGGTATGAAAATAGAGTCCTCACTGGCAGCGGAATCTGCCAGAGGTTATGCAGGAAAAGGTCAGTGAAGGAATTTTTTCCAATTTGTAGGATCACAACCTTTTTTCATCTTTGGTTGTTAGTCTCATCACTTTTGCTAAACTGCTTAGCTTAAGACAATCTTATTCCTGTCAATTCTATTTCTGCACATGTATATCCTTTGTGTTCTTGTTTAACAAGTTGATGAACATTGAATGAAACATCATTCGAAATAATGTCATTTACATTCTTGGCATTTTCTGCACATAGCTTGCACACCTGTTGCTTTATGCTACTTCTGTAACAAGTTAAGTTTTAATTATCATTTGCAGACATTGATGATGACACAACCAAAGAATTAGCTTCTGACTGTCCTAGAATAAGAGGGAGTAGAACTAGCTCTGACAGAGGCAGAGAGTTGGATCAAAACAAACGTTGCGCTGATTGTAAGAGGGCTCTTCTGCAAGAAGATGAGGAGAGGTCACATGGATCAGAACACGAAATAGGCATAGCAAGTCGGACTAGATCAAAGAGAGGGGTTACCAGAAAGCCCACAACGGTTGATGACATTTCCTTGGATTTATCGGATGGATCATCGTCTCCTTCTGATAGCAGACTTTCTGATTCTCCGTCTTCAAGTGATCATGAAGCCGATAATTCAGAAGATGAGGATTTCGCCATGGAGCACTATGACTGTTCTGATGGTATTGAACTATCAAATAGTCACAATGAAGAAGAATCTACCAAGATACAGGAGTTTGCATCATCAAGTCAGATGTTTACCAAGAAAGAGTTCAAAGAAGATGAAGACGACGAGGGAATTGACCGTTCATGGAGTGCAGAAAGAGAATGAAATTGATTTCTACATCAGGTACTAGCGGCACTCGTGTTGCTCAAAGAATGAGGAAAGAAGGGAAGGCATCTATAAGCAAATATGGTTCATCGGAGGAGAACGAAGATAGTAATAAGATTAACTCTGCTCTGCATGATCATTCTCCCACATATGAACATGTTAGAAACAAGAAAGCGACAGTCAAGTCTGAAAACAATGAGCAGACAAGTGGGAGGCGTTTATGTGCAAGTAAGGATTATGACATGTACAAGGACCTCTTGGATTCTGTTCTGGATGAGACAACAGAGGATGGAAGTCATGAGGAAGCCAAGCAGTTGTCTGAACACAAAGAAGGCCTTCCTTTGAAGTTCAGATTTGAGGATGAGACCACAACAGCAGTAGAGCAATCAGAATTTGAGTTGATGGTTGAAAGTCTGTTTGATGAAATGGAACTTTGTCTGACATATGGAGATATGGAGTTCTATGGATACCAAGAGGTAAGTATATCAAGTTTATATGTTGTAAGAAATGAAGCTCTTATTTGTGTTAACATGTTTAAACTAATTAGGAAGTAGGGAAATTCTAGCTCGAACCTGGTTCGGCCAAATCTGAACCAATCATATGACAAGTGCAATACACTTTCCATGTGATTGGTGTACAGTTTAGGAAAAGTGACCAATTACATAACAAGTGTATCACACTTGTTCTATGATTTTTGGTTTGGTTCAGCCGGACTTGGTCCGCTCAAGAATTTTTCCTAGGAAGTATCACGTGCGTTGCACGTGTATAAATATATTTTTAGAGGTGATTATATAGTTTATTAGTTACAGAAGAATTTATTTTTGTATTATTGAATCATTAGTATTTACATATAATTATATTTCAATAATATTGATAATAATTGTTTTAATTGAGGAGGAAATCATTGAATTTGTTATTTATAACTCACTCTTAAATTTAATTAATAATATTAAATAAAAGATTTATTCCTTAGAATTGACTTTTTGTATTTCATATTTAATAATTATTATGTTTAATAATTTTGTATTGGAACAAATTAATGCAAAAGTAAAATATAAATATAAAAAAGATCCAAATTAAAATAAAGTTAATGAAGCCCCTTATTTTTGGATTTTTTTATATGAAATTCTCGTTTAATAAAATTGATCGTGTTTTATTAGTAGTGTTTTTTAATGTCTATTTGCTTCTCTCTTTTTTTCAGTTTTCTTTGTGTTTGTTATATTATTTTTGTGAAATATTATATTTTTTTATTTTACTATCATATCTTGAATTCTTTTTCTTAAATTTATCGATGTGTAATGATCTTACACTAATCATTTATTAACTATTTTTGTAAAAATTTAATTTAATTACACATTCATAATATCAGTATTAATTTGTTTGCAATGTCCTATAATTATTCTAATTATATTTTACTATCAATTTTAAAATTTGTCAAAATATTTCGTAAGCATTTCTAATTTACTAAGATTGATAAATTTTATTTAAAATTTCATTATATTTATTTCATATATATATATATTAATTTTGATGTTTAGTATTTTATGCATTATTCCAATGCTTTTCATTACAAATTATATTGTGCCCTAATAAAATAATATTTTTAAAGCATTTAAAAATATCTTCTAACAAATTAATCGCATGGACATATTATTAGCCTATTTTTTTAGTAGGATATTTTTATCATTGTCCAAGTAGTTAAGAGGCATTAGGACTGTTAAATAGCTTTGATAGAATTTTATTCTTTTATAACTAATTTTTATTTATTATTAAAAATATATTTAAGTAAGAGTATGAATGTCTTTTCACAATGGGGAACAAACACATGAACACATGAAAGATTCGCACTTTTATATGTAGTATAGATATAGATATAGATGTAGATATAGATATAAATATTAGGGTAAATTACGGTGACACCCCCTAAAGTTAAGCCTAATTACACAAACACCCCCTGTCTTTTACGAAATTACAGCTACGCCCCTTGAAATTGTAATTATATTACAACTACAACCCTTATTCAAAGGCAAAGGTTACACTAATACCCCCTGAAAAATATTGCACTAACACCCTTCAGGGGGTGTAGCTGTAATTTCGTAAAAGACAAGGAGTCTTTGTGTAATTGAACTTAACCTCAGGGAGTGTCAAAGTAATTTACCCTAGATATTATTAAAAATATAATTTAAGTAAAAGCATGAATATCTTTTCACAACGGGGAACAAACACACGAAAGATTTGTACTTTTGTTTGTTTCAGAATGTTGCACTTATCTGTTAAGGTCACAGGTTGCAAAAAATACTAGAAATTCTGCTGATGAGGAAGCAAATCAATACGCACGGTGTTGTAAGGGGAAGCATGAGGTGATGGAGGATGATGAAATAGGACTGATTTGTAAATATTGCTTCCATATGGAGCTTGAAGCAAAACACATGATGCCTCCATGGGTAAGTTCTTTGATCTCAATCCATGAGAATTAGCAGAGTGGAGAAATACTTTCAACTTTCAGACAATTTGGAACTAACATGTAAAAACTTTATGTTGTTATTGGAACTAATATGTCTAAACGGGATAAATGTAATAATGATCCTCAAATATTTTTGGGTAGCATTTTTGGTCCTTGAATTATTATTTTTTTAGCAGTTTTGATCCTTCAGTTAACTTTAACGGTAAAGTTAACGGAAATTTGGTTTTTTTGTGCCAAAAAATTATCATTTTACTCTCATTTTGTACTACTTTTCAAATTTTAGCCCGATGCACTCATTTTTTCTATTTTTCATCAAACCTCAAGAAAGAAAAAACAGAAAAAAAGGATGAATTTAAGCAACAAAATTTTTAAATAATCTTTACTAAAATATTGTCAAAATATCCTGTTTTGTGTATAATGTAATACCTACAACATGTGTAACTCAAAAAACAACATAAATATTGAAAAATAAACATCCTTGCATATTGCATCATACACAAAACAGGTTATTAACAATATTTTAGTAAGATTATATAAAAATTTTGTTGCTTAAATTCATCTTTTTTTTTCCTCTTGAATTTTGAAGAAAAATGAAAAAAATGAGTATATTGGACTAAAATTTAAAAATCATTACAAAATGAGAGTAAAATAATAATTTTTGACACTCAAAACGAAATTTCCATTAACTTTAAAAGTTAAGTTAACGGAATGATTAAAACTGCCAAAAAAAATAATAGTTTGAGGACCAAAACTGCATAAGTGGCAAAGTTTGAGGACTAAAATCGCAACTATCCCTGTATAAACTTATGTTGTTTATTCTGCTTATCTAATGCAGGCAGAAAAAACGTATCGAGGGGGAGACAGGAGGTTTTTTGGGGCTGATCAATCTTCTGTGCTAGACTGTCTTGATATGGAAACAGGACAAAATTTCGCAGGTTCTTGCAATCTTAGGAAAGGAACAATATGGGATATTAAACCTGGGATCAGGGAAACAATGTACGAACATCAACGAGAAGGGCTCGAGTTTCTGTGGAAGAACTTGGCAGGAACAACTGATCTTGCTCAAGTGAAGACTGCAGAGTCCAGAAATATTGAAGGATGCATCATTTCTCATGCTCCTGGAACAGGAAAGACCCGCTTGACGATGGTTTTCATCGAGACTTACTTGAATTTATTTCCTGATTCTCGACCCCTCATCATTGCTCCGGCTAGCATGCTCCTTACATGGGAAGAAGAATTCAGAAAATGGGACGTCAAGTTCCCGTTCCATAACCTGAGCAGCTCGGAGATATCAGGGAAGGAGAACAAAATGGTTCTTAAACGTCTGCCGGAGGGGAGGTGCCTCGACAAGAAAGCAGTGCGAACGGTAAAGATCTATTCTTGGAACAAAGAGCAAAGCATTCTTGGAATGAGCTATACTTTATTCGAAAGCCTGGCTGGGAAGAAAAGCCAAAACGAATCTCTGGCTAGGATACTTCTTGAGAAGCCTGGTTTGGTTGTTCTTGATGAAGGGCACATTCCTCGTAGTCGGACAAGCAACATTTGGAACACCCTTCTGAAGCTGAAGACTAAGAAGAGGATCATTCTTTCAGGGACACCTTTCCAGAATAACTTTAAAGAACTCTTCAACATTCTGCGTATAGTGAGGCCGGCAATAGCTGGGGTTCTTGCAAAAGAGAGAAAGTTTGCTGAGATGTTTACTTGTAGGGGAAGGAGCACGAGGAAACGGTACAGGGATGTTGAAGATTCTCGATTTTCTGCCTCAGTCATGGAAACTGCAATAGAGGGTCTAAAAGCGGCCATGGCGCCGTTTGTTCATGTGCACAAAGGTGCCATTCTTCAACAGAATCTCCCTGGTTTGAGAGATTGTGTTGTCCTTCTAAGACCTCCAGAACTACAAAAGAGTCTAATACAGAGAATAGAAGGGTCGAAAAACAGTCTTAAGTTTGATCATAAGGTCGCATTAGTCTCTGTGCATCCGTATCTTTTCAATGACTGCCATCCAACAAAACAAGAGAGAAGCGGAGTCGACCAGGCTGCATTGGAGGCATGTAGGCTCAATCCTTTTGAAGGAATCAAAACAAGTTTCGTGATGGAGCTCGTTCGTCTCAGTGCATTGAGGGACGAGAGAGTGCTCATTTTTAGCCAGTATCTCGGACCTCTGGATCTGATACAAAACCATCTTAAAGGAGTCTTTGGTTGGGCAGAGGGGAAGCAAATTCTCAAAATGGAAGGCAAAATGGGACAAAAGGACCGGCAGAACTTGATAAACGCTTTCAACGATCCCAGAAGCGAAGCCAAGGTCTTACTTGCCTCGACAAAGTGCTGCTCCGAGGGCATAAACTTAGTCGGGGCGTCACGAGTCGTGCTTCTCGATGTTGTTTGGAATCCGTCTGTCGAAAGGCAAGCTATATGCCGAGCGTATAGGCTTGGACAGAAGAAGATTGTCTACACCTACCATCTGATGACTTCTGGAACAACAGAGGGGGATAAGTACTGCAGACAAGCTGAAAAGGAACGGCTATCCGAGCTCGTTTTCACGTCTTCCTCCAACGAACAATGCAAGTACAAGAACGTTGATACATGCATCGAAGACGGAGTTCTTGAAGATATGGTTGCTAATGTGAAGCTCAAAGACATGTTTGAGAAGATCATTTATCAGCCAAAGGAAAAGAACTTGATTGAGACTTTCAGTATTGCATCTTGATGGCTTTGATCCTTAGTATCATCAGCTTTGGACACTCTCTGTTGCCACATCCAGAAGTTTATTACCACAGATAGTTGTGTTAGAATTTGAGTTCTGATATGTTAAACACATTGCCAAATGAACCATCTTTTTGCATGTCCAAACCTTAAAGTAACTGCTGCTGAAAAGCATTCATTTCTGTGCTTGGAAATTGTAGGGTATTGACAATGATTTTCTTCAAACATCTATGTTGCTTATTGATATCCCAATCTATTTTCACTAGAATACCAAGTGATCTATTGAAAAGCAATGTTAATGTTTTTTAGAATATAGAAAAGGCTTTACATCAAAAGTTGTATATATAGATGCATTCGCAATAAACGGCTAGTGTATAAAAAATATTAAAAGATAACATTTAACCACACCACTAAATGATGACATTAATTTTTCAAAACATCACAAATTGATAGAAAAGACATTTTGATCAGAAAAATTACAGTAAGAAAACAACAGAAATAGGATATAGAAGGGAGTAATAGATAAGTGGATGCTCATTCATTTGAAACCTTTGATAATTTGCAAGTCATTCCTTGGCAAAATAACATAAAAACAAGAAGATTTCCCCTAATATTGAGTGGCCAGAGCAAAATTTATACCTGAAAAATTAGAACTGGTGACCTAAAAAAAATGAGACAAGAATTTCCCTACCAGATAGATACAGAACGAGCATGGCTATCCTCTATATAAACTTATCTATTCTCCATGTTTTGTTAGAGCCTGGAGGCCTGAACTTCTCTAACCGCAGATTAGAACCCGACCGGATCTCATTGAGCAGGGGATCGCCTTTTTCCGATTTGATCATGTCCAACATGCTTCCCATTAAATCGGCTGCAAGCCCTATTTCCACCAGACGCCCTTCTTCTTCGCCGCCTTCATATATCAGTTGCCCAATTTCAGAAAATGAGACGATGTTCGCTAAGATGACTTTTGCGAAGATACAGCCAAGGAACTCTGCTGCTCTAGGCGCATCATTGACGGCATCCTCCAAGACACTCAGAGCAGATTCAAACCTGTCCAGGTGAGATTATATCAGACGATAGATTAAATATTACGGATAATTCCCCCTTAAGTTTGTGCAAGTGAGATTATATCAGACAACAGACTCCCTCTATAATCATGTTTCAGTTACAGTTTTGTCTTAACCATCGAATCTTCAATGGCGAATTTATGAAGAGAAAACATGAGTGGTCATAGTCTTACCCTTTGAGGACTTGATCTTGGCTTATCATTGCATCTTTTGGTTTTGTAAGGTTGATAAGAAGCTTTGTCAAAAGATCCCTCTCCATGTCTTTCCTCTCAAAAGAATCAATAAGCCAGAGAGAGATCATAGAGGGATAGAAGCTGGGGGTATCCAAATCCTTGATGCACAAAGCAACTTCATTCTCATCCCTTGCGCTGCAAAAAGGAGTGACTCAATTTCATCCTAATATAGACGGAAAACCAAATATTTGCAAGCTTAACATATAAAAAGAGACTAATAAGTGAACAAAATAAAAAAAAACATTTACTATTGTACAACAGTAAGAAAGACAGCACATAAAGTGAAGGTACAAGACGAGGTTAAAACATGGTTTTTGCTAAAGGCAAGCCAGAGTTTGGAAACAGAACATTTGCAAAACGAAGTTAATGTTCCTAAGCAGTAATCCAACTATGATCCTCCAACTTCTCTTTCCTAATGGTGTCAACATCTTGCCTTTCCACTCTGTCGAACTGACCCACGTAAGTCCAGGGCGGGTTAATTCTAAACATTTTAATCCAGTGCTTATCGTTGAAAACATTATCCTAGATAGGGTTCTTCTCGTGTTCTGTGAGAATAAGACAGTGAAAACATGGTAAAAAGTAATTGGGATAATTACATTTAAACCCCCCTAACCTATGGTCTGTTTACACAAACCACCCCTGCCTTTTGAATAATTACACACACACACACTAGAATGTAAGCATCATTTACACAAACCACTTAGAAAATTACAGTTACACCCCTCAAAAGTATCGACATTATTACACAAACTACCCCTATTTTTTGGCTATCAAGTGTGGTTTCTGTAATTATACAAAAGGCAGAGGTGGTTTTTATATGTTTCATAGAGCGTTAAAGAGTTATAAGAAACTACTGGGACTCAAGCAACACCCGGACCAACATCTGAACCGCTCCTCAGCGACCATCAATGCGATGGGACGAGGGTCAGAATCTGCTTCGATTCACCTCCGGGAAGGAGCTTCAAACAACAACAAAAATCATAACTGAGTGGTCTTGTTTGCTTAAGCAGAAACTCCGGAAAGCAAGCCAGGGGAGTGACTGATTGCCTAGTTGGCAAGCAGGAACGGAGCTAACGGTAGTCAGCGAGGAAGATGGCTCGGTACTTCTGGTTAGGTCAGGGGGTGTAAATGTAATTATCCCAAATAAACTTAGGTAAAGCCAACTTAACCCCCCTTTTACTACAGGCTAAATTCACTTTGTAAACTATCCAACATTTCCCTTAACACACCAAACTTCGGGCCCCTCCTCCTGCCAAACAAATCCTCTATGTGAAAAACTGAAGGACTGGTGCATCAAATAACATGACAACAGCATCAACTAACCATGGTTACATAGTAAAGAGGATTTATTTTCTTCACCAAGATTATTATTGGTTCAACTTTGACATAGCATTAGAGAGAAATAAAGAAAGAATTGAGAGCCAGGATTTGAAGCTTATTAGGTAGTGCAACTTGAACACAGGAATTCTTCCTAGTTCTACTCTTCCTAATGAACTTATCGAACCTGCGCTCCTATTGTCTAGGCAATATGAAACAAAAAAAATACCAGGTTGGAGTCACAATGATACCTGTAAAATTCTTTAATTGCAGCAATGGACTTGTCTCGTAAGTGCTCTTCTGGCCATACCTTTTCTGAAGAAGCATTGTGCATACTAGCTGTGGGGCCACCTTGAGTAGGTGGAGAAGTAGGGGTAGATCTATCTGATTCGCGATCTAAATTTCTAACCTCCTTATTCCCATAGGAAACGATTCTCTCCTGTGAATGTAATTGGTCATAATTGGATGAAGCATCAAATCTGTCTGGCGTGCATCTTGGAATGAGATCATCTCTTTGGCTATAAGCAGTCCGTTCTGGCACAGAACTGAATCCATTTAGACCAGGGGTCATCCTTCGTGCATCTCCATGACTCGACATTTCCGTCAAATGAACATTAGGTGTGGATGGTTGCCCTCTGAAAGCCATTCCCTTCACAAGGCCACCTTGGGGCCCAAGTGTTATGGAATCATCACCGAGGGGTCTTTGAGGGAGAGGAACGGACACGGTCCTGTTCTCAAAGGAATGTCTCTCGTCCATCCGCACATCTTGAGAACCATAACCGCGCACCTGGGGTTGGACAGCGCGATAACTGCCGATCTGGGAACCTGGAGAAGATAACATACTAGAAGCTCGAGGAGCAAAATCCGTAGGTTGACCTCTTCTAATTGAACTAGCCATGTTGGGAACACGACCCAGCCTGCTAGTTTGTGCCTGCCGCTCTTGTGCAGCATCTCTGTGTACCTCTTCAATCTTTTTCGGACCTTCAACTTTCCTCCTCTGCTGCCACTTATTCTTTCTCAGATCAATGGAATCTTTCAGCATGAATCTGACCCTGGATGATAGTTTCATATTATTGGAGAGCTGTCCCATTATATCGAAATAGGCATCCATATGGTCCTTTGCTTTTGGATGATCTATCATCTCACCAATTGTACTCATCAATTTGCACAAGGCTTCAATGTTTTCTTCATCAGGATTCTGATACTGACCCAACAACTTATTTATGCACTCATGCATTATTCTCTCAGTCAACATCCTCTTCTTGTACAGTTCTCCAATTAGTCTAATATTACCTAACATCCGTCTTCGGGCTTGGAGTCTCTTCTCCTCCCTCTCTTCTGCTGTCTGTTTAGCTTCACCTTCTTCCTCAGCTTTATTTGCCTCTTCTTCCTCCTTTTCTCCCCTCTCAAATTCTTCCTGGCATTTGTTCAGGAGTAGTCTCTTGAAAGTAATTTTTTCATTCTCCACACTCAGGTCGGGCAAATCTGCAGCAAGGTGAAAGCAGAAGTCGGCATACATCTCGCAGAAGGTAGGTTCCATCAGAGCTTTATCAAAAATCTGAGAGATCACCCCAGTCAGCGTAACAACATTATCAATGTTCACTTGTTTAACTTGTTGAAACAACTTTTCAAAATTTTGAGGAGTAAGCTTGTTCAATATGGCCTTCAACCGTCTCTGCTTTGCTTCTTCCTCATCAGCAATCTTACCAACTTCGTACTTCCTGTCAGCTCTGTGTATCACTGGTACTGGTATATGAGGAGAAGGCATCAAGCCCTTCTGGAAACCAGTTCCCCGCTGCCACCTCTCAGAATCAAAATTATTTCTTTGCAGGCCACCATGAGGACCAAAGGACTGCATCGGCCCAGAGAGGATGCCCCCAGTATACTGGACAGGTGTATGAGCCCGTGGATTCCTAAGAACACCATAATTACCTCCTTGGCCAGGTCGATAGCCAACAATGTTACCCACATAGCCAACATCTGGCCGCATATCTCCTCGCCCTGGCATAAGAGGGCCAGGAAATTTGCTCCATTTGTCCTCATCTCCCAAGCCACCTGCACGACGATCTGGTCTAGAAACAACTGCCCTGTCATTATTTCTTCCGTGACTAGGGTATGACTCACGCAAAATATTGACACTAGAGATCATCAACACATCTGCTATGTCCGAAGTAATTTCAAGTCCCTCTGGAAGATCAATGCATTGCTCAACAAATTTGAGGAGGAAATCTCGAGAGTACCTTTTTGTTATCAACACATTTCCATCTCCGTCAATACCTTGACTTTCATTCTTTAAAGTTTCTAACTGGGGAGAATTCTCAGCAGCATCTTCCCAGTCATCTGGCTCCAGTTTACGCACAGCAGGTTTTTCAATTGACACGTGATTCTCTTGAGTCACTTCAGCGGATCCCTGCTTCATGCTAATGCTTGAAGTTTTCTCCGTGCTCTCTGCAGAGGTTACAGTTTCTTTCTGTTCTTTAGGTCCTTTGTACGCCATATAGAGATCAGAACTTGTACCAGCAGCTTCTGCTTTTCTATATAATTCTTTTTTTTTCTTCTTCCCTCTAGGCACAACACTTTTTGCAACATTTGTATCTGACAAGACTTTATCCTTGACAGTCGTTGAAGAAGGAGAAATTAAGTCACCACTATTATTGCCAATATCTGCATTTTCAGGTATTGAGGCACCATGAGGATGAGAAGGAACTAAAACAGGAGCAGACTCAACAGTTGTTCCCATGCCATCACGCACACCTTGCCATGTGTTTGAACTAGAAATTTTGTCATCCTTTGCAGATAAACCCTTGACTGACACAGAACTCAGACCATCTCCACCACCTTCTGTGTGAGTAGATGGAACTAAATTATCAGTCATCTTAAGATCATCAGAGCGACAACCTAAAGTTTCTTTGGCCTTTTCTTCTGTGTGTTCTGATACACCACCAATGCTGGGTGTTACCTCTTGATTAGAGCTCTCTTTACCAGTGATTTTTGGAGATTCTAAAGAAAGAGACTGCATAGACTTTTCAAGGCTGTTTTTGTCGAATTTTGAACTTTCGGACGATATGTCTTCTCCTTGTTCCTTTCTCCCAATTATTTCAGGCTCTGATTGTCTGATATTTACTCCTTTCATGCCTAAACTTCCTGATGTATCACCTGTCTTTCCTTCTTTAGCACCCTCACTTGTCAAATTAGAAGCCTCAGAAGCAGTACCTGCAGTTGTTGATATTGATTCCTTAGAAGTTGCAGGTACCAAATTAGTTCTAGACAAGGTAGATTTTGGTTTCATCCCTTCAGCTTCTGACAACTGAGAAGGCAAACTTGAGAGGGAGTCCGGGTACCTGCTCACCTGAAAATAACAAGAAATCATACTCATGAATCACGGGAAAATTGCTTAAAGTGGACAATACTTACAACTAGACTGATAAACAACCGATACCTCATACTGCTGGCCCGTATTGACTGGTTTATTATGCTTATCTTTGGTGGAATCAGGCACAAGTACTCCATTTCTTGCTTCATCAACAGAGTTGACTAATGCTGATGCAGAACCATCTATAGGAGCAAAAGCAGAAGCTGCAGTGTTGGGCACATCACTCTCCCCATTGATAGAACCTGGTGATGCGGCAGATGTAGATGATGTTCCTAAACGAGACTTTGACTCTGGTAAAGAGTTCAAAGATGAATTGTCAACTTCCAAAGACTTTGTTTTTCCAACAGAAATTGAATATGCAGCTGGCAATGACTCTTTCTCCCCATGAGAGCCAACAGGTGGTTTCACGGTGACCTGCAGGCAATAAGCCAGAAAGGTTAACACAGATAAATCTTCCCCCATCCTAATTGAATAATGTGAGCATAATGCTAAAAGGCATGGTTTTTATTAGGATAACTTATATGCCAGAGCAAAGTCTACAGAAAGTGATCAACTAACCTTGTTATAAAACCTTGGCGGCTGAGAAGTGGGTGGAACCTGAGTGTTATTCATAGGAATGGAGCTCGCAGCAGGAAAAAAGATAGGAGGCGCATTGTAAGAATTTGGATAAAAATTCATTAGATGATTAGGCGGAAATGAGGGGATTGGCTGTGATTGGGGTGGCACATTAAGATGTGACCTTGGACCAGGTGAGCTATCAAGCCTCAACTCTTCATGAGTTTCTGGATGGGTAATCTTTACAGTTTTGCGAGAACCACCATATTTAGGCACCTGCTGCTGATGAAACTGTGGGGCCATATTAATTCCCATGCTACCCAACTGAGGAGGTAGCTGATGACCCATCTGTGATGAAAAGTTAAAATTCTGCCCCTGATGTATTATTCCTTGCGAGTGCATAGGGTGTGGCTGAAGACCTGGAATAAACATTGGTTGCTGCATTGGAGGATTAGCTATAGGTAGGGGTATCTGCATTGGCAGAGGTAATGATGATCCTGACATGGCTTGAGACTGAATTTGTGGACCACCAAATTGGACAGGAACCTGCGGCTGGTGAAACGGCAGTTGCATGGGCATGCCAGGTATATGATGTACAGCAGGCTTCTGAGTTTGAGTCACAGGTGCTCCAGCTGAAACTTGTGTCTCTCTCTTAGACTTGGACACTGGTTGAGCCTCAATGGTGATGGTCTGGTCAGGAATCCCTGTATCATTCTTCAGAGAATGAGGCTTGGGAATTGATGCCGCTTGGTTGAGCCTTACAGAGTTTTGTCGAGCCTGACAAGAAAAACATCATGATGCAAAATCATCATACAGCGATTTAATACAAACTGAATCGTTACTGTCATCACCATTGCTTTCAAGTTGAGTAAAATAAATAATCTTGACCAACAGGCCCACTGATGAATTCAAGAAAGATTTGTGCAGGTGGTTGCTCAACCCAAAATTACACCATCTTCAGGCAATTCTCAGAAAATTAATGGAAATAGGTAGTGCTCTGAGCATAAAAATGCAACCTAACCTTCAGAGACTTTGGTTGATTAGAGTGAAGGAAGGGGGAAACTTTTCACTTTACAGAAAGCGGATGAAGAAAAGAAATAAGAGGAGATTAATTTCTTTCCTAAAGTTTCTATATTAATAGCAGCTTTCTTTCTTCCTTTCTATCCAAGCACACTGTTAAAAAATCAATAGAAACATAGCATTCTACAACGTCCAATACAAAATGAATGTCTTCTGAGTCTTTTCCATAAAAAAATAGGATAACCATACAACTCTTATTACTTAACAGCAGAGAGCACCTTTTCCTGCACCATGTAAACAACAAGATAGAAGAGAACTGCAAACCTGAGCTTTTTTTTGCTCATCCAGATTTGGTGGTGCAGAACTAGTTCGAGCAGGTATCTAGATCAAAAATAGAGAAAGCATCTTTTATCCATAGGAACTAGAGTCAGGATTACGAAGAGGAGAAAGGAGATGACAATAGGACTTTGCATTTCATGAATTTTGGATTACCTGCACTCCTTTCATAAAACCAGGACTTATGGACCCAAACTGCAGAGGAAACGACTTAGCTGCGTCTCCTGGAGAAAGATGACAAAAACAGTAGAAGCCATCAATTGGAGAAGAAAAGATAATCTCAATTACAATAAAGTATCAGCAAAATTATGTTAAAAAAATTATTTTAACAGCTGAAAATATATATATATATATATATATATATAAATATCACAATGTCATACCTTTTCCATGTGTAGCAGGGGTCCCAGACTCAGAAGTAGCAACAGAAACATTAGAAGTTGGAGCTGCAGCCGAAACATTAGACAACGGAGCTCCTGGAACAGCTCCAGTGATTTTTTGAGTTGCAGTGTCTGCCAGCTTGACATCAGAAGAGGTGTTGGTGACTGGTGCATCAGATACCCCTAAGAGTAAACAAATTAAAAACATGGTTTACTAAAATCAAACCAACCTGAAAAGATAACAACCTAAAAATAAAAATAAAACCACTTCAGGTTGCTCAAGAATTTTTTCGGAAAATTCACTATAAATTAGTACTGGCTATAATTAAGAAGAATTTTCTTGGAAAGAAAAGTTTTTAACTTCAACTAACACTGTAACTGTGCAAAGAAAAAACTTGGATTATCTTCCAATAAATCAAGAATATTCTCACCCCTCTACAAATTCCAAATCCCCCCCATGCAAAGAAAAGACTAAAATAACTCGAAAAGGTTAACCTAAAAAGAAAATCAAATCACGTACTGTTAGTTGGCTGCTGTTGCTGTACAGATTGAGTCCCAGAGTCTAAATCCACATTCGGGCTTCTTGCCCTCGACTGCCCTCCTTGTGCATTGTTATTATACTTCTTAAAACTGCATCTCAAAATAAACAAAAAATAAAAAATAAAAAAAATAATACATCATTCAAACCCACGATAGACAGACAGACAGACGCGCAAACCCTAGAGGAAATAACCGCTCACACCCACATTCATCATCAATCAATCAACACACGTGAACACGTCCATGTACGAAACAATTGGTACACTAAAGAAACAAAAACCCCACTCGAAATTCAATTCCCACAGAAGGTGTACCTGCGGCTAGCTTGACTGGAGGGGGCGGAGGAGGCGCCACCACCGCCCTTAGTGGACACGCCGCCCGGGAACTGTGCTTGCTGATTGGATCGACCGGTTTTCCTGTACTGTGTAGACTCACTCCTCTCACTCCTTGATTGATTGTGGGACATAAATCCTAACCTTTAACGAAAACTCAGAAATTTAGAGCAATCTTCCTCCCTACACAGACCACCACCGATCACATAAAAAAAAAATCAATCACCTCACCTCCTCGTAATCACTGAAAGATTTTAAATTCAACTTTGTTCACCTGGACTGGAGAGTGTGGAATTAGGGTTTCCATTGGGAGATAAGAATGGCGGGAACCATGAATGGACGTTGCCGTTAGGAGAGGAAGATCAAGAAGAAGAAGAAGCAGAAGAAGAAGGAAAAAGAAAAAAAGCGGAGTGTTAAATGTATATTACGTGTGTGCGCGTGAGTGTGTTATTTTACAAACATAAATAAATTTTAATTCTTTTTTCTTTTCTTTGTGTGTGTTTTTGTCTAATTTTAAGGATAATTTCACTGTTCTTCCCTAAAATTTGGTGTAATTACTAAATTTTATGTGATTTGAGAAATTATATTTATCACCACTAAATTTTATTTTCATCTAACAAATAGATCCACTCGTTAGTCAAAATTCACTACATTTTGATGATATTAACAAAAAAAAATGAATATCCATATTTATCTCTAATTAAGTTATTACCGATTTATTGCAAGGTCAAATAAATCTTTTTTTGGTCAAACTACCCTTATACATTTTCACACGCTAATGCATGTAGAGAGGTACATTCTTACCCTTATAAGGATAGTTCAGTCCAAAAAAAGTAATAAATCAATCGGAAGTATATATGAACTTTTATTCAGTTTTTTGCTAATATCAACAAATTCAGTTAGTTTCGACTAACGGGAGGATCTGTTTGTTAAACGAAAACATACTTGAGAGGTACTAAATGTAATTTTTCAAAATAATGAGTCCACGTTTAATTACACCAAATTTTAGGAATTATAGTGTAATTATCCCTAATTTAATTTAAATTATATATATTTTGTTGGTGTAAGTCTAACAACCTAACCTATCAACTGGTCAAGAAGTTGGAGTAATTATAGGAGATTGCAATATTACGGATCCCACATTTTCGATCTTTCCGTTTATATCTTTTTTGGATTTGCAAATATTGGATTTTCATAAGATTCTTTTATTCTTTATTTTTTATAGATTTCACTAATTTATATTTATATATATACATATTTAATATATTATTGTAAAGTTTTTTAATTTTTATTTATCATTAAATAGCATTAATAGCATCAATCTAATTCAAATACCTCATCTATAAAATTCGTTCGAATTTATAGAATGATTCTGTGTCATTAATAGTTAAACGTATTTCATGAGATCTATATCAAAATTTTATATGTTTGAAATTTTGAAAAAATAAAATCATATCTTTTGTATTTAATAAGATCCGATCATTTTTTTTTTTCGTATTATTGTTATGGATTTATTTATTAATATATAATATAATATGATTAAACTTCTCGATAATTTATATTAGGGTTAATTACACTTACACCCCCTCTGAGAATGTATAATTACATTTCCCCCCAAAAACGTTTTGAAATTACACTTACACCCCCTCCGAAAATTCTCTGTTTACACCTGACCCCCATCCGTTAGAGTTTGGACGAAAAATGTTCACGTCAACAAAAATAATTACACAAATTTTCAATTTTTCCCATCATTTAACATTCTCATGTATATTTTTGTACTTATAAGAGGATAAGTGTAACGTATATGTATGGAGTGAGGCCAATATTATTATATTTTTTCCTTATAAGTACAAAATTATTACACGAGAATGTTAAATGAGAGATAAAATTGAAAATTTATGTAATTATTTTTGTTGAAATGAACATTTTCCGCCCAAAATTTAACGAATGGAGGTCAGGTGTAAATAAAGAATTTTTAGAGAGGGTGTAAATATAATTTCAAAACTTCTTTGGGGAAAAGTGTAATTATGCATTTTCAGAGGGGGTCTAAATATAATTAACCCTTTATATTATGGGCAGGCAATTTATTTATTTATTTATTTATTTTGTAATCTTGTATATTCTTTAGAGGTGTGTGATCATAAAAATGAAAGGTGCCTGCGAGCCTGTAAATGTTTCTTGGTATTTTAAATTCATCGATTTTATTTCATATATATTCTCTTTTGAAAAAAAAGAGAGATGTGAACCATCAGTACGATAATTTTGAAGTAAGAAACATATTTGTTGCTATTGTATAATATATATTAGTACATGTGGCACACTCAAATGTGTGTGTAAAATTAATTTAAGACTTCAAAAACAATTATTATTTTAAAAATATATTAATGAGATAAATAATATATAAAAAAATATAAAAAAATTATGAGAAGTATTGAAGAAAAATGGGAGAAGAAAAAAAGATGTGGAAGTTGAGAACAAAGAAAATGAGAAGTTGAAAGGATAGAGAAAAATAAGAAGTTAAGAAGATAGAAAAAATTAATAAAATAATAATAAAAAAAAATTGGCAGACCAAATTTGGGAGAGACATCAAAGAGATGCTCTCCCTTAATATAATAGTATAGATATATAGGGTTAAATACATTTTACCCCCTGTATTTTACAAAATATTCAAAAAAGCCCCTGTAAAAAAATATACCAATTTCCCTCTTTGTGTTATAAACAATGTAGTACATTGCCCCCTGCTGAATTTTAAGGTAGCTGACAAGGAACAATGACAAAAATACCCTCCGATATATATGAAATCCAATAGTTGACCACAGACCATTTGACTCAGACGTTGAGAGCGAGTGTGGAGAGGGATTCTTACAAACCCTAGTTTTGTTCGAAAAATGCAGATCTGAGAGCAGATCTGCGTATCCAACCGTTAAATCGACACGAAAAAAACCACGAACAACATAAATCGACTTATGTGAAGGTTGGAAATCATTATCAAGTCTTTTTTCTTTTTATATTCTCTGGTGTTAATGAACTGAAATTTTTTTTTGTTTGGGTTTTTGTCTGATTGTTAGTTCTCCTAAAAAAACAACAAAGCAGAGCAGAAAAACAAAAGTTTTGTTCGGAGGAGAATGACGGTATGTTGGTTTTTTTGAACAGTTTTCTCATTTATAGGCTTTTATGTATGCTGATGTGGTATTTTTTATATAAAGTTTTGGCTTTTGTGTATGCTATGAACATTTTATTTTAAAGATGTTCACATTTTTGTGACTTTTTTTGGAATATTATAAATTTTGGCTGTTGCATTCATATGTTTCTAAGCTGGGTGGTCCCCGTGTGTTACCTTGTTGGGAACATTTGTGAATATTTAATGCATATGTTGCCTTTGTTGGTGGTCCCTGTCACTGTGTGATTGTTGTTTATTGCCCCCAATGGTCCCCAAATGTGTGCACCGAACCCCCTGTGTTTTTCATTAACTTTGTATGTAACTTTTTTTGTATTGTATTCTTATGCAATTTCTTTTTTTTTTCTCTCCCTGTGCAGTTTACTGATTATCATGATGTTCACTTTTGGTATGGTGGAAAATTTCTGAATGATTCAAAAAATAGATATGTAGGGGGCATCAAAAGAGTATTTGAACAAGTGGATTTGGATTGTTTAGGCTTGTATGAGATAGGTTGTATGTATGAACAATGTGGTGGGAGGAAACAGACAATGAATTTTTATTATAAAGTACCAACCCAACCACTAGAGAGAGGCCTAAGACTTATTAACAATGAATTCCCTGATATTTGCATAATAGATTTGGAGAATGTCTATAGAGGGCTAGATGTGCCTATTGAAATCTATGTAGAAGAGCTAGAATGTGAGCCTATTCAGACAATAGATACACAGGGTAATAATGTCTCAACCACTCAACCTGAGGATGAAATTAGACTCTTACTAGATGGGATAAACTTCGATATGGTGAGATAGGTGAAGGTGAGACTGTGGGTGATGGTGATGGGCAGGGTTCTGAGTTCCAGGGAGTTTGGGCTGCAGATGATTGTGAGGGGCAGGGTAAGGATGGGCTAGGTTGTGTGTCTAAGGGAGTTTCGGCTGCAAATGATTGTGAGGGGCAGGGGGATGTTGGGCAGGGTAGTAATGGTGGTGATGGTGATGATGGCATGCATGAGGTAGAAAATTTGCAGAATGAGAACATAAAGGTTATGCCTGATAAAGGAAAAAAAAGGTTTGTTATGCTGAAAATGAGTCTTCATCAGAATTTGATGATTCTTCTGATGAAGACTACATGCAACCTAATCAGGATTCAACTGATAGTGAAACCCCTAGCCTTGTTTTAGAACACCTTGAAGGGTCAAGTGATGATGATATTTTTGTGAACAAGAATCCAACTAAAAGAGACTTAATGAACAAACTGAAGAAGGTAATGAAGAAAAAGATGAAAAAACCTGAGAAACAAAAAGAAATTCTTATTGAAGATGACAACTGGTTTAGTGATGATGGTGATTGTGATGACCTTGATAGTTTGCTAGATTCTGATAAAGAAGATTCTAATCCAAAACATCCTTCTTTTAAAGAATCAACCAACATAAAGACTGTTGAATTGATAGTTGGTATGACGTTTCATAATGCACATCATTTCAGAGAGGTGTTGAGAGACTGGTGCATTAGGGGGGGCTATGACATAGAATTCATCAGGAATGGGAACAAGAGAATTACAGTAAAATGCAAGGTTGAGGGCTGTGACTGGAGGATTCATGCATCCCCAATCATGAAAGATTCATTTCAAATAAAATCCATAAAAGGGTCACACACCTGTGTCAGGACTTATGATAACAAGCTTGCTAAGGCAGCTTATCTGGCAAAAAGGATGGAATCTGCAATTAGGGACCATCCTAATATTCCAATCCAACAGTTAAAAAATTTCATTCTAAGAAAATGTAGGGTGGAGGTGACTAGATCTAAGGTGCTAGGGCAAAAAGGGAGGCATTACAGGCTATAAGAGGGGCAAATTCCTTACAGTATGAAAAGCTGTGGGATTATTGTGAGACTGTGAGGAATTTTAATCCATGGAGCAAGATATTGCTTAAGAAACTGGAGGGTTCAGATCCCCCAGTTTTTTATAAAAATGTTTGTAAGCTTTGGGGCCCTTAAAAAGGGATTTTTAAGTGGTTGCAGGCCAATCATTGGCCTTGATGGGTGTTTTCTTAAAACACCCTATGGTGGTCAATTGCTTGTTGCAGTTGGTAGAGATGGGAATGACAACATGTTTCCCATTGCTATGGATGTAGTCCAAGTAGAAAACAGGGAAAATTGGACCTGGTTTGTGGCTGAAATGCTAGATGATATTGGGGGGCTAGGGATTGCAAAGTGGTCATTCATTTCTGATAGGCAGAAGGGCCTAATTGAGGCCTTAAAAGATCTTGTTCCTGAAGTTGAACATAGATTTTGCCTTAGTCATATGTATCAGAATTTCAAACTAAAATTCAAAGCCCAAGAACTGAAGGAATTTTTCTGAAAAGCTGCATCAACAACAAATAGAAGGGATTATGAAAGATACATGAAAAAAATTGAAGAATTAAATCTCAAAAAATCAGAAGATGTTGATACTGCTTGTGAATGGTTAAGAAACATCAATCCACAACATTGTGCCAGGTCTTTTTTCCCTTTGCAGAGTAGATGTGATATATTGGTGAACAATCTCTGTGAAAGCTTTAACGATTACATACTTGATGCTAGAGATAAGCCAATAATCACCATGTTTGAATGGATAATAACTATGTTGATGACAAGATTACAACATAAAAGGGAAGGTATGGAGAAATGTTCTAGAGAAATATGCCCTAATATTCTGGAAAAAAAAATCAAGAAACAACAATGGATGGCTAGGAACTGTTTTACTAGATGGTGTGGGGGGGAGGAATATGAGATTGATCATTTCCTAGACAAGTTTGTTGTGGACCTTGAGATAAAAATATGCACTTGTGGCATGTTTCAGCTGAATGGATACCCTTGCTGCCATGCCTGTGCAGCAATCTCTACCAAAAGAATCCAACTTGAACAATTTGTTGATGACTGTTATAAGAAATCAACATATCTAAGGGTCTACGGGGAGATGATACATGCAGTTCCTGATGCAAAGGATTATATCAACACTAGTTATGAGGCCTTAAAACCACCCAAAATGAAAACAAAAAGAGGAAGGCCAAAGAGACTAAGGAGGAAGGGGCCAGATGAGTTGCAAACACATTCTACAAGAAAGGGCCTCACACATACCTGCAGCAAATGCTTGCAGACAGGCCACAACAAGAAAAGTTGCACAAATCAGCCTCATCCTAATTCTAAGTTTTTCAAGGTTTGTTAAGTCTCCATCTTAAGTCTCCAGTTTTTCTAAAGGTTTTTGCTTAATAAACAATTTCATTTGCAGGGTACCAATCATGAAGAAATACATGTCCAAGGTTCTCAGCCTCCACCAGCCAGCCAAGATCATGACAGGAAATCTCAGTCAAGGGTAAGAAATTTAATATTTCAAATATTATCAGTTCAACTTTTTAAATTTTTTTTGGTTTCTTGAAGCAGCAAGAAGGAAATCAGCATGGACATGCTACAAACCAGGCTGAATCTAGATCAAATTCAGCAACAAGGGTAAGAAATTTAAAATTTCAAATGTAACTGTTGTTTACTACTTAAAAACATTTAAATATTATCAGTTGAAGTTGTTTATTTGTTTGGTTTCTTGAAGCAGCAACAAGGAAATCACCATGGCTAGCCTGGATCAAATCATGCTGGATCTGGATCAAATTCAGCTGCAAGAGTAAGTCATTTGATCTCACTTTTTTTGCAAAATAATCTTTCTTGGTTTGAGCTTTTTTTAATCTTTTTTTGGGGATTTTGTAGCATCAAGTTGGCTATCAAGGACCTCGAAATGCAGCATTATTGGGAGGTCATGCTAGCAGAAACAGAATGCCAATCATTTCCCAAGTTTTGCAAAATATTAGGGCAAGATCCAAAAGAAGGCCCTGGAAGCCATGAAGAATTCAACCATGAAGAATTCAGCCATGAAGAATGCTTCTGGCATTATGAGAATTGGATGTAAATAGTTTATGATGTTATTGAACAATGCATTAGTGTTTTGTTAACTTCAATGATGCAACTTCTGGCATATTTTTGGTGATAGAATGATAATTAAGGTGTATGTGTTCACATATTTTGGATATTCCTGGTAGGATGTTTGTTAACATGAAACTTTTTGCTTTTGAACATATATTTTCTGTAAATTCTGGGGATTCTATGTATCCTTTCAGACATTAAGCCTCATTGATATGAGATGTTTTTATTTTCAGCATTCTGTATCATTTTTCCAACAATCTGGATAATTTTTTGAGCAAGTATTTTACAGCATTTTTCCAACAAATTGCAATTTTGCAGCAAAGTGCAAATTTCCAGCAATCACAAAATTGAAATGCCACAAATTTGCATTTTCTAGCAAAGTGTAATCTCAAAATCACACAACAAACCATTACTCATACTCCAATTCCATAAAGCATAAGTTTATTACATTACTTCATTACAAGAACTAAAACATAAGTAATGCCTATCCAAAATTGAAAATTGCTAACACCTTTTTCATTGATTTCAACACTCACATTTGATCTCCCACCATTAGACTCTTTCGAAACTACTTCATCAATTGAAAACCCATCTTCTTCGTCTCCTTCCACTGCAAATGAATTTTTCTCTGAACCAATTTGTGCTCCGAAATCGAAGTTTACCGGAATCCCACTGGGTACCCATGTTGCTCTCTCGGGTCGTGCCCAACGAAAAAAATTGCAAACTTGAAATTTACAACAATATAACTTACCTCTTGAGGGTTTTTTGATAGACTCTACTACTCTAATCTCTACCTTCTCATTGCACCCACAAATCGGTGTTGCTGAAAACCTCAAATCCATTAATTCCTTGCACTGTCTAGTTTTTGTTATCCGGGTTGTGTGGCTGGACATCGCTACAAAAGGAGAAGAAGAGAAAAAGATTTGGGAAAGAAAGAAGGAAAGAAATAAGAGAAAGAAAAGAGAGAAATCAGCTTTTAATGCAAAGGGAAGGGGCAAAATTGTCCAAAGAAGTCAATTTTACCTATCATAGGCGCAGTAAGGGCGCGTGTGATACAGTTTTTGGGGTCAGGGGTTTATTTGCTCCTTTTTTTTCATAACACAGGGAGGTAAATTGGTAATTTTTTTTACAGGGGTTTTTTTAAATATTTTGTATTTCACAGGAGGGTAAATTGGATTTTTTCCTATATATATATATATATATATATCTTAAATTAAAATTAATGATAAAACAGTGAGCTCATCACCAAGATAGTTACAATGAAACGTAGTAGACCATCAATATAATATGAGAAAGTTAGAAACAAACTTCCATAAAAAAAAAAAAAAAAAAAGTTAGAAACAAACTTTAATATCGTAATTTATTTTTACAAGAAAAACATTATGTTTGCAAGTTTCCTGGTATTTTGAAATTGATGTTTAAAAATATAAGGTTGGGCCCAATGATTCTAGAGGTCATGGATTCGAACCCCTGCGTGAGTTGATGTTATTTATACTGTATAGTAGGTATGATTTGATATTGTAATACCTAGGTGTTAGTTTATGTAGTATTATTGATTTGATTGTTTGTAATTGACTCTGTTCGATATTGATAGCTGACAGGACTGAATATAATCACTTTACTTTCAATTAATAAAATTCATCGCTTTCAATTAAAAAAAAAATAATAATAAATAAGGTCGGGCATTCTGCCCGTAACTATTACGTTACTTGAATTGTGTAGATTCTTGTTGTTTGCATGCACTTGTGCAGGTGATCTTCATTCAAACTCTCCAAACATACATGAGTGGGAGTGTGTGTGTGATAAAACTGACTAATTTTGTAGTAGGCTAAGCCAGCACAATAGGCATGTGCAATTTTGCATTGCGTTAAATTTCCTTGACAGTTGGTATCAGAATCAATCACTTGCTCTGTCTATTGTATTATAGGGTTTGGATTGATTAATTTCTATTAAGTATGGACCATACCTAACCTAAGAGCTAGTCATGCAAAAATTATGGGCTAGCATTGAAGTTTAACACCAAATGCCAAATTAAATATAAAATTCTGGTATTTAATTTTTGGATTAAATACACTTTAAGTAGCATTTACCTCCTTAACTTAGTGAATATAGTACTTATCTTGTTGAATTAATTGTTTGGGACAAAAATGCCAATCATGCCATATATATTTAGTGTTTTTAATGTATTTTAAAATTATATTGTTTTTAATGTGACTTTTGGAAAAAATATTTCTTTTCATCTTTTAATTTCACCCTTATTGATTTTAGTCCTTTAAGTATTACACCTATCATATTTTTATCATTAATTTACAAAAATATGTACATATCATCCTCCGATGGTCAGGATTTGCAATTCTAGATGGAAAAGAGCATGCATTTTGCACATGAGGCTTAGTTTGGAGAATTTTAATTCAATGTGGCAACAACAAATGATTTGGTAGCCATTTTGGGTGTATTTTCTGAGGTGGCAAGGTAACATGATGCCAATAGAATAAAGTTTCAAATCTATATATAATAAAACAGAATCATTGAAACTATCGATTTAAGTGCTATGTATACGTAGATGTGAACTGCCTCAATGAGCTCCATTATGCCAAATAAAAATTTACAAGTTTTTAGATAAAAAGAAAATAAATATTTATACCTATCCAAAAGAATCTAATCAATATTATTTGTTTATCTATTTTTTAAAGTATATAGAAACAGATTTATCCAAAAAATATATATACATATATATATATATATATATATATATTTATCCAACACATAAAAGTTCATTTGGTTCGAAATGTCATTAATATAAATATCAGTATGGTTCATTATATCCAATAATATGAAATATTGGCTGAATTGATTATTCGTTATAATCTCTTATAATATAGCCATGTATTTTATTTATAATATTCTGTATAAGATACTATAAGCGATATGACTTCTGAATATTTGATACGTAATAAACTAAAATATCTAAACATTATGTACATAGATAATAATATAAAAAAACTATAGACCAGTATGTAAATATATGTATTTCATATTAATGGTAATGCCAATGATTTATAAGTCAGTATTCATTGATAAGTTCAACGTTTATTCTGCATTTTTATGTCTCAATAAGAAGCAATTTTCCTAATTTTATTATTTTTTTCTGAATATCTAACATTATTAAATTATTTTGTTATTTATTACACTAAAAAAATGAATTAATTAAAATAATTATTAATCAGGGAGATTGTTATGGCATGTCAAAAATCACGAATTCCTTCTATTTGTCCTCTTCTTTTAATCATTTTAATTTTGAATTATTTATTAAATAATAATTTTGTTTTAAAATTTAAATTATTTACATTATTTATCTATTTATTATTAAAGCACATGTTTGCTTGATGGTAGCCTTTTTTGAATTTTACTTTTGCCACTTAATGAAATAAAGTATTTTTTTATTTACATTAGTTACCTTATTTATTTTTATTTTGAATCATATATTCGTTACTCATTTTAAAGCACATATTCATTGTGTAACTTTATCCAAAAAATTCACTTATTATTTTAGATAATTAGTTAGTAAAAAGTTTAACTTCATTTTTATATTCAATACACGTTTGTATGTTTATACTTATTAATTATTTTAACTTTAAGTTTTAAATTCTTTATTGTTTATTTATTTTTATATTTCAAATTATTTATAAACTTATTTTTTTATTCTATTAAAAATATAATTTTTTCGTGCCTTGGCATGGGGTACTAACTAGTATTTGGTATAAAACGGATTTGAACACTAGTCCATCCACTTAAAATTTAAAACTACTACTATTTAAAGGAAAAAAATGCAAGCAACCCCCATGTGATATTACAAACGTGCAAATTATCCCCCTATGAAAAATAAAATAGGAATTTACCTCCCTGTATTTTTTTTTTAAATAAATCAATTTACCTTCTCATATTTTTTAAAATGGAGCAATTTACTTTCATAGATAGGAAAGTAAATTGCTCCATTTAAAAAACACAGGGAGGTAAATTACATTAAACCTACTATTTAAACTACAAATGTAAGTTGTTAATGGCTTCCAAGACTTTTTACATAACCTATAGAAGTTAAAAATATAAAATATATATTCATACATCTAACGAATATATTTGAAAACTTCATTATTTATATACTTTACAAATTTTTTTCATGGGTTTACTGTATCTAAAAATACAAACATCAACAAAAGAGTTAATATATATAAAATAATCGTTTAATTTGGTTTATATTAAAAATTCTAAAAAAATTATGTATCAAATATATACTATTCAAAATATTACTATATTAAATTTTATATATAAGCATTTTAAGCATATATATCATAACATATTTATTAATTCAAACAGGATTTATAAATCGTTTAAGATATATGGTACATAACAATAAATTTAAAAAAATAAGAAATAATTATGTAAAATATGCCAATATTAGCATATAAAAGACTACAAGAAATATAAGATTTATCCGTGTCTAACTACCATGGTTAATATTAAATAGTCGTAGCAAATAGTTATTGATTATGGCTACGCAACGGTTGTCGGCCGTGGTTTTTGCGAGTGTGGCTAAAATATTTATCATGCTAAAATCCATAGCGAATGATTTTACCATGGTTTCTAACCGCGGCAAATAAGTTTCTCGTGGTGGAAAAGCTAGTTTTTGTATCAATTTTTATTTAACCGTAATTAATAATAGTTATTTACCATAATTTTTAGCCATAATCATTAAAAATATAACCAATAGTATTTTTTTCCTAGTGAAAGTAATATATAAATTTTATATAAAATTAACTAATTAATAAATAGTTTAAAATTTAATAAAATAAAATTCAATAGAAAAAAAATAATTAATATATAAAAGTAAATTTGAATTATCTTACTTACTAATTTATTTTAAATAAATCTAAAAATCTCTTGAATAATGATGAATCATTATACACTTATCTAATCTCAAATAAAATAAAGGATTGAAAGATATTCACGCTTGCACCACCGGCTCCCTCTTTACCAAGCTATCTTGCATTTCTAAACACTAAAAGAGCCTCTACTGATGTTGGGCTATGGTAAACTACTAATTTTTGTGTTGTTTGCACGATGACCAATGAAAAAATGACATCAGGGTCTTTCCTACAATTCTTAAAAAATCCTGAGATTCCATCCTTGCCAAATGTGATAAACCACCAATGGCTAAAGCCCCCTGCTTGCCGCATTCACAAGGTGCCATCCTCTCTAACGTTTAGACGCCCATGCAATCCCGTTATGCCACTGAGGTTTAGGCCATCTCCACCGCACTCTCCTATGTAATCGTTGCACACTTCTCTTAGCAAAGGGGCATTGAAAGAAAAGATGTTCATGTGTTTTAGCCACATTAAGGTCACATAGAATACATGTTGCACCATGTGATTTAGCCACGACTTGTCCATTGTTGGAGTTTCTCCAAGATCGCTAGCCAAAGGATGAATGTGTTACACGAATTTTTAGTGGACCAACCAATAGGGAAGCCCAATGTACTGGACTTGCAGGGGGAATGAACAGCTTCAATGCAGTAGCAACAGTGTAGCCGTTATAGGATTGCCTCCAACTGATTCGGTCCTCATGTCCTTCAATCTATGGCAGTTGTTCCTGAATTGCGTCAATCTCTAATGATCCCCGATTTAACTATGGCCAGTTCCATGCCCCGTCGATGATCACGGCTGAGAGCTTGGCATATTGTAGGAGTCCTGACACTCTAGGACCCTGCGGGATCTATTGTAGTAAAACGCCGAACGGGTGCCATGAATCTTGCCATTGCCAAGTTTTCTCTCGTGGCCACATGGTACTGAATTACCGGTAACAAGTGCTCTTGTAGCTTGAGAATTTTTGTCCAACATCATGAATATCTTGTAGTAAGCGCCATCTATAGCGAAGTTATTGTTAACATATGCGTTCGAATCCATTCAGCCCAAATTATAGTTTTGTTGTGGGTTAAAAATCCCATAGGTGGCGGCACAATAAAGCTATGTTTAGCACCCTTAGAGGGGGGAAGCCCAATCCCCCATTGGACATAGGTAACCAGACCTGCTCCCAAAAGCCCACGAGCCATCACCCTATCTCCAGCACCCGCCCAAAGGAATCTCCTGATCGTCATTTCTATTTGCTTCGTAACACCAGTCGGCAACGGGAACATATAAGACCAGTACACTTGTAACGAAAGCAGTACCGATATAATTAGTTGAGCTTGGCCCATAAATGAGAATTAGTGTGATCCCTAAGCCTCAAGTCGAGCATCCACCTTGTCTACCAACGACTTGCAATCTGTCAGCTTAAGCCTAGATGCCATAAGAGGGACTCCCACGTACCGGGTTGGTAAATAGCCTCTCGAAAAATTAACGATTGCCTCTAAAGCTCCTGCTTGAGCTTCGGGTGCCTTAGAAAAAATAATATGGCTTTCCCATATGTTCACCTGCAAGCCCGAAATGCTAGTGAAGGCTTCAAATCCACGTTCAAAAGTCCGAACACAAGTCTCATACCTTACAAAACATCAGTAAGTCACTCACAAAGCTTAACAAATAAAGATTCACCTATTGACATTTCCAGTGGAATTCAAAGTTAGGCTCCAAGTTAATGTGATATTTTAAAATTGCATGTAACAACTCAATCAGTAGCACAAACAAGTAAGAGGAAAATGGATCACCTTGTCTCAAACCCCTTGCTCCTTTGAAGAAACCATATGCATTGTCATTGAGCATTATAGAGTAAGTGGCAGTAGTAACAATTTGCATAACCTACCTTATAAATTGAGTTGGAAACCCCATCAACTCCATCACCGCATCTAGGCAATCCCATGTAACAGTGTCATATACTTTCCTTATGTCTACCTTCATCACACAACGAGCGGGAAGGCTACATTGATTATATCCATGTAGAAGCTCCTACACTAACAAGACGTTGTCGCTGATATTGTGTTGTTTTATAAATGCATTCTAACATGGATCGACCAAGTATTCCACTACCGGTTACAACCGATTCACCGATATTTTAGATGATTTTGTAAAGTACATTGCAACATACATAGGCCTGAAGTCCGCTGCAGTAAAAGGATGTTGAGCCTTGGGAATTAAGGCTAGACATGTTACATTAATCTGTTTAAGGATCTTCCAAGTTGAGAAAAAAATTGTTCGATCGTAGTACACACCTCTTCCCATACGATCGTCCATGCTTTCTTAAAGAAACATGCACTATAGCCGTCTGGCCTCAGCGCTCTGTCATCAGCAATAGCGAACACCGCCAATTGCACTTCCACATCGATGACGGGCACGACGAGTTGTTGTTACTGGAGAGCGGATACCGTTCCCATAAGGTAGGAGCGGTACGCCCCTAAATCCATATCATGCCGCCTTCTCTCCCCTTCTAGCAGGTGTTCAAACAATTGAAGTAGCTCCTTGGCAACCAATTCCTGCCTCTGAATTATTTTTCCCCAGCTGTTCTAGAGTTGAAAAATCTTTCGCCTTGCACACTGTGCAGCCAACTTTTGAAAGAATACCTTGGTGCATTGGCTTTTACCCTCTGCTCGATCAATTCTGTTTTCCTGGCTTACCACCCTAGCATAGACCTGCCGACACATTTTCTCCATCTCCAACAGTACTCGCACTCTTGGGAATGTCTGCACTAGCTCTTGAATACGTTAGAGAAATCCCAAAGCTTGAGTTGTATTTATCGATAGCACCCCTTTTCTCCTTCGCATTCGGCTTAACGAATATTTCTAAGCCTTAAGCTTCTGTGTAATAGAATAAATAGGCGTTTCTGGGATTGCAGTCGTCCACACCCTAGCGGTCATAGGCAAGAAATTGGGCTCGGCAGCAAGGTAATTTTCAAATCTAAAGGAGCGTGCATCTTAATTCTAAGCCTAGCAACCTTGCAGTATGACTGACAATAGTCTAATTTAAACTCGATAAGCAGCGACTTAACGACTGCTTGGTGGTCTCCTCCACATGGCCGTATTAATCACGGGGGTCCTCTATAGGGCTGCTGCTGTTAAGGCCCTGAGGTTCATCCTCCTCCTCCTGCTCCTCGTCTTCACCTAGTAACTGAAATAAATTATACATCACAACTTTCTTCCCCCCATGGATTGCATCCCCACTACCAACCGTGGTCTCGTCTGTTCCACATCCCAATAGATGGTCCTGGCTTATCTCGTGCTTCATCCCTCTACTTGTCCTGAGTTGCTTTTGGGACATAAACCTCAACTTTGTTTTTTGGTGTCGTTGGGATAGGTCTAGTCATAGGACATCGTTGGTGATCATGCCCCACTCCTGCACATGATTTGCAAATATTCAACTTCCACTCGTATTCAATCTCAACCTTAATGACCCCCGACAGCATTCCTGCCCCCTCTGGTTGCACGATCATTATGTGTTTGTGCAAGTTTTTCATGAAATCCACAAGGACACACTCTGGCGAAATCGATATGATCACAGGTTCTAGTGATGGTATTAATGTATAATGGTTGCCCCACACCATTCGCAATCGCACTCAGCCCCTCTATCGTCCAATATTTCACGGGGAGGTGTTTCAGTTTGACCCATACCGGTACTCGAGTGGGCTGTTGTTTTTCAATACCATCCCAAGTTTCCATTTCTATAACATAATCGGTTGGCCTTGATACAACCATATGCCGCCCTCGATGACCTCCTCCATTGCCATCACAATTTTGAAGATGAAGAAGAAAAATCCACTCGTCGATGCAATCACCTTCTTCGCCGCCGGCCATGTTGATCAAACAAAAGATTCAATATGGGGAAAATAGGCAGCCCCAAGAAATATCCTAGGACCGTCGTCAGCCATCTCTATGCACCTTCCTCCACGACTTCCTTTGGTGGCTTGACCACAACAACACCGTTCTGCACCTATGGCTGAATGAACGAGAGGGTCTTCCTTGAAGAGTTCACAAAGCCTTCCACGATACCATTCCCATGCACGCTAAGGTTGACGCACTGTTCCGACAAAAAAATCCTCTCCCCACGGAGCAAGATCTGCCCCTTGGACCATGTTAACCACACCTTGTTCACTATTCCCAGCCCTAAGCAAAGTAGGGGCCCCAACAAGGGAAAATCTAGGGGTGGACAACGCCTGTGGTTGCATAACTAATAGCGAATGAGACACCCCATAGGCCTCAGTTCGCATTGGGGATGTGGCCTTCTCCACCAATGCTTTGATCGTTGAGGACATCGTCCTCGCCCCTCCAGTCCCATAACGAGCAGAACATCGTGCGTTCAGTCGTGCAAATGTTTGAAGTGATTGTGAATCACCCCCTCTACAATATGTTCTGTGAGTGAGGAAAATGCGAGAATATCAAACACCGAGCAAATTTTCTCAATCTCCTCCTTCAATGGAGACTCCTCCACATCCTGGTCATCCTCTCCATCCTTTGTCGGACACCCAGTGGTGCCAACAACGCCGCCATCCGTGGTTGCAGTAGGAGAGTGTGCATGGGATCCAGTGTGTGTAGTGTGTGTGAGAGAGAAGAGAGAGAATTGGAGAACATGTTGACTCTTTTTTAAATGGATCACATGTTTTTTTAATGAAAAGTTTCCATTTTAACACTTTGTCATTGAAACTTTTTTTGTGTCAACTACCATTTCAACTTTGCGAAATTTACACTTTTTCATATATGATTGTTTTTCAGTTGATATTCCAGTAGAGAAAATATCACATACATTGCACATATGATATTTAAGGGCAATTCATGTATATACATTAGTAATTTATGGAAATCGACGATATACTTATTCTACTAATATACGAAGAGTAATCAACATCATGGTTAAATTTCGCACAAGCATTGGGTGTGTCTAACTGTTAGTATATACTATCTATTAAGTGTGAGAGAGTTAGAGTACCTATACTAGGTTGGTAAATTATATATCATTCGAAATACTCAACAAGCATAATTATTCTTAAACAAAAATGACCATCTTTCAAAAAAATTCTGCGAATAATATTCTATCAATGCTTATATAAAATTAATAAAATAATTTTAAAAATAATCAATTATGATAATTTTCTTAAATAATATTTATATAATTAAATAAATATAAAAAGAAATTAAATCAAGCATACATATCGAGTATGCTGTAATAACCAAGTACTAAATTAGCATATAGAGAGCACGAGAGAGAGATATTGCTTAAATTGAGAATAAAACAATAGGGCATAGGCCAGTAAAGCCCATTACATCAAAAGCAAAGAATATAGGCCCAATATATTTGGGCCGAAAACAGTCAATAGCCCAATTAACACGGGCTACAGGGCACTCACATAGTTCTAGTATATATACACATATAGAAGCATTTTAACGGCAACAAGAACTAGGGTTTTTGCCTCCTCCTTCAGTCCCATCGCCCTCTATCGCTGATCTGCAATGGTAATCTCTCATTCTCGCTCGATTGGGCACACTCACGAACATTTGGCGAGCATAAATCTGCTACGAAGTGATTTCCTTGTGTTCTTCTCAAAGTGTGAAGGACTTTGGATATGAATTAGTTTTTTTTTCTTTTTTTTACTTTTATCGGTTCAAATTGTGGTTTATGATAGTATTATGAGGATGTGGTTAATGGTTTTGGTGTTGATTGGATTGAGTACTTTCTTGTGTAGTTTTGTTGCGTGTATGGTTTTCTGTTGTTTTACTTTTTGTTTTCTCGGTAGCAGTATTTGTGAGGCTTTTTGGTACTGTTAAATGCATTTGTGGGTGGAAGAGCTGAAACTAATCTTCGGCAAATCTTTTGTTTCTAGAGATGAGTGTGCTTAAAGGAGTGTTGCAACATGTAGTTTCACTTTGATGTTAGTATAGTTCAATTTTCAAACTTTTATTATTTGCATTTAAGTTGCTTTATTGGAAAAATGGTTGCTTTCTCTCAGAATCTATTTGCTTCATCATGTAGTTGTGCAAATTGCTGGTTCTTGATGAAATTGCAGCCTTGTAGCTTTTGTTGTTCATTGTAAATTATGTTTGGTCTTGTAATTTTTTTTTATGTATTTTGCACTATGTGGTCCTCCATGGTTGTGTTTTTCCACTGAAATTCTTAATTGCTTTGTGCAGGCCAAGAGAACCAAGAAGGTTGGTATTGTTGGGAAATATGGTGAGTGCTGATCTTGTAATTACTTGTTTTTTCAATATAACATTTACCATTTGTCTTTTGTTCTTATGTAGATATTGCCTAAAGATTCTAGTGTTCTTGTTAGTGCTGAGTGCTTAATCTGCATGAGATTTAAAATAATTGGGAAGCAATAAGTTTCCCCAGCATGTTTGTTGGAGTTAAAACTAGAATTTATGTTTATATATTACGTGGGCAGTGCTTGATCCGTGTTTCATGTCGTTTCAGGCACTCGTTATGGTGCTAGTTTGAGAAAGCAGATTAAGAAGATGGAAGTCAGTCAGCACAGCAAGTATTTCTGTGAATTCTGCGGAAAGGTATGCATAGATATTAATTTTTTATCACGACTGGTTACTGGTATCTAGTTGAGATCTTGGTTGGCTATCCCTCATGTGTCTGAATGAATGTTGCTGCCACAGTATGCAGTGAAGAGGAAGGCTGTTGGCATTTGGGGATGCAAAGACTGCGGCAAAGTGAAAGCTGGTGGCGCCTACACGTTAAAGTAATAATCTTTTGCAGTGTTGTTTTGTGTTATTGTGTTACACATTCATGTTTAATTGGTTTAACTCGTGTTTTTTTGTTCTGCAGCACTGCCAGTGCTGTGACTGTTAGGAGCACCATCAGAAGGCTTAGGGAGCAGACTGAGAGTTAAACTTAGCCGAGTTGGTTTTTTGCATTGTTGTCCTTTTTGAAGTTTTCAATTTCATTTTTGAGTTAACTTTAGACTTGACGCTTGTGAGCTTGATACCGATTAATGCGACTTCCTGCAATATTTTACTGAAATCCATGAAAACTCGAAGTCTTTTTGAATGCATGAGGTATCTTCACCGTTTTCCTGCCTGCTCTGAAGTTGTGAAACTCCAGCTTTTCTAATTGCAATTCTGTTCTGTGAGCATGAATGAGATTGGTCTTTTTTTGGGTGTTGGGTTCTTCTCTACATGCAGTGATTGGTGTTCTGTTTGCCTATTTGGAAGGTAAGAAGCCATTGAGAGTAGATGCAAGTGAAAAACTTGATAAGATGACCAAATGTCTCTCTGCAGTTTCTACTTGCATACTCCGTGCTGGATTGATTTAGGGGTTTTACCCGACTACCGGCACAAATTTTCGTACCTATTTACCAAAAGAAATCAAAATTGTTGAACTCTGGATTTCCTAAAGCCTAGGGTGAGAATCTTTCCACCACTGCATTTGAGAAATCAGCTTTAACTATTGCACTGGATGATACATTCTCTTCTGCACAGCCTTCACTGCGGCCACCCTGGCTGCATTAGCAGCTAAGACAGCAGCTGCTATTGCCTTGTTCACTCTCTGGTCTACTTGCGTTGCTGCCTGAGCTTTCTCAGCTGCTCGTCGGGCTTCCTGGAAGTTGGATGAAAACTTATTATAGGTGAACAGAAGATTAATTCTGCAGAACAATATTATATCTAAGGACAAACCTGAACAACATCGAGCACTTTTGAGTGGTCGAAAGCAATGGGGGAGACAGGATAGATGGTGCCTTGTGTGCTTGGAACATCAATAATCCCGTTCTGCCAATGGCCCGATTGAGTGTCTCCGTTTCTGAAAGTATATGTTCCAAGACCCTGTCTTCTACCCTCGTGCCAAGCCCCCTCGTACCGGTGGCCGTTGGCAAAGTGATAGACCCCAAAGCCATGTATCTTGTCTGCAAAATATTCTCCAGCATATCTGTCGCCATTCCTGCAGCAAAAACAATGGAACTGCAGATATAGTTATTCTACAATAACAATAGCAGACACTACGATTCGACAAACCATAAGCAACATCTATAGTTGAAAAAAGATCGTCTTTGTTGTTATTCTTCAAAGCATTGAGCTTCATCAAGCAACAAGAAAACTTGGCCCTGATGAAACAAGACCGGACAAAGAAAGCATCATGATTTCCGACCTGAAATGATAGTGTCCGAAGCCATGTTTGACGCCCCACTTAAACTCCCCCTCATACCGGCTTCCGTCTGCACAAGTATGCATTCCCCAACCCTGGCTCTGCCCATTAGACCATTCCCCGGCATACACATCTCCTGTATAAAACCAATACACCCCAAGACCGTGCCTACGCCCCTGCCTATACTGCCCTCTATACCGGCTGCCCATCGCCCATGTCTCGACCCCATGTCCATCGTGCTTCCCGTCGATCCAATCCCCCTCATATCTCCCACTCATGTGATAGTAATACACCCCACCACCACTATACTTTCCCTCATGAAACTCACCCTCATAAACATCCCCATTGCTATAGTCCTGCACGTGACACCCTGATATCACATTCTTATCCACCTTTCTTGCCGACCCGATCGACCAAACCACCGGTAAATGGGATCGGCGTGCATGATCCTTCTTTCTGATCTTAACCGGCAACGATCTAACAAGAAACAATGTGATTGTGGGGAGGCGTGGAACGGTCAAATTCAGGGAGACAAGCAGCACGTAGGAGAAGGCAAATGCAAAGAGCAAATCAAGAATGAAGGAGTCCTTCATTCTTGACAGAACGAAATAAAAGAAGGAGAGACTGAGGACAAAATGAAGGCGAAGACGCAGCTGGCCGAGATGCTTGTGGAAATGCCTCAACGACCTATTCTGAAAAAGATTAGATTTTCCGTGTGGGTTCTGTGCAGAAGCTCCATATCCGTCGAGGGCTGTCGAAAAAGTTGGATTCTTGGTAAGGCAACTGGAGGATTGCTGTTGAAGATGGGGTCTCTTGAAAAGGGTGGGCTTGAGGGCAAAAGAGCCGTTCTCCTCCTGCTCATGTTGATTATCATCATCAATGAGGATTTCAAGGGTAGAACTATTTAGAGAGGAAGAAGCAGAAGATGAATGCAGAATTTGTGAGAATTGGGGATGTTTCTGGTAGAGGGAAACAGGGGGGAGGGGTGGGGTGGGGTTGAAATCCGAGGAGATACAGCTGCTTTCTGCCCTGATTTGTGATTGAGACTTTTTCAGATGCATTACACAAATTAAGCCAAAAACCCAACTCAAATGAGATCAAAATCCCTCCACCTTTCAACAATCACAGAAGGGACCAAAAATTCAAATCTTTTTGCCTTCAGCTCTCGGCTTTCTCAGTGCGTGATGTGTGTGAAAATTCAAAACAATGTCTGTCATTTTGTCGGGGTTCTTGAAAAGGATGGTTGTGAGGAGAGAGCGAAGGAAGAAGTGGAGCAGAGGAGTAGAATCAATTCAATTCAATGGTGTTTTGATTTGCGCCTCCCGCGAAAGAAGACGACCCGTTTGACTTCACAAGACCAAAAAAGAGAAAACTCCGCATCAACTACCCCTATCCCCCCCCAATTAGAAAAACTATTTTACTTTTTATTTTCTTTTGTCAATAATAACTAATAAGGGATAATTAGACTCCCCTCCCCTCCCTGAGTTTTGATGAGTTATACGTAAATACCATATGGTTTGAAAAATGTAGATTTAGAAAATTACATCTAATACTTCTTAAATTTGCTTTTGTGTAATATATAAGTCCATCCATTAATTAAAATTCACAACATCAGGGGTAGTAGATATAATTTTTCAAACTACATGAGATTTACGTGTAATTATATCAAAATTCAAGTGATGTGAGTGTAATTATTCCTAATAATTGCGTAAATATTCTTGCATGTATAAAAGAGAAATTTTACCTTTTTTTTATTTGTTTTATGAATTAATGAAGAAAATTACGTTTTATGGATAATGTAATGAATTAGGTGCAATACATTTAGGCCATGTTTACTTACCTATACTGGATTGGTCCATATTATAGTATGATCATAGTATCTCTTGTATTACTTTATATTGAATAATTCCATCTTTTAGAAGCTATTCTCTCTCTCATCTCCAAGAGTAGAACCCTTTCCAGAGGCTAAAGTTCCTCCCTCATTCTGCAGAGTGAGATTGGGATTGCTGTGAGTCTCCCACTCCCAACTTTTGGTCCATCCCCACTTTCCTCTCTCACCACTCTTTCCCTAATCCCCTATTTCTTTGGTATTTTCATTGAATTGTTATCTTCTACTCAACCTGTCCACCTCCCCTGTCTCGACCGAAGCCCAGAAACCCAGCAATTTCTAGCCACCACCATGGAAGAACCAGAAACTGTCAATAGCCTCATAACCAAAACCATACAACTTGAAATCCCCTAAGAAGAAACCCCCCCCCCCCCCACTGGATAAATCGGCTGCTGTCAACCACTACCCAATTGTTGCTAAAATCTTGTGCGAAAAACCACTAAACAACAACGCAATCAAAACCACCCTGTCCAAGGCTTGGGCTATCCCTGCCAAAACTCATATCAATATCATTGACCAGAATACCTTAGTGTTTCTTCTTGATAACGAAGAAGACCGCAAACGAGTCTGGAGGCAAAGCCCGTGGTCATTTCGAGGGAATCTAATCGTCTCAAAACCGTGGCACCCCGAAGAAGCTCTCGAAGAGGTTGATTTATCTACTTTCCACATATGGGTTTAGGCTATCGACATACCAGTCATATACATGAACAAGAGTACTGCAGAAAAAATTGGCAACAGCGTTGGAAAATTTATTGAGACATACCTGGCCACAGAAAGCCACCACTGGAGGAAAGCTCTCAGAATCCGAGTGGAAATGGCTGTAAACGAACCACTTAAAGATCACATTTCATTCCAGTGCACCGACAACAGGAAATCACCGGTGAACTCAAGTATGAACGCCTTGGGGATTTTTGCCATGTCTGTGGAGTTGTGGGTCACAAACTGAGCTCCTGCCCTGAAAAATCAAGTACCCCTAATCCCACAGATCACACCTATCAATTTGGCCAATGGCTTAAAGCCGAAAACACACCCATCAAAAACCTATTCATCCACTCCTACAAAAACCAAGTCGCCGGCGAACACACCAAAACCCCGCTGGCAGCCCAAAACCAAAACAAACCCGAAAATATACAATTTCCAGATTCTGACACAACATGCCAAAACACACAAACCAAAGCAGCCAACAACCCCAGTTATCAATATCACCCTGTTGACACAAAAATGGCTGAGTTGACACATCGCCCAAAATAGCAACACCTCCTTTCCCCTCTGACCACCACAAATCACAAAATCGCAATCCATATCTGATTTCCCCCAATGTCAGAAACTCCCATTCCCTCACCCTATAAAGATAATCCAAGCAAAAGGTGATTTGAGGATAAGTGGGCCTAACACCAAAACTAGTCCAATAGCATCAAGTCATCCAATAAGCCCATCTTTACAAAGGCTGAAACCCCCAATGGACCACAAGCTCCTACTCACATGGCAAATTTTTGGGCGGCACCCTAGAGGTAGTGGAGGAAAGAACTACAGTTCAGAAAGCAAGAAAAGTCATGCGAATGAAAGAAAAAGCAAGGAGTAGGGGCAAAATCCAAAAAGAATACTTCAATGTCAGTGAAGTGAAAGTGAAAACTGGTATGGTAAACTTTGGCCTGGGAAAGGAAAATTCACAAAACGTCAACCAATTCGAGGACCCAGAAGGGTCACGGAAGTGAGTTCGATGAAGATTCCATCTTGGAATTGCCGCGGGTTAGCCCGGCCTGCGGCAAGTATGCGGCAAGTAGAATGCTATGGGATTTTCTTTAATCGCATAAGCCTCACTTTCTGTTCCTTTGTGAAGTAAAAACCAAATACAGTGATAAGCTCTCTTCCACCTTTCTCTCTGTTAATTTACGCTCTTTTCATTTTGTGTCGTCTGTTAATAAAGCTGGGGGATTGTGCCTCGCTTGGACCCCCAACCTTCATGTTGATATTGTGTTTGATAACTCATGGTTGATCAATGCTTTCATTTTTCTTAATGCGGACTCTCGACCATGGCAGCTTACGGGAGTTCACTGCCCCTCTACCTCTGTTTTGAAACCCCTTTTTTGGCATGATTTGAATGAGATATCTTCTAGTTTTGATGGACCGTGGTTGGTCATGGGGACTTTAATGCTATCCTATCTCAAGAAGAGAAAAGAGGGGGAAACCTTTTGCATGTAGCTCAAGAAACTTCCTGAATTACGAACTTGATGAATGCAATCTGTTAGACCTGGGATACACTGGAAATAAATTCACCTGGAATAACAAACGCCCTGGCAGCGCCAACATCCGTTCTAGATTAGATAGAGGGGTAGCAAATTCCGAGTGGTGATTTTTATATCCAAATGCTGTTATCCTTGACCTACCTGTATTAGCCTCCGATCACTGTCCGCTACTTCTTGACACCCACCCAAATTCCACAAAAAAACCCAGACCATTCTTTTTTCGAAGAAATGTGGTACAGGGACTTCTCATGTGAAACTGTGGTTGCTGATGTTTGGCTTTTTGAGTGTGCAGGTTCCCCACTTGCAGGGCTCCATAATAAGTTGAAACTGCTTCATACTGAGTTGCGAAAATGGAACAAAAAAATATTTGGGTGGTGTCACGATCGGATTAATCTCATCAAACAAAAAATTAAGGAGATACAAGGAGGTGACCACACGAATGAAACACTTGCAATTGAGAACCACCTCATGTGTGAACTGGATGAACAACTCAAGCGGTTGGAAGTCAAATGGAGACAAAAGGCAAAACAAAGGTGGCATGAGGAGGGGGACGCTAATACTAAGTTTTTCCACCTTACGACGATTCTCTAATCAAGAGCTAATTTCATCCACTCTATCCGAACGAAAGAAGGTAACATGGTCACCGAATGGGAGTGCATTGCTAAGGAATTCTCAGATTTTTTCCAAGAACTTTTTAAATCTGATCTGTCGAACCATGACCCCATTGCCCCAGATTTCTGTTTTAAATTACTTACATGCTCCATTTCTGAAGCTGACAATCAGGAAATTTGCAGCTTGCCCAATGCAGAAGAGATAAAAGGTATAGTGTTTGATATGGCACCATTTAAAAGCCCAGGACCTGACGGATTCCCCCCGAATTTTCTCAAGACCTTTTGGCATATTGTTGGTGAACACGTTACAGCTGCCATTAGACACTTTTTTATGTTCGGCCATTTCCCCTCAGCTATCAATCATACATATTTACCCTAATCCCAAAAAGCGCAAATGGAGCCGATGTTGATCAATTCCGACCAATTAGCCTTTGTAATACCACATATAAAATCATCTCCAAAATACTGGCGAACCGACTCAAGCCACTACTGGAAAAAGTTATCTCCCTTTTTCAAATGGTGTTTGTCCCGGGTAGAAATATCAACAAAAACTCCATCATCTCCCATGAATTTATGCATTACATTCACCAAAGAAAAGGAAAAAAGGGGTATATGGAGATCAAAATTGACCTAACCAAAGCATATGACCGAGTGGAATGGCTGTTTTTTACTTTCATTTTGAAAAGTGTTGGTTTATGTGATGAGTTTGTTGACAAGTTGTATCAATGTATATCCACCTCGAGTTTCTCAGTTCTCATCAACGGATACCCCCATGGTTTTTTCAGGCCGACAAGAGGAATTAGATAGGGAGACCCTATCTCATCTTATCTTTTCATTATTTATGCGGAAATTCTGTCTCTTCTCTGCTTAACGAAGAGGCACTTGGGAATCTTAAAGGCATAAAAGTTTGTAGGAATGCCCCTTCTGTTTTGCCATCTCTTTTACGCTGACGACTTAACGATCTTTTGCAAGGCTGAAAGAAGAGATGCACAGACTGTCCGGGAATGCCTGGATAAATTTGGGAGGTGGTCCAGTCAGATTGTCAATTGCCGGAAATCATTTGTCTATTTCAGTCCAAATGTACAAAACAGGGAGAAAAGAGAGATACTTGATATCCTTCAAATGACAGAGTGTAACCACCGAGTCAAACACCTTGGACTACCGTTTTGCAAGCTTATCTCTCGGAGTCAAAGTTTTTACGAACTCGTGGAAAGACTTAACTGCAAATTGTCCGTTTGGAAGGCAAATCATCTATCAAGGGCGGGAAAAATGATTTTGATCAAAAACGTCGCACAGTCCCTCCCCGTCTACCAAATATCTCAGTAGCTCATTCCAAAATCAGTTTGCTTGAAGATGGATGCAATAGTGAGGAGATTTTGGTGGAAATCAGACAGTTTAGACAGTAATAAGCACTTTCTCGCATTCAAATCATGACACTCGATCTGTCAACCAAAAAATAAGAGCGGGCTCGATTTTAGGAAGTTTTACGATTTCAATAAAGCCCTTATTTCCAAAATATCTTGGCACTTGTTCCTAAAGTCTGATAAATTGTGGTGTAAAATTTTGTGTGCTAAGTATTTGAGAAATGACTCATAATTTTCCTGTCACGTGCAGGTTAGAGGGCGTCAAGGATTTGGCAAGGAGCGGTGAAATGCGGCAACATCCAACTTGGAGCATGTTTACTTGTCCTAATTCATTCGGCCACTAAAATTTGGGAGGACACATGGATTCCCTCTATCTAGAATTTCACCCCAGCCCCTCTTGGGCCAAACAGCACACTCGGACCAGTTTTCATTCGTGACCTTATCAACCATGAGAGCTACCAATGGAAATACGACCTACTCACCCAATTGTTCAATGCGGAAATGGTCCGAGAGATTTAAAAAAATCCAAATTCCTACTTTTTTGGAACCCCTCTCGCCGTTTTAGGCTCCCTCTAAGTCAGGGAAATTCACCACCAAGGCGGCGTTTTAAGCTATTCAGCTTTCTTCCGGCTATGATGACCCAGAGGGTGAAGTTTTGGGAAAGAGGATATGGAGCCTTGATATCCACAATAGACTCAAAGTGGCCATATGGAGAACACTTTTTGACACGCTGCTGACGTGAGGTAAAATTTCATAGTTTTTCCAGATTCCTACAACTGAATGCCCGTTCTGTGATTCGCAGGTGGAAACGGCCCAACACCTCTTCATGTGTTGCCCCTTCTCGGAACAAGTTTGGCTTCTCCCTAAGTGGCAAGTGAGACTCAACCCGCTTAATCACTTATCAATTAGAGAGTGGTTTCTCTGAATTTCCGATCCAAAGACAAACTTCTTCCCGGATGTCTCCATCAAGTTGGAATTCCTCATCACCTGAGCAATTACTTTGGAAGTCCTTTGGAGAGCACGAAATGATCGCGTTCATGGGAACCGCATTCAGCAGCCGACTGAGGTAGTAGGGACAATCGCGAAGTTGAAAATTGAACACATTCATGCAAGGAAAAATAAAGAATTGAAGCCCCAAACGAACTCCGAGTGGATGCCGCCGTCGTTGGACTGGATCAAGGTGAACGTGGACGCTGCCTTTAAAGAGGAAAATGGCACTGTGGCATTCGTCGTGCAAGAACATAATTGTCACCTTATTCATGCTGCAGCTGCCCAGATTTCAGTTGATGACTCAAACCTTGCGGAACTCCGAGCCTTACGAATTGCAACAGAAAAAATGCATGCCACTCAAGCTAAGAATGTGATCTCGAAACAGACTCCTCTGTTGCTATTAAATGGATCAGTGGCAAACCTGATGAAGTAGACCGTGTGGCACAAATTGATGTCCAAGCTATTCAAAGACTATGAGATATGTGGCCAAATTGGAGCTTTAGAAAAATTCCGAGAACATGTAACGGACTTGCGCATGGAGTAGCTAAATGGGCACACGGTGCAAACTGGGATGGCCCAATTCTCCTCCCCCCCCCCAATTTTCCCACAAAATGTATTTTGTGATAAGGGATCATCTTCCCTTGAATTTTACAAGTTTTAATGGAATATTTGACGAATCAAAAAAAAAATTCCATCTTTTATTTACCTCAGTTGCTTATTGTGACAACTAATAGGTGGGTAATCTTGAAATCATTTTACTCTCTCCCCCCCTCCCCCTCCCCCCCCCCCCCCCCTATTATGTATTGGATACAACCCAAAGATTACATTTTTACCCCTGCAATAGAAACTAGTCAAATCAATCAATATTTCTTGAAGATTGACAACCCAACACTCCATACTCGTTTATCTTATTCCCAACCCACTCCATCTTCTTCCCATCCGAGCACTCCATATTCATTTATCTTCAATCACACCAAGCCACACAAGTGTTGCCGGGGCTATTTTCGACTCCAAACAACATAGGTTCTTTAAAGCTTTTATTGTACTTTTCTTCGTCTAACGAGCATCTCCTGACTTGAGACTTTGGAGAAGTCACACCCGACATTTTCTTTATATTGTGTATTGTTTTGGGTTAGAAATGGATTATTTAATTTGAAGAGGTTAGAAATGGAAAGTTAGCATACTTTGGTAGTTCTCTAACCAAAATTTAAAACTACCCAAAATACCCTTCAATTTGAGATGTTAAATATCTCCAAACTCTTCTCTTTTCTCTCTCTCTCTCTCTCTCTCTCTCTCTCTCTCTCTCTCTCTCTCCCCCCCCCCCCCCCAAAATCAAACCACAATCACACGATCTAAACCATCCCCTCCCCTCTCTCTTTGTGCATAAACATCCCAAAACAAGGTTGGATTCCACTTGTTTTTTCTCTCTAACAATTGTTAGTTATATATATATATAATGATATATTAATTACTGAAAATATGAAATTAAACAAAGTATTGAATTGACATTTGGTAATTGTGTTCGATTTTGTTTAATCCAAGGATTTCGTGTTGTGTCCATCGCCTTCTGGCTTATTGATGACATTTTGTAATTGCGTTTGGTTTTTATGATTTGGGCAACATTAGATTGGATTAGATTAGAATTTTCATATTTCGAGTTCTAATTAGTCTTATGTTCTATTACTTATGAAATTTCAACTTCTAATTTGCAGGTGTGTTTGAGAGATTCATTTGGAATTTGCAAGTCTATACCAGTTATACAAAGGAAGGTTTATTTGTATGTAAAAGAAAATTATTTTAATGTGCTTTTACATTGTCCTTTACTTTTGTTTTTCTTTTCAAATTGATAAGTAATTTGATAAGGACAAAGACTTCATTTTATACATTTTTTGGCACTTGGATGGCCAGGGGGCTCCCTGAATCCTTTGTTACATATTTGATTGACTAATGCTTAGTGTGGATACTTAATACGACCTCTAAGCTTTTTGTTCAGGCGATTGCAAAAGGTCGAGTACTTATTTTCTTTTTATTTATTCCATCAACTTTGAAGCACATGAGTTATATTGATTCAATTATATCTCCTAAAAAATTAGTTGGAGCACACGTGGAATGACGATTTCACCTACTCTATAAAAAATAAAAAAAGAAAATAATATTTTTTAGTTGGTTTTAAGCAAAGATTTGATTAGTGAAATTGAAATATATTGTCTTCAAAGATATTGTGTTAATTTTCTCAAGATCACTTTCTTTTTTTTTTTTTTAGTTAAACCAACCAAGTTTTTAAACGCCTATATTGACCTCATATGTGCTCTAATCCAGATTAAGCATATGAATACAAGGGAGAACTGAAAATGCTTCAAGCATACTTAGGTTACATGTGTAAATTAGTTGCATTAGGTTAGAGAATTTACGGGCATGAAAATTGTGTGTTTAAATTAGAAATGCGTAATTTTATTTTGTTTACGATTTGAAGAAATATTGTGTTTCTCTTGATTTACACTTAAAAATTTATGCGCGCGGATACTGCGTGCGGCGATTGCTAGTGCTAGAAAAAAGAACACAACTACCACGGTTAGCTCCGGCTGTAGCGGGGGCACTCACGAGCAAAATGCCCCCCCCCCCCCCCCCCCCCCTCCCACCACCGCAATTACAACAACTCCTTCCGCCTCCGCCTCCATATCTCCACCACCTCCCCCCTCTGGGCACTCCCTAGCTATATGGCGGTGTCTTCCGCCGTACGATCCCCGGGTGCTTCCCTGCACAGGAGCACCATCTGGTCCAGTCACGTTCGCGGCCTTGGCGCGACCGTCACTGCCGTACTCGACAATGTACTCCACCGCCTCACCATCGCTGAGGCTGCAAAAGCCCTCAAATTTGATGGTTGATTGATGAACAAACGGATCTTCGCTTCCATCTTGAGGAGTTATAAACTCAAGAGCTAAACCATTTCACTGTCCCCCTTTTCACCTCACTCTTACTCTGCCGTTTTCTTCTTTCTACACCTCATCTCCTCACCCTGATTTCTATCTTTTCTTTTGCGGTGCTTAATTTCACCAATCTTGTTTCAGTGAATTTACAACTGGTTGGGTTGTTCGGTGTAGTAGTGGGCCGAAGCAATTGTAAGTAAACGTGAAACTAACTTCTATATCGGGCCTAATAGCTGAAGGTAAACAAGGCCTTAATATATTTGTCATAAAAAAAATAAAATTTACACATAATTTGTTTTTTAAAAAAAATACCAAATAGCCCCCCTTGGATCCGTCCTTGGAGCCTTCGTTGTAGAATTTCGCTATGTGGTTGGGTAATTTTCAATCATTAAATTTTAAGCTTATGGATAATTATATTTATACTTTTTTTTTTTAGGTAAAACATAAATTTCATTGAAGAAATAAAGGAGAAGGATACAACATTGAAGCTTATTAACTAAAAACCGTATAGAACACGATAGAGAACATGCCCGTAGGAGGGTCGTGTTTTCGATCCCAGCATCTAACAATAGTCAAAGCCAACCTATCCCATTACATCAAGACGATGCAATTTTCCACAACCTATACAAAACAGATGACTGGAGTGGGTGTTGAAGTTCCTCACTCAAAATCCTTTGTTGAACTTGCTCCAAAATCATATTGATAACATGTTCAGTTGTAATATATCCACATTCTCTAAGGTTTAACCGATTACAAATGCATTCATATATTCATTTGACATCTATCTGCCTTGTATGTTTTCGGTGGATCTTGGATGATTTTGTCATATTTCTAAGTACCCCTTATAAAGATTTTCTATAATTTGATCATTTTTTTTTAGATAAGAATACTCTTTGGACTAAAGTTCATATAAGACATTTTTAGTCACTTCATCAATGTCGTGCAATCGCATTATTTTAAAATGGAGATTTCAGTGACAAAGAAACAAAAGACGATTAAATATGACGACATGAGAGAGACGATTCAAGAGATAAAAAAAACGGAACGATAAGGATGTCAAATGTTATTGTCCATTTTGGACGACTCGCCAAGCCTTTTCTCTTTCGAAAAGAATTAGGACATTCAAGAATTTTTAAACTTTTCTAATTTAATAAGTAATATTTCGCAAATCTCAAGAAGGGCAATTATAATTTTCAATCTACAATGTTGCAATTACATCATATTGTAAGAGCGCTCGAGATTATACCAGATCCATTTTACACGCAATTGTATTAATTCTTGGTTAAATTCTGCCATCGAATTTAAATCTTTTAAAGTCAAATGTAGCACAAGTAAATAGATTGAGTTTCCTCTAAAAAGGTGAGAAGCCAAAATTCCATTCTTGAAACTCTCTTTAAATGTTGCATCGAATATGCAAGTATATAATACATGACATATTTGTAGATGGCTTCTTTTTCTTTTATTCAAAAAGAAAAAAGAAGTGACCAAAATACTTAAAATTAAGACCCTCTCGAATAATATAAATAAATTGATAAGTTCTGTTATGACTTATGAGTATCATTTTGTAAAGACTAATTTTTTTTTAATGAGTATTTGGGGAACCAAAATTGAAATTTTGCATCTTCAATTGGCAATAAGCACCCAATCGTGTTCTTTTTTTTTTTTTTTCTTTTTTCCCCTAAATCAATTATCATCATCAATATCAATTATTTATACCTAACAACTACCGACAATTATAACAACCATACATTAATCATCAATATCAACTAACTACATATAATCAACAACTACTTTTAAAGTAGAAAAACAACTATTAAAGCAAAATAACATCCATCACATTGATATAGATCGAACCTATGAACCTTATAATCATATGGGACCTCGGCCTTGCCATTTGAGCTAAAGCCTCGTTAGCAATAAGCACCCAATTGTTACACAATCTAAAAACGTGAGATAATAGTGCTAACAAATGTAAAAACAGACAAAAATGTGAACCATAATATTACCAACAACCACAACTTCTATTTCGTTTCAGAGTACGTCTTAACAAAGAAAAATGAAAAGGAAGACATACAAATATATAAATGTCAACAAAGACAAAAGGAAAGGTTTAGAGGCACAGCAATGATCCAAACACAACATTGCCACTTCAAAGAAATATAAATTTGAAGGATTGTTTTTCAGATTGTTATAATACTTGTTGTCAGCACTAAACTATATTGTATAGGATTGATGTTAATTAGGTTCAATTAAGACTACAACTGGATACATTCCTCCAACTGCTCCATATGAAAATATAGTGCTGATTAAGTATGCACACAATGACTACATGAGAAAGTATTGAAAGCATTTCTGAACCTGAAACAATATTAGCTTACACGTGCTCCGAGTTCAAATGATGAATTTGCTAAGCTAGAACTGCTTCTTCATGAATCAAGCAATTCTGGTATATGAATAGCTGATGTCCTTTACCTGCGTTGTTTACAACCCACACTTGTACGTGCCAGACGCCAGATGAGAACCATTTGATCAAAGGAGAACTAAGAGCTCGATGATAGGTGATGGGAAAACTTGGCATCAAGGCTTGTGGATCTTGAAGCCAAAAACTCTGGGAACATAGCTCTGTGTTGGCTTCTGTGGCTTGAGGTGTCCATAAGTCATCAAGAACAGATGAGGGAATGTGGTCCCAAAATATGCTCCATCAATATCTTTGGCAGTCAAGAAAAAACAACTGAACTTGGTATGTAGTATACTACTAACATAGCTGGATGATGTCGATGCTAAACTTAAGTAAATCATAAATACAGCATAAATTAAGCTCTAAATAAAAAAATATTTGTATATTGAGTTCTCCCACAGAAAATTTAAGGCGATATCTTAGTGATAACAAGCACATCCATCACAATGTGTTCAGTGTGTTCTTTTCTTATTTTTCCCATTTAGAACACTCAATAGAGGGAGTATTAACCGCAAAAATAGTTCTATACAAATTATGCAGGAGTAAAAGAAATATGTTTCAGTCTGTAAACTTGACGAGGGCTCAAAGTTTTTTGGAGGATTCACTTCTTTGGAGGGAAGTATAGGAGCATAATGCAAATTGTAGATCATCAGACAGAAGAAATTTTATCAAGATATTAAGAGGTAAGACTTAACTAATGGGTAACAAACTGAAACTAGGATTCGATTGTGAGATTGACTGTAAATGCAGTGCTTAATCACTTCTTAGCGTGTGCACTTCCATCAATATAAGATATTTTAAGTGGATAGATAAGCAAGAGCAAGAGAGATGCAACCATCTGAATTATGAAATGAACCAGAAACCAAAGCCCAAAAATAACATCACAATTAAGGATACTGCCTTGGTACTTGGATCGAGGGTAGTAAATGTCTTCACATTTGGGACAGTATATCTTCACCGTACTGGAGCGGGGGATGTCCGATTGTCCAACTGGAAGACAAGGCTGTCCACAGCAGTACACTCTTGGACATCTTCCAAAGTCATAGTTTTTGTACTTCTCTAACTGTTTTAAGTCACATGTTATTGACAATTTAAATCAGAAAACCGAACTGAAGGGAGAGGTAGCAAACACACAAAAACTGAAGAACTAATGATGTTACCATTGCAGCCATTCCCTTGGTCGTCAGAATGTACCGGACATGAATAAGGCCATAGAGCATTTCTGCAGCTGATTCAACCAATTCATTCTGTTCCTCAGTAAACATATCACCTACATATGCCCATCATGCAAGAAATATTATGACCAAAATTATTCAGATTAAGAAAGGGACAAAAATTGAAAATATGCACTTGATGGTATTAAACAAATATGCTGGAGCTATGAGCAAACCACAGGGGAGGAAATAAACCAAAAACAAGGCCATTTCAATCTGGAAATGCTGAAAATGTTTCCAGCATAGAATGCAGGCAGCTGTCAGTGAAAGTTACAAGAATGTACAAGAAATAACACCAATCCATAAATACATCCATCGGGAGAAACGTTTACTCTTTCGACAAATTAACTTCCCAGTAAAAGAACTTCCCCAGAAGGTTAAAATCCACAAGTATTATATTTATCTCCAAGAGTTGGGTGAACAGATCCAAGGACCAGGAAAAGAGAATACAGATGAGAAAAGAAAAACTAAATTCAAGTATAATTCAAATCCAGGCATAACCAGAGCATAATGATTAAGAACTCTGTGATAAGGCTTGCATGCGGAGCTGGAACAACAGAATAAATGCTCAAGAATCTCATCCTATCATTACATCTTCACCAAATTAGATCACTGAATTATGTTGACTCATTACATTCGAGTTGTAATAGGACAAATCTGCCTTTTTTATCCATAAGAGAACAAGAAGCTTATTTCCATACCAATGATCAAATGAATTAAGATCTCATAAAATATAAGAAAACAACAAATATTTTTAAAAGCAGAACTCAAGCAATATATATCAAGCGGGGAAAGAATGTAAAAGGCCTACCATGAGAAGACTCAACATCCAGTATTAGGTCAAGCGCATAGTCGTAATATGGAACTTGACTGCTCAACCCACAGAGATTAAAATCATCTTGAATATATTCATCATCAACTTCACAAAAGAATTCATTTCCACGCAAGTTGCAAAACCATGAAATCCAAGATGTATCATCCCCATCAGAACCACTGACATCAGACTCTTCACTGTCTGTTTCAGATTCCTCTGCAAATGAGATACATTAGAAATCTTAATTTTTGTTTAATTAATACACTCATATTAAGCAAAAAGAAAGTAGAAACAGTTAAGTGAATGCGAGTCATTAGTCAATCCATAATGCTCATATAAGAAGGTATACGCATACACTAATACTTAAATAAGCATGGTTGTTACGTGCCCAGGTCCTAGGGCACATAAAGATAGCTTTTTCAGTGGCAAGTCACAGAGTGAGAATCATGTGTTGTAAAATGAGGTCACAATATGCCCTTTTTTTTAAGCTTACAGTACCATCACTAATTTCTTCATTAAACACTAAATCTCAAGCACCAGCACCAACTTCTTTTCAACTTAATCATCACCCCAATCATCACCATTCTAAGTATAGCACTTGCCAGCTTCCTCTATAACATTATATGTTACTGTAAAAAACATGAACAGAACATTGATGCTGTTTAGTAATGGAGGCCTTACTACATAATTCTAAGCGAATAAGCCAGTCATAGGGCTTAGTAGAATCTGAAACCCCATTTAAGAAAGATTCATAATTACAAGAAAAATCAACATAGACCAACAACATTCCATTTATATCTAGGAACTTTAAACAAGTTCTCAGCAAGACACGTTGTTTATGTTCCTACGAATTTTCACTCATTCCCATACGTAAATAAAGCACAGGCGGTACTAAAAATCTTGCACCTAGACTAGCCTAGGAAAACCCACGTCTTTGCTGTGCATTTCAAAACATGTGTTTTTTATGGCACTTTTAGGCTTTAAATTCATGTATAAATATCAAATATGTATACAGACATACCTACATATGCATTAGGTGTGATATTACATATCTGAGACACTAAATGCACTGCTTTCATATACAAGACAACAAATAACTCAAAATCACAGAAATAACTCTTCCAGCTTTTAGGTTTAGCTCTTGTCTGAGGGCTAACATTTCAATTTACAACTATTATGAGAATGGTAACCTTAATGCAAGGCACACCCATCTATAATCCTAGTCACGATTGCACAAATTAGCAGCTCAGAGATCTATCGGAGTCACTGAAATACAATAATAGAGGCACATTCAGCCAAAAATATTAAAACTACAGACGCCCACAAAACGTAACAAATCCAGAATAACTCTTTAAGAAAACGAAAAATAAATAAATCAGTAACAAATATTCAGTCGCTAAACATTGACCACCACACATTTGTTCCATAATCAACTGAAATCCAGCATAAACAAAAAATAACAAAAATTGAACACAACCCAAATAATTCACGTTAAAAATCCAAAAATCCAAACAACTGTCCCCCCCAACCCCCCCCCCCCCCCCAAAAAAAAAAAAAAGAAAAAAAATAGAAACAAGGAAACAACATACCATCGGAGCACTTGTTCTTGCTGGTAGTAAGGGTGGATGACGAGCGATTATCCCGATGGTCAATATGCTTCCCGACGGCGTTGGAGGTGGAGGGCACGGCGACGGCAGAACCCTTGTTTCTGGATGTGGAAGGAGAAGACTTCTCCAAGTGCTTGTCCAAGGCATCGTTGATTCGCTTCCGATCCAGCATATCTCCGGTCTTTGATGCGCCTCCTCCTCGATCCCTGTACATGTTGGTGTATATCTCGAAAACAGAAAACAAAATCGACTACCTGCCCACTTCTACCTACAGCTACACGTTTGTATACATGGGGTTCCCCGAATTACAACTGGAAGATCGAGAATAGGATGAAAAATGCTTCGATTTCTACAGTGTTGTACGCTGTGTATGCGATGGAGCGAGACGGAGAGAACTAGGGTTTCTTTCTATACTACATAGAGAGAGAGAGAGAGAGAGAGAGAGAGAGAGAGAACTCAGCTGGGAGAGGTGGTGGTGTCTATTTTAAATTTTCATTTTCAGTTTGTTGTTTGTTTTATTTGAAGTTATTAATTATGGAATAGAATTCTATTTTGTGATGTGATGCTCATGCTCTGGATATTTTGCTCCTCCCCTCCCCTCCCCTCTCATCATAAATGTATTTTATTTGCTGAAATTCAGGTTTCATAAATTATTATGAAATTATTGGTCTCAATTCCATTGTATTGATTTACTAATAGTACTTGTTGATTTATTATAAAAAATAAAGCAAAAATTTTATTCTTCGTCCCATAATGATATGACTGTTACATTTTTATCCTTTATCTTTAAAAAAAAAAAAATACACATTTAGTTATCTAAGTTCGATAGTTTTGACACGTATAGTTCTGTAACTATATGGTCATCAATTTTAGAGTTGTATGTATGGAACACATTTAGTCCTGCATGTTTAACAACTCTAACACTTTTAGTCCCTTTTCCCAAACCCCAAATGATTGTCCAAAAAAAAAAAAACTCACGAAAGAATACACAAAATTTCTACAATCTCTTGGAATCAAGGTAATTCTCGTCAAAAGAATACAAGGATTTGGTTTGGTTGGAATTTGGAGGGCATATATAATCGAAGGCACGGAGGAAAGAAATTCGAATTTGAAGAAGCCAAAAAGACTTACATCCTTCCCATCATCCCATCATACTATACACGTTTCGAGTAAAGGGGGCGGGGGGGGGGGGGGGAGGGGGTTCAGGAAGAGAATGAGGGTTGATTTGGGATAAAAATTAGGGTTTGAGAGTTGAAGATGATATTGAGAATTTTGGAGAAAAAATATAGTTTGGATTTTTCAAGATGTGTGTATTTTACTTATGAGGAATAATGTTAATATTGCCAAAAGCCCGGCAATAGCGCATTTGTTTCACTTTGATGGGGTAAATTTCGGGAAGAATAAGATCAAAGCACACTAACACGTGTCAAGTCAAGAACTTTCAACTTTTTCTATTTATTCTTTTTCCAAAAGTAATAAGTCCCCCTTACAATGAAATGAACATCCTATTTATAGTAAACAACTCATGAATATGGGGGGCGTAAAGACAGATTCGCCCCCCAACTGACCACTATCTAACGAATACAATTAAATGACTGGGGGTAACTTAGTAACTTACATTGCCCAACTAACTATTGGTGTAACCGACGGGGGTAATTTGGTAATTACATAAAGGGGTAATCTTGTTACCATCAGCAGGCCCCAACTTCCAAATACGTAGGGAATATTTGGAAGTTCAAATAAGTATTTTGCCTTTGATGCAACCTCTCCCCCTAGCAGTTTTTCTTTGATGCAAACTCTTCTCCTATTAGGACTCTCGTTGATATCTTTATAAATTCTGCGCGGCATCCTGATTTCTCCTTTTGCTATTATTTTTTGTCTGTGCCGTCGCTTCCAGCTATAATATAAAAATATCCAAACGTGTTGGTTTGGGTATATAGCTCTCTTCTTCCCTTTCTCTCGTCTTTCTCCTATTACAATTTTATTTACGAGTACACATAGAACTTGGGAAGTCGTCCAACGTTAGTCCGAAATATGTCTAGTGATCAAACTGTGGGGGGAGGTGCACAGGGGCACGTCGCGAGGGACAGAACCATGGCACCGCGCCAGAAGGGAGAACTCCGACGGTCATTGAAGCGATTAGGAATTTACCCATGTGTTCCTTTGATTCGTTAGGTATTTCTATAGGATCGAGTTCCAAAGAAGTTGACCATCCCCTTGCCCCTCTTGAGGAGAATTTAGATGAGTCCGGTGTTGATGGTACTGAGTCGTCAGCGGCCCCCCAATCCAAATCTTGTTGCCGCATCATGGATGTTGAGAATTGTGATAGTTGTATGAGTTTTGAGGAGTTTCACGTTCTTGATGGTAAAGTCAATCCCTCTTCTGAGTTAACCTTCCTTATTCCCAGTGTAGGTGATAGGATCAAGCAACCTCCTTCGGGATTCTTCATAGCTTACTTGTCCTTCTTTGCCTCAGGTTTCACGCTTCCTCCTCATCCTCACTCTGCTAGAGATAATTACACGCACTACTTTGAGCATCAGCAAATTTACTCCAAACTCCTTCACATGCTTCGAGGGGTTCCTTCAACGCTTTAGGGATCTCGACTTGACTCTTTCCTTCAAGGCTTTCTACACTCTATTCACCCTTAGGAAGGTCCCAAACGACTCATACTTCTATTTCTACCCCCGTGGTGGCTGCAAGTTTTTGGAGGGGAGTGCTTTCTCAAAAGGTCCCTGGAAAGAGAAGTTTCTTTATGTAAAAGACCTAGACTGAGGGTTGGTGACTCCTTGGGGGGAGTCGCCTCTCGTGTCTGATCCTGTTTATGATCTTCGTATGTCATTTATTGGGGTAGCATTGTTTGACCAACTTCTAAATGTCAAATCTTTAATTTCTGCTGGTATTGTATTACTTGATTTTGCCTTTTGTTATTTTTTCCTCTTCTTACAAACTTTTCTCCTTGTCATCTAATTCATTCTTTGTTATCCCTTGCAGGAAAGAAAGTTAACCTTTACGATGTTCAACGCTTCAAGAGATCGAGAGGAAAAATGCTCGCGAAAGGGAGAATGCTCAGAGGTCTCGCAACCCTCCTCCTCCCCCTTCGAGAAGAGGGGAAAATGATCGTCGGCGTTCCCTTCCTGCTCGAGCTAGGGATGTTCATGGGGGCTTGGGACGAGGTGAAGACCGTTCCTCCCCCCTTCTTGGGGGCAGTGGCTCCAAACGGCCCCGAGATGGTGGTCCTGATCCTCCTCGTTATGGGGCCAGGAAGGGACTCTTCACTTACGAGACTAACCGGCAAGAAGAGATTTCATCTTTTTGGGATACTTCTGACTTCGATATTGCTTACGAGAAGTCGAGGGGTCTCGTGAGTCCCTATGATGTATCCTGCCTCGGTGCTCTTTCTAGTGGTACCAGGTTACTTCAGGCTGAGGCAGCTAGGGTTCGTGTTTGTCTTTATACTTGTATTTAAATAACTTCTTTACTTCTTGGAGTCTTTGTTGAGGAATTTCCATTCTTTTAGGTGATCAATCTTTCTGAGGTGGCGAAAATGCACTTTGGAAACTATGAAAAGGAGATACAATGCCAAAACGATGCCCTTGAATATGCGAAGAAAGATCTAAGTCGTTGCAAGGAGGATGTCAAAACTGCTTCAGTTGAGTAGGTCAAATGGAAAGATAGCTTCAACCGAGCGGTTGCTTCGGGGTAGACGTTCTTAAAGTCGGGGACCGTCAAGATTTACTTAGATTGCGTGTGGAATGACTTCAAGGAGAAGTACATGGGTTTTGACGAATTCGACCAAGTTGTCCTTGGCAAGGCGAGTGAGATTTACGACCAGGTGATTAGACAGTGTCGCACCACTCTTAGGAACTGTTGTCGCTATGGCGACGAAGAGTTCATGTTTCTTGATCCAAAGGTTCCAGATGATGATGGTGACGAAGATGGGGAGGTCGTGGTGGCCGACAACATTCCTGTTGATGGGGCTCAAATCGACCGTTCGAGGTTCCCACTTCTGCAGTGAATAAAAAGTAAGATCTTTCATTTTATGTGTTTAGATGTTAGGACCATTTTACTTTGCAATTTGAACTTTTCAGGACGTTTTTTTTTTCACTAAGTTATCAAACTTTGACATTCTGTTGTTTCTTATGCTAAGTTTCTTATGATTCCATTGTTTTTGAGTTACTCATTACTTCACCTATGTGACTGCTTCCTGTTTGACCAGTCCTCATGCCTCATGCATAACTTCGGGGCATCTCTTTCCTGTGCCTCAAGGAAGCAATAGCTTCGAGGCATCTCTTTCGTGTGCCCCAAGGAAGCAATAGTTTTGGGGCATTTCTTTTTATGTGTCTCATGGAAGCCTTAGCTTCGGGGTATTTTTTTTATGTGCCTCAAGGAAGCAATAGCTTCGGGACACTTCTTTTTATGTGCCTCGAGGAAGCCTTAGCTTCGGGGCATTTCTTTTATGTGCCTCAAGGAAACCTCAACTTCAGGGCGTTTCTCTTGTTCGCCTCAAGAAAGCTTAATTATTCATGCTCGTGAGGGGCCATCCCCCTTTCTTGTTAAATAAAGTATCAATAATGAACGCACAACTAATAAATAGAAAGATGGTCATTTCATTACCGTAATTCAAGGTTACAAAGCATTCAAACGAAATATAAAGCATCACGTAAAATATTTCTTGAGGTTAGCAATATTCCACGTGCTTGGTACTTCCTTACCATCCATTCTCTGTAAGCGATAAGTTCCACTTCGTACTATCTCAACTACTTGGTACGGTCCTACCCATTTGGCGTCCAGTTTCTCAATGTTTCCTATCGCGTCAACTCTCCTTAATACCAGATCACCGATCTGGAAATCACAATGCCGCACTTTGTCATTGTAGGCATGCCATTAATGCCTTGTAGGCTTCCATCCTTGCATTCGCGTTGTACCTAAGCTCCTCCAGAAAATCCAGGTCAGCCCGCCTTTCATCACCATTGCCGGTCGGTTCATATTGTCGCACCTTAAGTGTTTCCTCCCCTATTTCCACTGGGACGATGGCTTCTGTCCAATAGACTAAATTGAACGGGGATTCTCGCGTACCTCATTGCGGTGTTGTTCGATATGCCCATAGGAACCCTGGGAGTTCTTCTACCCAATTTCTTTTGGCTACCTCCAGCCTAGTCTTCAAATTTTGGAGGATTATTCTGTTAGTCACTTCAGCCTGCCCGTTAGACTGGGGTGTTGTGACAGAGGCGTAATATTACTTAATTTTCAGCTCCTGACACCACTGCTGAAATTTGGCTCCCTGAAAACTTTGTGTCATTGTCCATCACAAAGGCTCTTGGGATACCGAAGCGGCATATGATACTCTTCTAGACGAATCTTATGACCTCCTTTTTCGAGATTTTACTCAATGCCTCTGCCTCCGCCCACTTTGAGAAGTAGTCCACGGCAACAATCAAGTATTCTCGCTAACCTGTCGCTCACGGGAATTTCCCCACTATATCCATCCTCCACTGATCAAATGGGCAGGGACTCTGCATTGGTTGCATATCCGACGTTGGGACGTGAGTGACGTTGGCATGCTCCTGGCACTTTCGGTATTTCTTCACCAAGTTCAGAGCATCTTTACGCATTGTTGGCCAGAAGTATCCTTGTCGCAGGGCCTTGCATGCTGACGCCCTGCCTCCGGAATGATTACCGCAACTTCCCTCATGGATCTCTCGCAGAACGTACTCTGCTTTGTCCCCGTCGACGAATTTGAGATATGGTTGCGAAAATCCTCTTTTGTACAACTCACCTCCAATCAACGTGAATATAGCTGACCTTACTCGAATTGCCCTTGCTTCCTTGGGGTCTTGAGGCAAAGTTCCATATTTCAAGTACACTTCCAAACCTTCTTTCCAACTTGGTGAAACACTCTTCGTCATTAAGACTTCATCCGCTACAATATCCACATCGGGTCTCTCTTGACTTAGTAGGGTTATTCTTCTGCTTTTCAAAGGAGCCAATGAGCTGGCCAACTTAGTGAGTTGATCCGCTTCTTCATTGTTTGACCGCAGGACTTGTTCTAGGGTGAACTTGTCGAACCTCCTTCTTAACGCTTGAATGTTTGCTAAGTATTTGGTCATCTGCTCCCTCTTAGCTTCGTAGTCTCCATTCACTTGCTTGACCATGAGCTGGGAATCGCTATACGCCCTCACACACTTTGCTCCAGCGGCGAAAGCCAGTTTTGCCCCCGCGATTAGTGCCTCATACTCTGACTCATTGTTGGAGGCCACGAAGTTGCGTCTAATGGCATATCACAATATGTCTCCATGTGGGCTTACGATTACAATACCCGCCCCGCTACCATGGGATGTGGACGACCCATCTACGAACACTTTCCACCACTTATTTCTTTGAACCTTGTCATCCTTTGTCAGCTTGGAGATAAAATTTGCTAAGGCTTGAGCCTTGATTGTTGGCCTTGGTCGGTATTCGATCCCATGCTCACTTAGCTTCACTGACCATTTTATCATCCTCCCTGATATGTTTGGATCTGCCAGTACCTTCTTCAAGGGTTGATTTGTTAACACGACCAAGGGATGTGACTAGAAATAAGGTCTCAATTTCCTAGTTGTTGTTACCAAGGCTAGTGCCACCTTCTCGATTTGGGTATATCTTCCTTCTGGCCCTTGAAGAGCTTTGCTCGCGTAGCATATGGGTCGATGTTCGTGTCCCTCCTCTCTCACGAGAACCGCGTTTACTGCCCCTCCCGAGACTACTAAGTACACAAATAAGGTTTCCCTGTGCTCTAGCTTTCTTAAAAGAGGTGGCGAAGCAAGGTATTTCTTCGAGTCCTCAAAAGCGGCTTGACATTGCTCTGTCCAAGAAAAACCTTCTATCTTCTTTGAAACCTTGAAGAAAGGGAGACCTCTGTCTGAAGACTTCGAGATGAAGCGATTGAGGGTCGTCATTCGCCCTGTTAGTTTTTGGACTTCCCTAATTGTTTTGGGAGGTTGTACCTTCATAATGGCTTCAATTTTCTCTGGATTGGCCTCTATCTCCCTCTGAGGACCATGAACCGTAGGAATTTCCCTCCTTAAACTCCAAACGTTCATTTCGTGGGGTTTAGCTTCATCCCAAATTTCCTCAAAGTATCCAAGCATTCTGCAAGGTCCTTTACATGGTCTATTTTCTATGGCTCTTGACCAACATATCATCTATATATAATTCCATGTTCCTTGTGATTTGTTCTTGGAGCATGCCATTCACCAACCTTTGATATGTGGCTCCCGCATTTTTCAGCTCTAAGGGCATGACCTTGTAGCAATATGTCCCCTACTCAATGACAAAACTAGTTTTCTCTTGGTCCTCAAACGCCAACCGAATTTGGTTATACCCTTGGAAGGCATCCAGGAAGCTCATTAAGTCGCATCCTGAGGTTGAGTCAATGAGTGCGTCAATCCTTGGTAGAGGATATGAGTCTTTGGGGCAAGCTCGATTAAGATCGGTGAAATCAATACACATCCTCCACTTCCCGTTGCTTTTCAGGACTAAGACCACATTTGCCATGTCGAATGTAATCAACTCGAAGTAATTTCTCTACTTCCTCTTTTATCACCTTGTTTCTCTCTGCCCCGAATGCCCCCATCTTCTGCCTTATCGGTTTTGCTTCAGGGTTAACATTAAGCCTGTGAACCATCACCTCGGGGCTTATTCCCTGCATATCCGACATCTCCCACGCAAATACATCAGAACGGTCTTGCAAGAAGTCGATTATGGTGCGTTCAAGCTGTGAACCCAGCAAAGTTCCAATCTTAACGGTTTTCAGTGGATCTTCAAGGAGCTCCACCATTTTTACCTCCTCAAAGGCCTCCTTGCACTCCTCTTCGACTCTCCTTTTCTTGGCTTCCTTCCGGGGCGCCTCCCCCACCCCTTCTTGGGAGCTCTCCCTTCGCGGATCGTCGGGCTTCAACTTGGACGACCTTTTCGCAACCATTGGATTACCGCCGTCTTCTACCCTCCCATCAGAAACAATCATCGATTTCCTCAACGTGCTAGTAGCATTCTCTAGCCTGTCTCCTGTCGCCGACCTCTTTCCCCACCCCTTCAGGTGTCTGGAAGTTTACTTTCATGTGGTAGGTAGATGCTATGGCCTGAAAGAGATTTAGACTAGACCTCCTGAGGATTGCATTGTAAGCCGAAGGCGAGTCTACTACCAGAAACCTCACAAATTTCGTCACTCGCCTTGGATATAACCTTATCGACATGGGCAACATCACCCCCCCCCCCAGCGGTTCAATTATGTCCCCGCTAAAACTGGTCAACGACGTGTTGACTGGTGTGAGTAGCACATTATCTATCCCCATTTGAGAAAAAGCTTTATAGAAGAGGATGTCCGCCGAGCTCCCGTTGTCAACCAAGATCTTCTTGACCCAAAAATTTGATATCGAGGCTATTATTACTATTGTGTCGTTGAAGGAAGGAAGGTTTCCCTCCAAGTCCTGGTTACTAAAGATTATCTCACTTGCGGGATCTACTGGTGACGCTGTTGCGACCTCACTGTAAGCGACATGGTTGGCAACGTGTCCCACTGCTCTTATTGCAGCCTTTCTAGCTCGCCCCGAGTCTCACCCTACTGGGCCTCCCGAGATAACCCTAATCACTCCAGCAGTTGGGAGGTTATCCTTGCTAGCTCGCTCCGCTTCCTGCTTTACTCCCATTCAAGACGGGGTGCCATGTGCCTGCCTCCAAAGGCGGTTTCTTGGGGCTCTTGTTTCTTTTGCCCCACAAATTCTTTTAAATAACCTCTCCAGCTTCTCGATCTCATTCTTCAAGTGGTGGCATTCCTCGGAGCTATGGCCTCGATCCTTGTGGAAATGACAGTATTTGACAGACTTCATTCTTTGCGGGTTGTCCTTCATTGGGAAAGACGATCTCACCAACCCTTGTTGCTTGGCTACAACGAGAATCTGAGTTCGCGGGGCGTTCAGTGGGGTGTATACGAGCCAAATCCCCCGAGGACATATGTCTGCGTTCACGCTTACTCCCCTCCGTCCTAGGGGAACCCCTTTTTCCTCCTCAGTGGCCCTTCGTTTTAATGGATTCGTTGATCGCGAACCTATTGACTCCTAAATTCTTATATACTTCTCGGCTCTTAACAACAACTCTTCTTGGGAGGAGGGAGGCTTTCCAGCAATCGACTCCTTGAATCGAACTCTTCTCAAATTCTGCTGCATGATGTTTGCCAAAAGTTCTGGATTTACGTGGAGAACTTCCAAAACAGCTTCCGATAAGCGTTGCACGTACTCCCTCAGGCTTTCATTCTCTTGCTGGATTATTGTAAACAAATACGAAGCGGTTTTGGGATATCGCCTATTAATCGCGAAGTGGTGCAAGAAGCACTGGGAACGCTGCTCGAAAGACTCAATGGTTCCCGGGGGCAACTGGTTAAACCATGCCATCGCCTTCACCGAAAGGGTAGTCCGAAATAACTTGCAATAAGCCACGTCGCTAATGTCTAACAAATCGGCTCTGACCAGAAAATGATCCAAGTGGTCCTGAGGATCACCCACTCCGTTGTACTCGCTGAGGCTTGGGATCTTGATCCTCGGGTGAATAGCTTCTGCTAAAATGTGGGGGGCGAATGGACTTCGTCATAGGGGCGCTACTGCCAAAGGACGCGCTGGGTACCTGCCAGGTCTCAAGGGACTCGGGAACCTAGGTGGAGGAGGCATGTGACCGACCATATTTTGATACATTTCTTCTCACAACGGCAGTACCTCTTCTGCATGCGGAGGGGGGAAATAGTTGTCTTCATGCCCTCCCTGGGGAGGTGGTGGGAAGTAGTCTTTTTCACCTATGCATCTTCGAGGAGGTGAAGGGTAATAGTCGTCCTCCGGCTGCGTGGCCCTGTTGTTGACTTCCTCCTTATAGTTTATACCTTCGTGGGCCTCCTCGGGCCTCTGTCGCAATCCTCGGGGGCCAAGGGAGCGTCTTGACCTATGCGAGGATATACTGGGCCACAACCCTCTCCACTGCTTAGCATATGCATCCTCCACTAATTGGCGAAGCGCCTTTGGAGTTATCTGAATGATTGGGGATGGAGACGGAACCCTAACATCTTCCTAATGCCTCTCGTTCTAAAGGCTGTGAGCAGGCGGATTCTCCGGGATGTAATCTTGCACATGATTTTCCCTTCCTCTTTCGAGTTCTTCTTGTCCCGCATTCCTGTTCATGACTCTTGATCAGGTGTTCATCCTCAATGCTTGGATCAGCTTCCCACATACGGCGCCAAAGCTGATGGGGTAAAATTCGGGAAGAATAAGATCAAAGCACACTAGCACGCGTCAAGTCAAGAACTTTCAAGTTCTTCTCTTTATTCTTCTTCCAAGTAAGTCCCCCTTACAATGAAATGAGCATCCTATTTATAGTAAACAACTCATGAATATGGGGAGGCGTAAAGACATATTCGCCCCCCAGCCAACCACTATCTAACGAATACAATTTAATGACTGGGGGTAACTTAATAATTTACATTGCCCCACTAACTATTGGATGTAACCGTTGGGGGTAGTTTGGTAATTACATAAAGGGTTAATCTTGTTACCATCAAACTTAATTTTTTTTGGCAACCATCTTTTTTTTTATCCGGCAACAAAAGGGCAAAATTTTCATACTTGTTAAACATGCAGGACCAAATGTATTTCATTGAAATACATGCAAGAGTAAAATTGATGACTGTATAGTTATAGGACTAAATGTTTATTTTAAAAAAAATAAAGAACCAAAAGTGCAACAATCATCTAATTACAAGACGAAAAATGAAAGTTTGCATAAAAATAATTATTGATTATTTACAAAGATTTAATATTAATATATTAATTATTAATGATTTTTTTAAAAAAATAATTATTAATGATTTAAAATTTAAAATTTATAATATAATTGTAATCGATTCACTAAAAGACGAATTGGTCTCTAGAGTAAAATCTTGGCAATATGAAGGGCTGGAAATATTGGAATTGCTTCATCCATACTATTAAAAAGAAAATACGTGTTATAGACATTTTGACACTGCTGCATCAAATTTTTTGTGATTTCAAAATGCCCTTAACTGATAAGATAATTTACTTATTCAACTTTTCAAATTTAACATTAACTTAACTGTTCAGTTAATATATATATATATATATATATTATATTTAAAATATGAAAATTATTTATTATATGCATGCAAAAATGACATGTCCTATGACTAAGCTAAAAAACAAAAAAAAAATCTTGAAATCACATTTATTGAGAAAAGTTTAATGTTATTGCATCTTACTAATCTGCCTTTTTAACGTGGAATGAAAATATGTGGTTAATATATATATATATATATACATATATATATATATATATCTCACAGAATTTTGTCATGTTTTAGGTGATGAAAGTATTTCATGGAACTTGTTAGCTAGAAATAGTGGTTCTACCTCTTTATTAAATTTTAAATGAAATATCTTATATTATAGGGATAACTACACCCTCCCCTTCCCTAATGTTTGTTATAATTACATATAGACTTTTAAAGTTTACTTTTATCTAATAAATAAACCTACTATCTAATCAAAATTAACTGAATTTGTCGATATTAACAAAATATTTATTATTTATATTTATTAATGATTGACTTATTACTAACTTATTGTAGGTTAAACAAATCTTTTATAACCAAACTACTCTTATATATCTTCATGCGTTAATGCACATGTATATCTTCATAGTTATAAGGTTGGGTAGTTAATCATAAAAGATTTGTTTGGCGTGCAATAATCATTAATAAGTCAATTTATGATAAATATCAATTTTTATTCAATTTTTTGTTAATATCAATAAATTCGGTTAATTTTGTTTAACGGATGAACCTATTTGTTATATAAAAGTAAATCTCGAGGTTATTAAATGTAATTTTCCGAACCACACGAAATTTATGTGTAATTACACCAAATCTCAAAAGATTGGATATAATTATCCTGATATCTATACCTTATTATTAAGGGAGAGCACCAATTGGTGTCTCCCAATTTTTGGTCTACAATTTAATATTAATTAATTTATTAATTTTTTATTAACTTTCCACTCTCCCTATACTTATCATTTTGCTCAACAAGGTATGATTATTGAAAAATCTCCCCCAAAATACTTAAAAAATTAATATTTAAAAGGCAAAATCGCACTTTTGGTCCCGCTAGATAGGGTCATTATCACATTTGGTCCCAAGCTTTTTGGGGTCGACACTTCTAATCTCAAAACCCTAAAATTTTGACACTTTTGGTCCTGTGTCGTTAAATGTTAACAGCAAAGTGTCAAGTCCGTTAGTCAACCGTTGTTGACCTAACCAATAAATACCCAAATTCTATTTTACCCCCCTATAATTTTTAAAAAAGGCTAAAACCCTCCATATTTTAAAAATATGCTAAAAACCTCCTATTTTTTAAAAAAGTTTCTTTTTGGACTTAATTTGATTGCAATACCTTTCTTGATTTTATAAAATCACCCTCCTTTTATTTTTTGTGGATTTTTGTTTTGTAGTTTTTGTCCCTCCTAAACGATAAACAATTTTGTTCTTCAATGTATTTATTTAAGTACTAAAATACCAAATAAATATATCAAATTTAATATTCTTTTATAATTTAAATCAAAAAATTAAATTAGAATCATATAAAAAATTGATATATTAAAATTAACCCTACCGACCATCCCCGCAATACTTATTGGTTAGGTCAACAATCGTTGACTAACGGACTTGACACTTTACCGTAAACATTTAACGGCACAGGACCACCAAAGGTGTCAAAATTTTAAGGTTTTGGGACTAGAAGTGTCGATCCCGTAAAGCGGGGGACGAAAAGTGAGAATGACCCTATCTAGCGGGACCAAAAGTACGATTTTGCCTATTTAAAATTTATAGCTTTTTATAACTTATGTAATACAAAAAATACAAGCACAAGCAAATATGTTTTATTATTTTAAAAATACATGTAAGTATGTGTAAATACATAATACATATAATTAATTTTATAAAAGAGTATGTTATATAACTTATAAATTTGTATTCATTTATATGTATGCATAATTCAAATATATCATATTATTACAACAAAAATTATAGAATATTATAGATCAATTATATTTTAGATTTGCGTAGTTTATAGTGTATATATATATATATTTGATGTAATATTTTAAAATTATATTGATAATTTATTTTTAAAAAAGGTTCAATATATATAACAACAAAAGCAAAAATTATGCAATTTTTTAAACAGTTATGTGAAAAATTGAGTTTATGCAAATGTAATACTAATTATAAAAATAATAAATTTTGAGTAATATTTATTTTAAATAAAAATTTATAATAATTCAAATTATGTTTTAAGAGAATCATAGTAATACACATATGTTTAGGTGTAAATGGCATTTTCGTGAAAAAAAAATAAATAAATATAGCCCATGTCATGTAGAGGCATTTTGTTACGTTTTATAGTTTAAAGGGACAAATACATGTCATGAATAGTTAGGTGTGTAAAATGTATTTAATCCAAAATTTTAAAACATTAAAGCATTAAAAGCACCACAAATATCAAGTGGTGTGTCGGTTGATTGTAAATTAGGAATTTAAAGGTTTAAAAAGAAAAGCCCATTCAGAACTGTTTGTTTGTGTTTCTATTTTCAGTTTTTGAATGAGCAATTAAGACGGTAACACGTTTGTTTAGATGTGTTCTTATTGAAAATATATTAATTTGACATCATAGTCTAATATAAAAGACAATCTCATTAATTCATCCAAATATATTATCAACTCACGTGAAAACCTATACAAAATTGAAAATATATATTTCAACTGGAAAATTGTAAAATATTAAAAGATGGTGGTAGCTCCACTATGCATTCCACAGGTTCATTTAACTTAAAAATCTACACTCCATTTTTCAGCACAATCAAGACTATAAAATCAAATGAAATAAATATCTATGATTATTCGACTCTGGTAACTGATAAAAATATTTCATCAAAATATCAAGACTATAATTAAAATAGAAACACCCGCAATAAATATATTGGCAACTAGATAAACATATTTAACATACTCCATTTCTCAATTGGGCACAGAACAATGAACATAAAAAGAAGGAACAACCTTGGGGGCAAAACCTATAACATAAAGCCACCAAGAACATAGCAAAGCTATTTGGTCTTCCAAGGGCTAAGGTTCCAAGATCATCAAATGGTGTGATGTATGTCTGTTCTTGTGCAGACCAGCCTGACCTGTGCACTATATTCTTGTTCCTTAACTGTCATAGCAACGACGCCCTAAGGAAACAGCACGGATATTTTGTCGTTTTTCATCTTGTATCTATTTTCTATATACTTCCTTACATATACAATTGGCATTATCACTTGACGTTAGTGATATGGAATACAAGACGTAACAAGATTAAACAAAAATATCTGCTCAATTCTGTGAATTCTCCCCTTCCGACATTCTATAACTAGTTATACCATCTTTGCTGGAGAAATTCCATATCAAGAGCTATTAAGCATTCCCCTCGAATCAGATAATCATAAGCTAGCCCATAGTTAAATAAAGAAGAAAAAGATCATCTGAGAGCCTAGAGCTGTTGCTTTGATCAAATGCTTCCACAGACACACACGGAAGGATAGTATAAAGATTTAATCCATTACTCCCGCAAAAGAACTAAGCCAGATAACGAAATGCCGAGATTTTACTCTCTATAGAAATAGAATTACACAAAAATGATTTTATTGATTTAAAGATATATGAAATACATTCCACAGCATTTCTGCCAGAATTAGGTATTAAAACTAAGACTAGCAAATAACAGAAAGCTGTGGGATGCATTGCAAAGTGAGTTCATGTCGTAAGAAATACAAGCAATTTTGGACCAAAGACCTCATGAGAAGAGCGAGCGGCTCCGGTTGCGTTCCAGCCGTGCTTCCCTCTGTCACAACCAAGAAAAACTAATATCCGATCAGCACATAACAAGAGATTCCAAATAAAACAACAGTCATAAAGAAAGTAAAGCATTTCTGCTTCGCAATTAACATCTCTACCTCCTTTTTCTTGCACTCCTTGTAAACGTCAAAATGTTCTTGGCATTTGCTCTTGTCACTGTTAAATACTTCTAAACCTGCAATGAGAGACGCAAAACAAATTAAGTTCACATCTATGATTATAAGCCCGAGAAATTCCACAAACTTAAAAGTCAAATGAAGTGAAGCTTCATGAGACATACATGGCAACTGCAGAGTTTGTACATGGAAAAAACACCAAACATTTCATACTTTCTCGCAGAACAACATAAACATGCAAGCAAAATGATTGAAACTAAGTAACACATTTTTAAGGGCACTGACATTTACATTTTTCGTACAGAAAAGAGATTGACAATAATCAACGAGCCACATGTACTGATTTCTGCCCTGTTGATAAAAAGAAGCTAATCCTCAAACCACAATTCAACTGTTCTTCCTCCTATTGCTTCCACAAAAGGTTCACTTTCCCTAGTCAGCCAAGTTTTGCAGTAGTCCGCCAACGCAAATTTTACACCATGAATCCAACTTCTAGTGGTCTAATTAAATTTCCACTCTATCAATTACAACTAGCTAGATAATCAAACTCTGACTAACCAGCCCAAAAAACAACAATTTCTATCTACTAAACCCTAACCCTAACAAAATCGCAGTTAATAACATCGTGATCTTCGCTAAAGATGATTCCACCCAACACTTTTCCAAGGTTTTCAGGAAAAAAACTCCACAATTCTCACATAAACGACGGATTTCTCGGAAATTTGGCAAAACCTAAACAAATTTGAGATATCAAACAACCAAAAACAGGAGAACATTAAATAACTGAAATTGCATACATTTAAGGGAGGCAGTGTAAGCAGGATAGCATTCAGAATCGGCGAGTCTGGCAGCACTCGGATATGCCGGTGATTGCGCTTTCGACGACGCCATTTTCGATCTTCTCTCCACCGTGTGATCTCTCTCTGTTTTCTTCCTGCTTTACATGGGCTTTCACTGTGGACCCTATTGTGAGAAAAGGTTTTCAGCCCAATAAGATATTGGGCTTTACTTTCAGGAATTATATTTTTGACAATGAGAATAAATATTTCTTTTTATAATTAATTTTTGCTGAATTTATATTTGGATTTGAAAAGTTCCAAATTATCTGAAAAATTGCGTGGCAACAATGAGCTACACGCCCGTGTGTGCATCTTCACACGGCTGTGTTCGATTCGGTTTCGTCTCCATTTTAATTCGAGTTTGGCGAGGCCCCATTATTGTACTTGTACTCTTTGTTTATATATATAAAAGTTTATATTCCCCCAAAAAAAGTTCCAAACTATATTTAAAATAAAAATACATTTCAAATATTGGCGAAGCTGAGGCCCACCCCATCATCATGAGGTATTCTAATCCTACCAATGTGGATATTGTTTATTTTAATAGTAGTTGTGGACTTATTTTAATAGTCTTTGTTGGATAATTATAGGTATTTAATATTAATAATTGGTGTATTTATTATTGATAATTGAAACTCATAATTAGACTTATTTGAGTTAAATGAGGTTGATGCGAGTAAGAAAATGATGCTCGGGCTTAGTTAGAGTACAAAATAAGAGATAAATAATAGGCATAAATGAGTGAAATTGATAGTGTAATTCCTCATTTTTTGTGTATAAGTGGGAGAGTAAAATTGAAGTTTATAATGTGAAACTCTAAGTAAGAAATTAAAGTTGTAATTCTAACTAAATTGTGTTTTTTTCGCTAGGGGAGCTCTCAATTTATAGGCAAACCTCAACCGGTTAAATAAGAGGGATTCAGTGGATGGTTCCCATGAATTTGGTGGGGAGTTATGTTATGATGGCTGGATAAGGCTAAATCCCCCATGCATTCGGCGGCGTGTCATCTAGGGGTGCCAAATGAGTCGAGCCGGCTCGAGCTCATAATACTCGGCTCGCGAGCTTTTTTTATATTTTTTATTTTTAAGATTTTTAAATATCTAACTCATATTCAATACTATACCAACTTTATATTCAAAGTTAACTATATATTATAATTACTAATCAATATCATATATTATGATTTAGATAATAATAATAATACATGGTACTTTAATTTATATATAATCTCCATAAACTAGCTTGATCAACAATTTCATAAATTTTAATTTTTTTTATAAATAATTATTTAATATGACGCATATAAATTTATGTTATATTCAATATTCATTTGTAATCTTTTATACTTTTTAAAATTTACAAGTCCTAACAATTAACTTATAAATTTTTTATATCTATTTGTGTGGATATATTTATACCAAGATACATAGAATGCGATCTAATAATCTATTTATTACTTATAAACTTATGTCAAAATTTAGTGATTCTAATGATAACACTAATAATAATGATGGTTGAAAAATATTAATTATTTTTATTTGTTATTTATATATAATGAGATCGATCACTATTTGGTACTTTAGTTTAAAACATTCGTCTTTTTATTTTTATATAGCTGAATGATACAAAATTTAAATTATCATCAATTTAAATTTTTTTATATAATGAGATCAACCACTTTGAAAAATAATTTATATTTAGTATTTAATATTTTTTTTATAACTAATATAATAATATTTAAAAATAACAACAACAAATTGTTGAAAATTTGAGCTTCAGCTCAGCTTTAACCAAGCTGACGAGCTCGAGCTAGAACCATAAGAGCTCGTCGAGCTTAAGCTCAAACAAGGCAACTCGAGCTCGACTCGTTTACACCCCTAGTGTCATCTCCCAATGATTGGATAAGATTGAATCGCCTATGAATCCGGTAGAGGGTTATTTCCTGGCGGATGGAGTTGTTGCGGATAAGGGTAACCTTTGTAGATAAGGATGTATTCCCCAATTCTAGCAAAGTGGTTGAGGAGATACCTTCGCTCAAGCGGAACCCCAAGACTTTCAGGTTCGGAGGTCACCTCCGGCTGAAGGCGCCACGTGTCGCCGCTGAGGCAGCTAGTCCTTCTCTGATTTTGTGTGGCCCTAGCTTCAGAGGTCCTATGTGGATTCCACCCAAGCCATCCATAAATGCCATGTGATATGACCTTCTACTTTGGCTAGGTGTTTCTCATTTGAAACGATGGAATTCGGAGTCCCTCAGATGCCCAAGTTGAGAAGGCCGGAGTTGAAGGATGATCACTGGAACTCTTTCTCATGCTCTCCCGCAAGAGGTTCTTGAACATCATAGATTCTACAGGAAGAAAACCAAATTCCATTTAGAAACAAAAGTAGTATCAAGTCATAACAAGAGCAAAAACACAAGATATATCCAAAGGCCTCTCCAGGGGAACCTTTCGAGGGCTTAAATGGAAGTGAGAGAGGAATTGCTCGTCCATTAACCCCTTACAACCATAGGGCACATGATTCAATCCCTGTAGGAGGGCTGTCAACTCAGCACTCCGTCTACGAATAGAAAAGCTCCTATACGGAGGGAGGTTCCCTAGCCACTCATGGGAAAAGTCCCACAGATAGAGGCACCACAAAGAAATAGCTTCCTTTCAGTTCTTGGGGGCATTGGAATCAGGCAGGAAACATAGCCCATAGTGAGGGGAAAAATGAAAATAGGAACAAAAATTCTCACATGTAAGCTCGAATCCAAGATAACTTAGGACTATGGCGAAGCCGGCCAGCAGGCAGAAATAGTTAGGAGCAAGTTAGTTCAAGGGAACCCCACAAGTATGGGTCACCTCGCAGTAAAAGGAAGGAACAGAAAATAAAAGCCCCCACGAGTCTTGGCTGTGAAAAAACACGAGATGTTTAGGAGGGCGGTTTTTAGGACGACTACCAAGTTGGGGGAGAAGTATGGTGAAGGACTCATGAATCCCATAATCATCCCTCAGCCGACGGGCATCTGCCTTTCGAAAGACCGAAGGTACTCGGTCCACAAGAATGGTGTTGGTGCCTTCAACCCCCTCACCCCCAACCAAAGAAACATCCTCTTCTTTAGATTCCTCTTCCCTATCATCATCCTCTTTTGAGGAGGCTCCACTTTCTCTTTCTTTCTCTTCCTCTTCATACTTCTTTCCCTCATCTTCTTTGGAGGACTCATTTATAAAGGGGTGCTGCACCCCCGCAGTATGAAGGCTCCACCGCTGGGCAAATTATCGAAGGGCGAGCCATGACCCACCTTCCGCGAGGTTGCCTTGGTGGGATCATCACTAAAGGCCGCTGGAATCTCTCCCATGAAACGTACTTATTCGTAAGATGAAGCCATTTTGTAGAAAAAAACAGACAAAAAAGTAGCAGAAAAACAAGAGCTTAAAAAAAGGGGGACAAATGCAGAAAGTATGTGGGGAGTAAAACAGGGAGGGGGAAGGAGTAAATAACCAAGAAATACTTACGATCGATAATGAAGATGGTAGGTAAAGATGGAAACAGATGAAGGCCACCAAAAGCACTGGATGTGGGGAAGGGAATAGAAGGAATGGAAGTTTCAACAAAAGGGAAAAGTGAGCAAAACTAGGTCAGATGAACCCCCTTATCCCTCCTTAGCAAGACGAAGTCGGGAGTGATTTGCAGTTACGCTTATGGCAGTTACCTGAGAGGGGGGTGAGATTACCAATAATCGCTGGCTACAAGCTCTTGCAACTCGTGCCCATGCGTCATCATGGCGCTGCAGGTAATGATTGTACCAGCAGCAAAAAATCTTTCAAAACTTATACCAATTCAGAGAAAGGCGGTTCCCTCAGATAAAAGCCCGTGGCTAGGGGACACCTCTTCGAGGAGACCTCCCTCTCTGGAAGGGGACACCTCTTTGAGGAGACCTCCTTCTCTGGCAGGGGACTCCTAAGTCTCATTGAAGAGCGATTGCTTCGCTAGGGATGACGAGCTTAGAAATTCCTCTCATAAAAGGTTTTATACTCTAATGATGTGGTGATGGGCTCCCACCTATTAGAGGGGGTGACTAAATGATACAATAAAAAGTACAAAGCCTAAGAAGAAGCGCAAATGCAAGAAAACCCAAGAAGAACCGTAAACTGGATGTGGCCCAAGAGATAGAGACGTCGGCCCTCAACCCCTAGAGAGGGTCCGTCAGGGAAGAGGACCCGTAGAAGCCCAAAAATAATGTATGTGTGGCAACCAAGTTAGCACCGGGAGGAATTTGACTAGCATTTGGTTGAACCCCATCGGGACAGATTGGTGGTAAGATAGTCCCATCTTCCCCACGAGATGCCTGAGGATCTAAGAGATCGGTTGGTTCATCCTAACTGCCCCTCGAGAATGCAGAGGCCTTATTTGAAGAAAGGGTCACATTTGCTTGGGGACCCAACAATCAGGAGTCTCAGCTTAATAGTCAAGGTCTATCCATACCAGCAATCACCCTCCCAAGTCCCAAGGGAATTGGACTCTTCCAACCAGATGGATGAGGGTTTATAAAAATGGTTCATGTCCCCCTGGTAAAGGGTAATGTTCACCAAACACTCACATGCACCGAAACTCTATTGTTTCAAGCACAATTGCACTTCTTCTATAACTCATTTCTACGCATTTTATTTATAATTATCATTTTCACATGTGTTTACTAACTTGAAAGTCAGATTGCTAATATGTTTTTTTCAGGTCCCCATCCATAAGCTTGCGAAAGCCTAGGCCCAAAGACCTCGAGTTGGACTCACCCGAATGAGCAACTTTTTTGCTCGCATCAAAGTTCAAGGACTCAGTTACTTTTTTAATTTTTTCCAGTCTGGATAATGTTATTTATTAGGGTCGTTTACTATTGTAGTTAGAATAAATTATTGACATGGCCCAATTGAATAAGATAATTTAATAAGTTTTATTCAACATTTACCCTAATGGTTAATTTGTATAATTTAAAAATCTTGTGAAGTGTGTTGTTTGTCACATTGTATAATAAACATTGGGTTAGAAGTATGAACTTCTCAAACTGCGTTTATCATATATATTTTTAAATTTATAGACTTATATTGGCAACAAATACAATGGCTGGATCAGATTTAAATATATTAAATCAAAATTAATTATATAATAAATTAGATTTAAGTATGATCCAATTAAACTTTCATCGTCATCCAACACTTGTCATCATTTTTTTCCTAGCCATTTTAGTAGAACTTTATCCAAAAACAAAAGAAGAAAAAGAAAAAAAAAATAACAACAAAGGTCGTCTTCTCAATCCACCATAGCTGCCTTCACCACTGCCTCTTTTCTAATTAGCTTACCGCCCCACTGCGACCAACTTCCACATCCTCTACGCCGTCTCCAACCTCAACCTCTCCAAGTTATCATCCTCTTTTCTAATCAACCCCCAACCCACCGTGACCAGCCTCCACATCCACCATGCTGCCTCCAACCTCAACCTCCCTGATGGTGAGAAATTCGGGAAATGAATAGTCTAAGCACGTTGTCTCGAGTTGTAACAAGGGAATGCAAAGACAAGAAAAAGAAAGTAGAACTTCTATTAATGATGTGAAAGTGAATTACAAAATGAGATTCACCCCCTATTTATAGTAAATTCCAGGGGGTGAAAATACAATATTATCCCTCAACTTCCCTCAATCCTACGATCCAGATTAAACTGTCGAGGGCAGCTTCGTCATTCCACGTCCCCCACTTCCTTTGCAACTTCCCTCAGGTAACCGCCGCCGTCATTCCATGGGGGCTCTCCCGTGCCTCATCGCAGGGTTGTTCGCTATTCCCTTAGGACTCTTGGGCGTCCTTCCACCCAGCTTCTTTTAGCTTCCTCTAATCTCGTCCCCAAATCTTGGATGACTATCCTGCTGGTTACTTCTGCCTACCCGTCAGAACGGGGAGTCACGAAGGTCCATACTCTCTGCTGGGACGTGAATCACGTCGACATGTTCTTGGCACCCTCGGAGTTCTTCACTAAGTTCCATGCATTTCCACGTGTCTTAGCTGCTGGGCCTGGCATGCTAACACTTTACCTCCGGAGTGATCACGCAGCCTCCCTCATCATACTCTGCTTAGTCCTCGCCGACGTATCTAAGATGTGGTTTGCAATAAACCTATCTTATGCAACTTACTTTCAATTACCATGAGCTTTGCTGACCTAGATCGAATTACCCTTGCTTCCTTGGGGTTCTTCGGAGTCTTGAAGCAAAATCCCAAATTCCCAATCTTTCTCCAGGTCTTCTTCCCATCTTGGTAAAACACTCTTCACCATCAAGACCTCTTCACTTACAACATCCACTTCGTGTCGATCTTGACTTAGTAGAGTTATTCTCTCGCTCTCCAAAGGAGCCAATGAGTTGGCTGACTTAATGAGTCAGTTCGTCTCTTCCTTGTACGACCGCGGGATTTGTTTTATTGTGAACTCATCGAGCTTCCTTCTTAATGCTTGGATGTTTGCTAAGTACTTGGTTATTTGCTCCCCCAGTTTCATGGCCTCCATTCCACTACTAGTCCACAAGTTGGAATCATCTGCTCCCCCAACTTCGTGGCCTCCATTCCACTGCTTGTCCACAAGTTGGAAGTCGTTATCAGCCCTTGCATATGTCACTCATGCTTTCTCCCCTTGCATATGTTGCTCCCATGGCGCAAGTCAGCTTTCTCCCCTTGCATATGTCGCTCCTGCGACGCAAGTCGGCTTTCTCCTTTGCATATGTCGCTCCTGCGATGCAAGTCTACTTTTCTCCCCTTGCTCAGCGCATCACACTCCGACTCGTTCTTGGATCTGGCAACACTGCTACCTTCCCGCCAAAGATGATACGGTTGGCATCGCGTCCTATTGCTCTCACCGCAACTCCTTCAGCTTGCCTTGTTCTCTGAGCGACTCTTGCTTCGTATCCCTTCCTATTGGGCCTCCCGAGGTAACCCTCATAACTCAAGCAATTGGGAGGTTGTCCATGCTAGCTCATTCTGCTTCCTGCTTCACTCCCACGTGCCACGTGCCTGTCTCCAGAAGCAGTTTCCTAGAGCTCTTGTTTCCTTTGTCCCACAAATTCTCGTAAGTAATCTCTTCGGATCAACTCCTCGACTTCATTCTCCAAGTAGTGGCATTCCTTTGAGCTATGGTCTCGATCCCAATCCTTGTCGCTTGGTTGTACCGAGCGTTTGAGTCCGCGAGGTCCGAGGGGTGTATTGAGCTAAATCCCCCGGAGGCACATGTCGGCGTTCACGCTTACTTCCTTCTACCCTAAGGGGACCCTTTATCTTCCTATGTGGCCCTTCCGGCGGCTTGGGCGGATGCATCCTCCACCAACTGGCGAAGAGTCTCGAGAGTTATCTGAATAACTGGGGGTGGAGGTGGATCCTCGACCTCTTCCTGCCTCTCCTCCTCCTAGGTGCGCTGGTGGATTCTCCAAGGCGCGGTCTTGCTCCTGCTAAAGTGGAGCCTCGACCTCTTCCTGCCTCTCCTCCTCCTGGGTGCGCAGGTGGATTCTCCAAGGCGCGGCCTTGCTCCTGCTGGGGAGGGGGGGAGCCTCGACCTTTTCCTGCCTCTCCTCCTCCTGGCGATGCGCCGGTGGACTCTCCGAGGTGTGGGTCTCGACCTCTTCCTGGCTCTTCTCCTCCTGGCGGTGCGCCGGTGGACTTTCCGAGGCGTGGGCCTCGACCTCTTCCTCTCGGTCTTCTTACCTTTGCACTGGTGGATTCTCCAAGGCGTGGCCTTGCTCCTCCTCTCCACTTCCTCTTTCAGGGTCTTCTTGCCCCACGTTCGCACTCCTTGCTCTTGAGCGAGTGTTCATCTTTGATGCCTAGACTAGTTTCCCACAGACGGCGCCAAGCTGATGGTGAGAAATTCTGGAAATGAATAGCCTAAGCACGTTGTCTCGAATTGTAACAAGGGAATGCAAAGACAAGAAAATAGAAAATAGAACTTCTATTAATGATGTGAAAGTGAATTACAAAATGAGATTCACCCCCTATTTATAGTAAATTCAGGGGGTGAAAATACAATATTATCCATCAACTTCCCTCAATCCTACGATCCAGATTAAACTGTCGAGGGTAACTTCGTCATTCCACGTCCCCCACTTCCTTTGCAACTTCCCTCAGGTAACCGCCGCCAACTTCCTTCAATTGCACTAACATAATAATCTTGAAATCTTGAGAGTATTTTCGTAATTTTCCTTACCCTGATTTCCTATCACTATCACTCCCCAAGTTGTCAGCCTCTTTTTTGAAGAGCCCCCGCCCCATCGCAACCGGCCTCCACATCCGCCCGCACCGCCTCCCACCTTAGCCTCCAATTCCCCCAATTTCACCACCAAGGTCATTTTCAAACATGGGGTGGCCATGTCATTTTTTCTCATAATTTAGGAAAAACAGTAAAAGAACATGCATGACAAAAAAAAAAAATGAGCCTGCACGGATAATGTTATCAAACCTGATAAGTCATATGGGCTAAACCAAAATAAACTCCTGTTAAGAGTGAATTTAGACTGTTAGCCAGCCCAGATGTACGGCCCCTTACTGTTTTGGTATAGAGGCATGTGCATTTTAAACAGCTTAAACTACTAATAACATTACTTTGTGGGTATTTTTTGACAATGCCTATGCACCCATCGAAAAGACAAATCTAGACTACTTACATTTGTGAAATTGAACAAAACAAAATAAAAAACTTGTCTTCTTATTTTCTCACCATTTTAGATATATCATATCAACACCGGCACATGTTATACATTACATCAATTATAATCGTTACGTATTAATTTTACATTCAAACACATCTAAAAATCCATTCTCATTGTTCTAAAATACTCTAAAGAGTTTGGTGGTGACAATAAATTCGTAGAAAATGGAGTTCCTTGAAGGCTGTTCTTTTCCTTGTGCAAGTTCTTGTTTTTTTATGGCAACTCTTGAACAATTTAGAATAGTTATGGCGCATTAACCACCTCACCTCAAAGTCCCACTCATTTTTCCCTCTCTGACAGCTCAAAATAAAGTTGTTCTTCACAACTTTCCTGGTCAGGCAAAAGCTCCCAAGAAAATCTATACTCTTGCTTTCCTGGCCCCTCCTCATGTCCCCCACTCTCCTTCTCTCATCACACACTTTCATGCCATCTACTCATTAAAACCCCATAACAAAAAGGGAAAACAAAAAACAACTTCACCTCTCAAAAGGGTTCATTCCATTTTCCTCCAATTTCTTCAGTTTCTCAACCAGGAACACTGAGGGTTACAGTTTCTTGAAGTTCTTGATTTTATTTTTTTTTAATTTTTTTTGGGTATGGTGAGAAAATGAGTTGTAGTACTGCTAGTAATAGTGCTGCTGCTACTGCAAATGCCACTGCCACCAAATTCATTAAGTGTGTGACTGTTGGGGATGGTGCTGTTGGGAAGACTTGCCTTCTCATCTCCTACACCAGCAACACATTTCCATCTGTATGTATAAGTAATTGGAATCCAATTTCACTTTTCTTGTGTGTTTCTTGAATATGGTTTTTTGTTTTTTGTCTTCTGACAAAGTTTTTGTTTTCTTGGGGTCAGGACTATGTTCCGACTGTTTTTGACAACTTTAGTGCCAATGTCTCTGTTGATGGGCAAACTGTGAATCTGGGCTTGTGGGATACTGCTGGTATGATCATCTACACACATTTTAGTGTGTGTGATTTTTGTGCTTTTTTCTGAATGTTGCATGTCTCTACTGATTCTCTCTACTTAAATGTGGAATTGAAAGTGATTTTGTTGAAGTCATTAAGTTGGAGATGAGATTGAAAATGTTTTATTTGGGAAAAGAGAAAGTTCTGTGATATCTTGTGGTAGCAATCTTTTGACTCTTTTCTCATGAATTTTGATCAAGAATTCATCATCTATAACATCAATACACAGTCTATCACATTCTAATGGAGGATTGTTGCACAAGTAGAAGCCAATTACATAGATCATATAGTTTCCACAACTCTTTTACTAGAAAAAGAGCATGTTTTCATAAGTCGGGCATGTGCAAGAACGAACAACGAATGATTGTTCTGTCTGGTTGGCCATTTCTTGATTCCTCAAATGTAAAACGATTCATTGCAGGTCAAGAAGACTACAACAGACTTAGGCCACTTAGTTACAGAGGAGCCGACGTTTTCCTCCTTGCGTTCTCTCTCATAAGTAGGCCAAGCTTTGAGAACATATCAAAGAAAGTAGGATTTTCCTCTGTTTTTCTTTCAAACATAGTCTCAAGTGGTAGTTACCAACTTTCTTCTTGATGGTATATTCATGGCTTTTTCTCTTTTGCTTTCTTTCTGCTTCTTGTTGCGTTTGTGCAGTGGGTCCCGGAGCTACGGCATTATGCTCCCTCGGTGCCCATTGTTCTTGTGGGGACAAAACTAGGTGAGTGTTCTTCATCCCACATGATTACATTCAAATGCAAAACTCATATTGTTGTTGCCTTAACATGTTACTTTGCTTTGTCTTAAAGCTTTCTCCTTTTCCTTTTTGTGTTTTGAATACTCGAATAAAAGCATTTTGCTTGTCAACTTTTTCCTTTTATGTTTTAAATTCAAATTGTGGTCCGTCCTCCTTTTTTCGACACTTATTATGTCTTATGTTTGAATTTAGTGATTCCGAGGATGTAGGAATCTACAACGAATTCACACACAATCACACACTTGACAGTTTTAAGCTTGTAATGTTTGGTAGTTACCTTTACTAGAATACATTGATACTTTATCAGCTGGTCTATCTTGCACGTAGCATAAACAAGCGCTCGTACGTTACTTAAAATCGAATATTAGTATAATTGATAGATTGCGTTGCAGATCTAAGAGAGGATAAGCAGTTCAAAAAGGATTATCCGGGGGCATGCACTATTTCCACCGAACAGGTAATATTCTCGATCAGCACGGTTTTACCTTTACTGAAACTTATCTTGACAGCCCTTCTTGTTTACCGTTCTACGGTCTCACAGTGGGTAGGTAGGCGTGTAAGACCACTTGGAGCTTTCGTAAGATTTAAGACCGCTCGGTCTACTATGATATCACAATCATGCTACGTACCTACAAACGATTACTCAATGCACCTTGTAAGAAGGCTGATTATGTCTCAGCATTCTTGTCTTTTAGGGTGAAGAGCTGAAGAAGCAAATAGGAGCAGTGGCCTACGTCGAGTGCAGCGCCAAGACACAGCAGGTCTGTAAAATCGACTGTTATGCACGTGAATCAAAGCATTTGTGTTGATGGTGTCGCTTAAAAACTGTTACTGATAAACGGCTGTCCCGTTGAAGTGTGAAGTCTGAACTAACGTTACACTTTTACGAATGCAGAATGTTAAGGCCGTGTTTGACGCGGCAATAAAGGTGGTTCTCCGGCCTCCGAAGCTGAAGAAGCAGAAGACAAGATACAAATCGTGCCGGTTTCTTTAATCACTCAAATGTTGCTGCTTAATTTAAGCTGGAATGTCTTCTGTGTTGCTGCTTAATTTAAGCTTCTGCTTATTCATCCTTTTGTCATTTTTCTTCAGTTTCTCTTTGGTTGTTACATATTATACAGGAGCTTATGTATGTGGTGGTTTATGTTAAATCTCTCTCTCTCTCTCCCCTCTATTTTATTTTTAAATTATAATTTAGAGGGTGTTTGGATAAGTTTTTTTAAAACATCTTATAAGTCTTATAAGATCTTTTAGGAGTTTATAAGATGTTGGATCTTATTTTAAAAATAAGTTCATAAAGCGTTTGGATAAAATAAGATATTCAAGCTGTTTGGCACAATGATCAATAAGGTCTGTCATTGTTAAAATGATCAAAAAGGACATGGTATTATTAGAGTTATATAAGTTGTTATTTCTTGATATATTTTGTATTTTAAATATTTTTAATATATTTTCATAAATAATATATGTTAGTTTAACGTCAAATAAAAATTTATTAGATAATTATTTTACAAATTTTTTTAAAAAAAATGACGGATTATGACAAAATTTTGAATAAAAATAATATATATGTATATTTATTCTAGTCGAATATTAATATAAATATATATAATTGATTCTTTCTTTGTTGATGCAAATGATTACTTTTAATAGTATAAGTTATAATGTTTTAAATTTATATTTTTTCAATAAATAGCAATCTTATTTTATTTATTATTATTTAATAATGAAGTATTTTCTTTTTTTTTTTTTTGAATGCCAAACAAAATTAACTAGCAACAAATTATTTAAAATCCGAGAGAGTGTGTGTGTGTGTGTGAGAGAGAGAGAGAGAGAGTATTGTGCGTGTGTGTGGAGAGTGTGTGTGTGTGAATGAAAAATATTTTTATCCTATAACATATTAATTTTATAGAGTTTATAAGATGTTTTGAAAAAAAGTTGGATAATGTTAATTTTTTTTAAGAGCTTATAAGATTCAAAACATCTTATTTTGAGATTTTATAAACTCTTTAAGAAAAATTTTGCCAAACAAAAATTTAGAGCTTGTAGCTTATAAGATATTTTGAGGAGCATATACACTTAGCCAAACACCCTCTTAATTTAATTATGTGTTTTGCTTTAAAAAAGAAGACGTGTGGTATGACACTAATATGTGACAAAAAAGTGTGATAGAAGATCTACACCGTAAGGTCAATTCGTTGTAGGTCCAATTGAATTGCCTTAATTTGTTTTCATCAATCAATTAAGGTTGCATTTGGATTGAGTAATTATAAATTGGGTAAATTACAGTCACCTCTCCTGAGGTTTGGCATAATTACAAACCCCCTCGTTGTTTGAAAAATTACAAATAACCCCCTAAAGTTTGTAATTTTTAATCAAAGATTTTAAATTGGCCATTTGCCCTTGAATTTTTAGTTAAAATTGTGGGAAAATACATTATTGCTCATCTGTGTAAAAAACTTAAGAAACTTATTCCTACGCAGTCCAAAAAAATTCAAAAAAATATAAGAATAATTTAGTTTGCATAAGGGTATTTTGGTCAATTCACCCATAAAAATGAATGAAAATGGGTTATTTGTTAAACGGTTACAAACGTCAAGGGAATATTTGTAATTTTTCAAACAATGAGAGAGTATTTGAAATTATGCAAAACCTCAGAGGAGGTAGCTGTAATTTACCCTTATAAATTTAAAGGATTTCAAACCCTTTCATCCAAATTTTAAATTATGTTTTGTTAACTATTGTGTTGATGGGTAAAATTCCATTTATGGTCCCATTTTATAGGGGGTTTGGTATATTTAGTCCCCTACTTTAGGACGTAACCAACTCTAGTTCCAAAGTCGAAAAAATTGAACACATTTGATTCCCAGTAAAATATAGACGGGATTTGTGCATGTGAGCTGCACATGCTTGGAGGGCAAAATTGCATTTATATTCCTATAGGACATAAATTATTGCACTTTTAGTCCTATATGCATTTTAGTAACTTGATTTTACCAAGTTGACTTAATTTCTGCAAATTATAATATTTTGTAATGATATTATTATATTATTGAAATATTGGTATTATTTTCATAAAAACTAAATTTTATTGATTATAATTTGTGCGCCAAGTTTATTAAAATATTTCAAATTAAATAATAATCCAAATAAAAAATAATAAAGAAGATTAAATTTATCTGAAATACAAACAATTATAATTTCAAAACTAATTATATCAATATATAAATGAACTTTCTCTAATTTTTTAGTTAAAAAAAATAAATATTTTTATTATAATTTATTGTCAAAGTTTATAAAATATCTTCAAACCAAATAATAATTCAAGTTAAAATTGTACCAAAAAAAATAATTCAAGTTTAAAAAGAACAATAAAAGAAGTTAAAATTTATCTTAAATACAAGTAACTATAATTTTTTTTAAAAAAAATTATTGTTTATATAAAATTTATATTTCTCGAATTTTCAACAAGAGTTTTTTTTTTTTTTCTTTGTGCTTTTAGTGCTGGCTTTTGAGTGTTTTTATAAAGCATGGGATAATTCATAGATCATTGGGCTTTGACTATAAAGGAATAGAGACTTTACAAATGAAGCCCAAGGATTGGCATTACATTGTTGTTTTTTTTTTTTTTTTTTGAAGTGAAAGCAATAAATATTATTAATCGAATAAAATTGATTATAATCAATTCTGTCGACTATCAATTTTTAATAGAGACAATTACGGCAATCATACATTGATCAACAATTGATCAACAATATCCCATAAATTAAATCTAAACAACTTCTTACTATTACAGTATACAAATAATCATCATATACAGTAGACTATCATCCCATTCATTATTGTTCATTTTTTAGGTCTGATTTTCTTGCATGGCATCAACTTTCCCTACATAGCGGCAACACCGTTTTAATTTTTTAAAACAAATGTTAGAGAAATTTTATTTTTATATAAATAATAAATTATTGTTAAATTATAATTATTTGTATTTGAGCTCTTTTCTATTTATTAAATTTGAATTATTATTTAATTTTAAAATATTTTACTAAATTTTGACCACAAATTATAATAAATAAAATTTAATTATTTGAAAAATAAGAAATTAGATCAATTCTATTTTTATACAAATAATAGATAGTTTAAAATTTAATTATAATTATAAATAGTTGTATTTGAGATAATTTTGACATCTTTTTTATTATTTTTTTAATTTGAGTTATTATTTAGTTTTAAAATATTTTAATAAACTTCGATCATAAATTATAATAATTAAAATTTAGTTTTACAAAAATAATACCAACATTTCATTAATAATAATATCACAATAAATTGACAGATTATAATCTGCAGAAATTAAATCAACTTTATAAGATCAAAGTATTAAAATGCATATGGGACTAAAAGTCCAAGACCCCCTGTTCTATGGGACTAAAAGTAAAAATTTGTCCTTGAAACAGTTAACTAATTGAGCATGTGTAGCTCACGTGCACAAATTCTATCTATTTTTAACGTCTTTTATGGTGGTGACCAAATGTGTCAATTTTTTTTTTCAACTTTGGGGGGAAAAAACAACAACTTAACATTTATAATTTTACAACTAAGCTGCGGAAGTTGGTAAGGAGTTGCTTATAATTTTTGGCTTAAATCAACTTAGAGAGTGCTTGCGTGAGTTTCAAAAAAGTTTTTTTCAGCTTATGGATTTAGAAAAATACTTTTTTAGGTGTTTGAGATGTCAACTTCTGCTTCTGAAACTACTACAAAAAGCAGTTTTAAATCAAAAGCTAAAAGCACTTTGGGGGTACTTCTAACTACTTTGACTTCTCGCACAGGTTAAAAGCAAAAATTGTAAGATAAAAACACTATGTTGAACTTATTTTCAAAGATATGATGATAAGTGCTTCTTTTAAACATTTGTGTTTATCCTAAGACATCATCATAATTAGTAATAAAAGTCCATTTTTCTATCTTTAATTTCTTTACCATCTTTGTGGAAAATTGGATTATCTCTACTAATTCAAACAAGCTAATCCCAAACATTTATAATTACAATTAAAAATACATATATCTACCATATATACTTAGCTCTATGTAAATTTGTAAGAATTTATTATATCTTATATTATTATTATTAGAAAAATATTAAATTATTATTTAATATCTTACCATAAATAATATAGTACATACTAGAATTGTAGCATGGGCCTAGTTGGAAATTTTCTAAAAAAAGTACACACAATAAATACAAAGGTATATATAGGTACTTACCTTAATTATGTGGCGTCCCTTTGCCCAACTCATGAACTTAGTCAATGCATGGTATAGTACCAAGAGTCCCTTTCTATGAATTGTAATTCTCCAAAGTTTAATGTCACAAATTCCTTCTTAGCAACTACTACTGCGCCATTATAAGACATGTACCATTCACTATAATATTTGGAGAGGGGTGACAACGGGTTGGGTATGGGGCAAGTTAGGGGGGTCAAAACCTGCCTCCATCATTTTCAGGACGAAATTAGGCCCCATCCTATTACAAAACCAGTTGGGTCGAGTCGACCTAATAGACCCCATTTTTTATTTTTTATTTTGAATAAAGAAAAGGAAGAGAAGAAAAAGGAAGAGCGGCAACAAGCGACGAGGGCGAGAAGTCGAGAAATAAGAGAGAGAGAGAGAGAGAGAGAGAGAGAGAGTTAGGGCGAGAGAGAGAGAGAGAGAGAGTTAGGGCGAGAGAGAGAGAGAGAGAGAGAGGTACTATATTTACATTAAAAAAAATTAAAAAAAGATCATATTAAATAGTCTACTGGGGCGGGTTCTCGTGGACCCGAGATTTGCCTTGGCTCCGAGTGGGTCTTATTTTTCAGGACTTGTTATCCGCTCCGGTCCCCTTTTTTTGGACCCAAACCGCCCCATTAAAAGCAGGTGGGGATTGTCCGAGGTTCAGGTCCATTTGCTATCTCTAATTTGGCTGGATTGATTTAGATTTGGGAGAATGATTTTAAATGACTCCGTATCAAAAAAATCTAGAATTCATAAATATTTTATATAAAATAATTCAAAATAAAAATTGAAGAATTTGAAATCCTTTATAATATGAATTATTCCAACAAACAAAGCCAAAGGAATTTTTTTATTTTTTATTTTTTTATTTGTTTTTATAAAACCACCTTCTGTGCAGTGTGTAAGGCTTATACAAGCCCAAAAAGTCCTACTGGACAAAGGATTTGTTGCTAGGAATTTGAAATCTCTACTTTCAGTTTCATCAATTCAAATACGACGTAAATGAATTTAAACATCATAAAATGTTTATATTTGGAACTTGTCGGGACATTACCCAATTTGATCACAGTAACTCAATCTTCATCGAATCAACATCGACCTTAATTATCCCAAATTTAATTATCGTAACCCAACCAACACACTAAGCATATAGCTCCGTCTCTACTAAATGAAGCATTATAAGCCAGTCCACCGTCTCAACCTCAACTAAATGAAGCATTATAAGCCGACCGCCCCCAGCCTATGATATCAACATATTCTCTGGCTCCACTAAATGAAACATTATTAGCCAGTCACAATCATCCCATAATATACCCATCGGCATGTTAGAAATTATACCCAATCACCACTGAACAAGTATTATAATTCGATCACCGCTAGTCTATATTTACATAAAGTAGCAATTTTGTATCCTCATCCAAAAATATATTTGGGTGAAGTTATAAACTTCTCAAATATTTTATAAGATGCTCAAAAAATTAATAAGATGATGAAAAACTTTGATTTTTTTTAGGAAAAAAAATTATAAGATAAAAACGTAAGATGTTAGAATTTATAAATATCTCTTTAAAAAGAATTAAGGAGTTGTTAACTTATTCTCAATATATTAACAAACTCATTCAATTTTTTATTATATTAATTATGAAATTGTCACTATTTATATCTTATATAACTCTTCCATGATCTTATTTATACAAATACTTCAAGCGTGTTTATTTTTAAAATAAGACCTAAAACCTTATAAATTTTAATTAAAAACGTATTATAAAAATGCATGAACTTACACTAAAGAGAGAGAAGATTAGCCACAACAAAATTCAAGTCACAATTTTAATATTGTCATTAATTGCTTATATTTAGTGACAAAAGAATTATTTTGTCAAAATAATGAATTTTATAATTCTATTAGTCATAATTATTTTGCAAAAATTATGATAGGAAAAAAGTTAGTGATAAAAATATATTATGCATAAAATTATAATTAAAAGTAATTAGTGACAACCTAGTGACTATAATTGTTTATACTCACTATATTTGTTTTATCACTAATTATTTATAGTGAAGACATATGTATAATTTTTCTTATTAATAATTATATGTGACAAAATCAAAATTATTGTCACTTAATATATATTTTTAACAATAAATTTTAAAATAATCACTTAATATTTCATCACTAATATTATATTTGCGTATAGCTTTATAAGATGTTTTAAATAAAATTAACCATCGAATCTCTAAGTCTAAACTCATCATTCACAAAAATAATAAAGGAATAATTACACGATCCTCCCCTAAAACTTAGTATAATTACAAGTAAACCCCCTTGGTTTGAAAACTACATCTAATACCCCGGATATTTATTTTCGTCTAACAAATAGATTCCTCGATTAGTCAAAATTCACCGAATTTGGTAGTATTAGCAAAAAGATTGAATAAAAACTCATATTTACCCTCAGCTGACTTATTATTGACTTATTGCAGATTGAACAAATTTTTTTTCTGACCAAAATATCCTAATTGTAAAGGTGAAATGTACCTCCTCAAATGCATTAGCGTATAAATCTATTTATTAGACGAAAATAAATCTCAGGATTATTAAATTTAATTTTTCTAATTACTTAAAGTTTATATGTAATTACACCAAATTTAAGGAGATGGCAGTGTAATTATCCCGATAATAAATTAGAAAGTTTTACCACTAACTTCTATTTAAAGGCGGACACCTAACAGAGTCTAATGAATTTCAGGCGCCTTGCATGACTCTCCAAACTCTAACAACCCCACCCCCCCTCCTCAGACAAATCAAACATTTGTAATCCTCAAACACCACGAAAACTTCAAGCTTAAACACCACCAAAACAAGACTCAGAGAATTACACCATCAAAACATGGATCGCTCCAAAAACAACATAAAAAACATCACGATCCTCTCCTTAATCCTAGCAGCAACCATCATTCTTATCTGCTCTTGGGAACCCCTCGCCGACAAATCGTCGCTCTTACAGCGGCACTCCTCGCGTCTTCAGCCATTCGCGCGGAACGATGAGCTCCGAACAGCTCTTGGGAAGGCGTCAACGCCGGACAAGACGGTGGTCATCTCCGTCATCAACAAAGCGTACGTCGAGCCGCCGCCAACCGGCGAGGCGCCCTCGATGTTCGATCTTTTTCTCGAGGGGTTTTGGGCCGGAGAAGGAACCCGGCCGCTCGTCGAACACTTGCTGATCGTGGCGGTCGACGATACCGCTCACGAGAGGTGCCTGTTCCTGCGGTTGAACTGTTATAGACTGCGGGCGGCGGACGACGCTTCCGGCAGCGGGGACGGAGATGTTGATTTCGCCGGCGAAAAGGTTTACATGACGAATGAGTTTATAGAGATGATGTGGAGGAGAACACGTTTTCTGTTGGATGTTCTCCGGAGAGGATACGACTTCATCTTCACGGTACGTACAAGTGCGTTTCTTTCGCATTGTTTTCAAATCAAATCTCTAGGGTGGTTGTTTTTGTGTTTTCATTTTCAGTTGCAAGTTTTTAAAACAATAATTAAAAAAAATTATTTATTTAAACATATTCTTGTTTTTGAAAAGATACACCACAATTTAATATAATCATAATTTATCAATCAATCCAAACATAAAATTTATATACAAAATTGAAATTATATATTTTCCACTGAAACTAAAAACATAAACGAACCGGCAATATGATAGGGCTAAGTGAATTTATTTTGTTATTAATTCATTTTGTGTGACTCATCTTAAAAGGAAAAATTATAACTATACTTGACATATAATTTAATCAGGAATGTCGAATTGGTATTATATATTATGGTAAATTGTCTTTCGAGATTAATTAGATCTAATTATACAAATATTCCATTCTCTTTGTGAGATTTCAGGTACATCCTCCGGGGTGTTAGTATAATTATGTAACTAATCATGTGATGTTGTATAAACTTTTGTTACTAAACACTGGGTGTACTTATAATTACGACTACAGTTATGAACGTGTAATCTTGCAACAAGTAGGGGCGTTAGTGTAGTTGAACTTAACCTTACATTTTTCTCATTAGACATATACATGGACTGGTGAATTTGGATTTAAATAAATAATTTGGAGAAGGATTTCAAATGAATACATATCAGAATAATTTAAGATTCAGTAAAAGCACATTAATTTGAACTGATGAAGTTGAAGCTAGCGATTTCAAATTTCTAATGACAAATCCATTCGACAAATAGTTCAAACTGGAGCTGAAAGATTTGAAATCTTTTAAATTTTGAAATTATCTAAATTAAAATTTCCCCCAACTAGCAGAAAATGAAGATTACCAGTTGATGAATGATCTTGAATGGGGCAGCTTGAAATTCAAATATCTTCATTATTAGGAAATTAAAGAAAAATAAAATATTAAATATTATTAATTTTCTATTTTTTCAACGGTGAAATGCATGAGAAAATACTACTAACTAACAGTTTGATCTTTTTATTATAATTTATATTATATTATATTCTTTATTTTATATGTATGTACGTATATCATGAAATTAAACATTTTATATATTTAATATGTGTATATAAAAAGTATAAGATGAGATGTAATATTAATTTATACTAAAAAAGTTTAAATTGTTACTTGTACTTAATCTGTAATTAATTGAAAATTTTATACAAGATTTTTATGAGTCTAAGCATTGAACAAATTAGCATCTTGAAAGAATTTTTATTTTTATTTTTGTTTTTTTTATCAAAAGAAGCAAATAGAGTAAGAAGACATAAGAGTTATATATATGTGAGAACCCGGATTTTGAGAACATTTTTTTTTTTTTGGTACCGTTTGGGCTCTTTTTCAATAATTACTTTTAGAATTGAACTCCACCAAAATTACGTATTGATAAAAATTACAAATTAATTTGTATTTTTTAAATTCACTGCAATTATGTTTTATTTAATTATTAAATATGTCCAATGAACAATTTCTTATTCCTTCATTAACTTTAAAAGTAAACTTTTAAAATTCAATTAGATTACATATTTCTATAATCAATTTATAAAATTATGTAAATCCAAATGTCATACTCACTTTATTCCAACATTAATCATTTCAAAATCAACTTTTTTTTATAATTAATTATGTAACCGAGTCAAACTGCACTTCACTCAGTGCCAAGAACTAACAACTTTTGTACTGTCAATAAATGAAGGCTCTTAAAAGCGTATTACTATTAGCAAAAAATTTACATGTAGGGTCAGATTTTATTTTAAATACACTATGAATTGTAAACGGAAAAATTGGAATATCTATTGATAGATATACTTAACTCGTTGGGATTTTTATTGTAAAATCACTTAATTACATCTTATATTAATTACAATATATATTTGATAATAATATATATATACTCTATACAAATTTCGTGTTATTTAATCATATGTTAAGGCCTTGTTGATGATGTGTGTGAGACAAAATTGATCAATATTGATAAATGTGTGAGTAAATTAATTATTTTAATAGTAGTATATTAATTATTTATACATTATTATTCAATGTTCATAATTACTGTATTGACTATTATATTTGTTAATGATTGAAATCCACAATCTAAAAAAACAAAGAAAATCATACGTTACTCCAATATTTATGTTGGGTCTATTACAATAATGGGCATCGGTTATTTCTAGTAAACTCATTATTATGTTAGATTGAACACAGGGCAAAATATTATTTTGGTGCCGTAAAATTAATATATTATTATTTTTGATATTATAATTTAGGTAGATAGCTGTTTTAGTCCCATAAAATATGTTTTTTTAGTTTTTTTGGTTTCAAAATGTCACGTTTTTCAATTTTTTTGTCCCAAAATGTCATGTTCCATGTGGGGTAAATTACATTTTTGGTCACATAAGTGGACCCGTTTCTAATTTTGGTCTCATACTGTCTGGAATTCACATATTACATCCGTTATGTCCATTTTTTTTTTTAAATTTTAGGACCAAAAGGGGTTTTCCGTTAATTGCTAACGGCAAAATCACGTGACTCGCACGCCTACATTAAATTGCTCGGGGTAAATTACATTTTTGGTCCCATAAATGGACTTGTTTCTAATTTTGGTCCCATAAGTGGACTCATTTCTAATTTTTTGTCTTACCGTATGGGACCAAAAAATATAATTTACTCCGAGCAATTTAACGGAGGTATGCGAGTCCGTCAGCAATTAACAAAAAACCCCTTTTGGTCCTGAAATTGAAAAAAAAAAAAAGTAGATATATGGGATGTAATGTGTGAATTCCCTAAAGTATGGAACCAAAACTAAAAATGAGTCCACTTATGGGACCAAAAATGTAATTTATCCTCCCGTGTACAAGGCACATAACATTTTGGGACCAAAAAAATTAAAAAATGTATTTTATGGGACTAAAACAGCCACCTACCTAAGTTGTGGTACCAAAACAAATAATGCCCTAATTTCACGGGACCAAAAAACCATTTTGCCTATTGAACACATGACCATATCAGTCCCCGCCCCATTTAAACGAGGGTCGTGAGAGGAATTACTTTATACAAAACCCACAAAATTAATAAATTACGAAAATAATAATATTTTTCCTTGAAATTAATTTCATTACGATTTATCCTTTTTCTATTCGTCCAATGTTATATGTAATTAAATTTGACTATTACAGGACACTGATGTATTATGGCTAAGGAATCCATTCACCAGACTGAGCATGAACCAAACACTCGACCTACAAATAAGCACCGACTACTTCAACGGCAACACAACATCGGAAAAGAACCCAATCAACACCGGATTTTACTTCATCAGATCAAACAAAAAGACCATAACGTTGTTCCAGAGATGGTACGACATGAGGAGGAACTCGACCGGACTAAAAGAGCAAGATGTACTACAGAACATGATACGAGACAAGGGCGTGGTCGGGGAGTTAGGTCTGAACGTCAGGTTTCTCGACACCCAGTATTTCAGTGGGTTCTGCAAGGACAGTCGAGATGTCGGGGTGGTGGCCACTGTCCATGCCAATTGCTGCCGGAGTATCAGAGCCAAGGTCGCCGATTTGAAGAGGGCTTTGAGGGACTGGAAAAGGTTCAAAAACCTTGGCTTTGGTGGGTCCACAAATGGTACGAGGAACTTTTCATGGTCCAAACATACATCTTGTACAAATTCGTGGCAATAAAAAGGGATTTTAGATTGATTATACATCATACGTACATATATATATACAAAACTGGATGCGGCACACTTCATGTATGCTAGAAGAAGGAGAAAAATATGGGAATTTATATATATATATACAACAAATTTTGTTTTTTAGTTAGGCTTAAATAAATTTTTTGTCCTGTAATTTTAGCACTTTGATATTTTTATCCTTTATCTTTTTAAAATTGTAAAAGAGTTCTGTAACTTTTTGACATTTTGTGATTTTGGTCCTTATGATGCCGAATTTTGCAAAAATCGCCGGAAGATACCATGTGCGCCTCACGTGATTCATTTAAATTGGGGCGTTTGTTTGGATTGGTTCACTTTTGCCAACATGAATGAAAAATTAAAAAACAAAATGAGGTGGCACATGATATATTCCGACAACTTTTGTAAAATCTGTCGCAAGAAGGACCAAAATTGCAAAATGTCAAAAAGTCACAGGGCTCTTTTGCAAACCCTAGAAAGATAAAAGATAAAAATGCCAAATCGCGAGGGGCACATGATTTGGTCCGGTAACTTTTGCAAAATTCGGCACTGGAAGGACCAAAATCGTGAAATGTCAAAAAATTACAGAACTATTTTGCAACTCTAGAAAAATAAAGGATAAAAATGTTAAAGTATTATAATTACAAGATGAAAAATTTATTAAGCCTTTTAGTTATACATACTAGTGGGTGTGACACACCCAAATGTCTGCACACCTAATTTAAAATTTAAATAATATAATTGTTATTTTTCAGAATATATGTTAGTTAAAGAATAAGAGTCACGGGATGTTATTGAGGGAAGAGTGAGAGCATTGTAGGTTGAGAAAAGAAAAAAAATAATTAAATAATTTAAAAAATAAAAAATAACATATCAAAAAAATAAAAGTCACAAAAGAGGTGCTCTTCAATTATAATAAGGTATAAATTATATGTTGATTTTCCTTTAAAATTGAATAAATGGATGTGAATTGGCATGAACTTAGAAAGGCACAACATTACGTGCCTGACTTTATAAGGTGTTTTATTGAGTCTATTTCGGGAAAGTTTCGGAAGTGCTTAATAAATATGTTTTTGGAATTTTGTAACGTGCATTCCAAGAAATTAACAAAAACGTGATCGATTATAATATGCTTAAATCAGTAAGGTCGATAAATGGAAAATATGAAATCTTAATAAAAGGTGGCAAAAGCTGTACTTAAGGCATAGAGGGCGCTTGTTTATAAGCACTCTCGAGTTGTACAATTACACGTGAATCATTGATAAATAAATGATTATGTGGTCATCTTGGGTTAGCACATACCTGGGTTCAAGTGGTACTCGATTGAATTTATATCCCTAGTCCAAGCTAGGTTGTAAGCTCTTCTCTGATTTACATGTGCTCGCGAAGGTCAGTCAATCACAATAGGTGAACTCTAGTTATAGTCATAGAATGCCTAAATTAATAAAATTTGAACGAGATGAAACTCGAAAGTATTAAAAACAACCAAAAGATATATATACTTTGTATCTCGAGGCTGCATATTTACACTTGAAAAATACATTTAAAAAAAACTTATACTAGAAAAAATAAATCCATGTTTATTTGATTTTATTTTTTGTTTGGGGGGTACCACCTAAAAAGAATCTCCCTCTTCTTTTTCTTTTTTGTTCCTGGGGTTCAAATTACATCTTACGATTACAGTTCAATATTCTTGTGCGAACCAAAAACTCAGTAGATCTCCCGCACAAAGAAAGGTAAAAGCCTCTCTCTCACTCTCTGTTTTCTCTTCATTTGGATTAATGTATTGAAACCCTAGGAACTAATTCAGGGAAGTGTGATCCTAAATTTGTGTAGAAAATGGCAACGGTGAGGAATTTGAAGATAAAGACATCAACGTGCAAGAGAATAGTGAAGGAGCTCCACTCGTACGAGAAAGAGGTCGAGAGAGAGGCTGCTAAAACCGCCGATATGAAGGCCAAGGGCGCCGATCCCTATGACCTTAAACAGCAGGTCTGCCGTGCCCTAATTCACCCACACTGCTCTTTATTTCTTGCCAGTTATTCACATTCATGGTCGTCTGACTGTGTGCGATTTTGTGCTTCTTTGTTGAAGTGCAATGTACTACTGGGCTCTGTGTATTCTTATTATGCTAATCGAGAGACTTATTGCTTATAGGTTGTTTTGGTCGATGGGTTTTGTAATTTGATGTTTATGTATTAGATTTGTCTGGTATTTGTTGCTGAAAATTTTCTGCTTGTCTTTGTTGTTTGCCTTGATTTGCACTTTCTGTCGAGCTTCAGAATGAGGTAGTTTGACTTGGAGTTGTTTCATGTCATTTTCTGACAAGCATGGAGTAACTTTCTGCAATTGGTTGGTGGCAAACCACGAATGTGATTTGATGATTGTGGTTTGTTACAAACCATAAATGTGAAGGTTTACAGATGTACGGAGCAAAAGAAAGCTAAATGGAACTAGCCATTACTCAAGGGGCTAGAAACTCAAGTTGTCGCCTAAATGAAGAAAATTCTTGGCTACTTCAGAGAATGGAGTCTTATTCTGATTTTCTGCTTTTCTCATCATATCTAAGTATAGTTTCCTAGAGATAAATTTGGATGGAAATGTTTGTAAAGGGACCTACTGATCACAAGTAAAGACTAAATAAACAGAGGTTTAATGATACAGTTCGTGCCGGGTAAATTTGTATGGAGGCAAAAGTGAAAAACTTCATTGAAAGCCAAGTGATAACATTTTTCGCACTGTTGGTCAGTCCATCATGTTGACTTTAAACTGCTGCAGAGTTTCTGGAGTACCAAATTATAGTTTTGCTGGCTAGAAATTCTTGATTGAGTCAAACCGGTTCTTGTTTGCTTTCTCTTTTGCTTGGTTAAGCTTCTGTTTTTGACGTATTTTCTTCAGGAAAACGTACTGGCGGAATCAAGAATGATGGTTCCTGACTGCCGCAAGCGGCTAGAGGCTGCTCTAAGCGACCTTAAAGGCACTGTGGTAAGATATGATGTTGTTAGGTGCTAATGTGATTCTTCTGCTGATGAAATTTTATCTTGGTGCTGATAATTCTTCTTCTCCCACTCAATCTAATTTAGAATAAAGGCTCATGTATTATAAGAATGAGAAACTTGCAAGAGCATGAGATCTAGTAATACTCTTTGGCATACTTTTGACTCTACTTCTGGTTTGGCTACTTGACGGCTGACCGAACAACCTCAATGGTATACTTTGTTAAAACAGTTTCCATTATTGACCGGTGTAAGTTAAAGTTGATAGTTATTTGCATTCGTAGCATATTCTTTGCCACTTGGTTCCTTCCAGTTTGTTCTTCTAGTATAAGTTGTTTGATCTATGAATGCTGAATGCTTGTTTTATTTGACAATGTTAAGAGTGAGAATGCTTGTTTTATTTGACAATGTAAAGGGTGAGCAAGTAAAGAAGGCTTGGGGGTGTATCGTCTTCTGCTTTGCCCCTTACCCTAGTGTTGTATGTGGTTATATAAATCACATTCTTCCTCTCTCTCGGGATCAATTTAATTTGGTGTTTGTTTACTACCTCTGCTTTATAAGTGAGGATTTGAGGCTTTGGCAGAAGATGCTTTCTTATTTGGTCCTATATTTTGTTTTTGTGGTGTTAGCAATGGATTTTTGCTGCTGATATTAGCACTTAAAAAGGGGAAGTTGCCCCCACTAAGAACAATTTACTAAGATAGTTGAAGTGCCTTGAAAAGAAAATCCAACTGAATTTGTGTTCGAGTGCTGCTAGTTCGGAGAAGGGGTCGTTTGATTCCCAACTCTTTGAGAGAAAGCATCTGGTGGGAGCATGGGACATTTATTTTCATCTTGAACCCTTTGGTCCGCTGAAATAAGAATATTTAATATCTGTGAGACTGGACGAGCATCACAGACATTTCCATATCTTGAAGTTGCTCAAATCAAAACTTACTATTCAATCTACGTACTGCAGGCTGAGCTGGAGGAGTCGGGCCAAAAGGAAGGTCCGGAGTTTGATGATGCTCGAAGCATCATTGCAGAGGTTGAGCAGCTATTCCAATCTTCAGAACTTTAGTTGGAAACTTATGTTTTACTCTGTGAGCTATGGTTTTGTATGTGATGGATAAGGATGCTAAAATCGGACAGGACGATCTGCTTAACTACAATTGTGTTTATGCTGGGAAATTGCAAATCTACTTTGTTCTACTCTATGAATATATGGATTAATTTTTGGTTCCTGATAGAATATTGAACTTATATGCTTCCTCAGTTTAGTTAGTAGTAAAAATAATTCACCATGTTTGATTAAATTTCGGTTTGATAAAGACCGAATCTATTTTGGTTTTCGTAGTTCAATAATAGTTAAAAAAAATATATATATAGGGAAAATTATACTGCTTTTTAGTGAAGTTTGGTGTAATTACTTATAAATCTCTTTATTTGGAAAGTTTCATCTAGTACTCTTAATGTTTGTTTCTGTCATATAATAAAATGCTCTGTTAGTTAAAATTTATTAAATTTATTGATATTAGTAAAAAATAAAATAAAAATTCATATTTACCACTGATTGATTTATTACTAACTTGTTGTAGGTCAAACAAATTTTTTCTGACCAAATTAGTTTTATACATCTTTACACGCGTTAATACATGTGAGTAAGTACATGACCTACAGTCAATCGAAAATATTGATTTTTTTTTTTTCCAATATCAACAAATTTCATAAATTTTAACTAACAATATAATTTATTTATTGGATGGAAGCAAATATTGGTAATACTAAATGTAATTTTTTAAACTACAGTTTATGTATAATTACACAAAATCTTAGGAAATGACAGTGTAATTAAAAAAAAAAAATGTGTAGATCACTATGTGTACATTTTTAGTTCATGTGTTTGCGTTATTAATAACAATTGTACCATAAAATTTATTAATATGAATCGGTAATTGTACAAGTATCTTATATTAATGTTTTAACAATTATTTTAGTATTGATTTATAATCAACAAACTATTATGTACAAAAAACCATCAATATTTCACATACCAATGGAGTTTATATGTAAGAATTCTGGTCTTAGTTTTGCCAGTTGATTAGTTCACTATATTTTCGCATTCTAAATATTTATGAGGTCAGAACTTGAAAAAATGAAATTTGAGCAAATATGTAAATAATCCATCAATTTTTCACAAAACTTGACATCCCAAAATTGAGCTCTTAAAAGTGTTTGCATGCGATAGACTCTTTTGTGGTGCTAAGTTGCAGAAAAAATTATAATTTTAATTGTGATAAAAATATGATATATTAGAAAACAAAAATGGAAGTATAAAAAATTATAATTTTAATTGTGATAAAAATATGATATATTAGAAAACAAAAATGGAAGTATAAAAAAAATTGAAGTTGGAGTATTTAGGGGATATTACAAGTTCACCATAAGCTACAAAAATGGAGGGGGTGGAGCTTGTAACTTTTGGTTTAAATGTATTTAATTTAAACAACTTCAAAAGTAAAAGCTATAAATAGAAAATACTCTTTTCAATTTATTTTTAAGAAAAGGTTCTTTTCCACTTAATTTTAGTTAAAAAAGAACTCTTTGCAACTTACTTTTAGGAAAAAATTGATAATCATTTTATGCGTCATCTGGATGGATGGATTTGAATTTGATAAAAGAATTAAATTTTTTTTGACTTTATATATAAAATATTTAAAATTCATTAATATTTCACAAAATATATTTATGGATGAGAATGGAAATGATTTGAAATTCTCTGTAACATAGAGTTATCCAAATGGTTTCAAATGATTTGTCACTAAAAATTTGAAATTCCCAACTCAAAAACCATCGACCCAAATTTAGCCTTAAACTAAATACGCCGCATATCTATATCTATATTAGTATAAAAAGTGTTGGAAAATGGTGAATGATAAATTAAAGAATAAATCGTAACAAGTAATTGGTTATGATGTGCGACGCATAACAAGCTCGTGATAGCTTATGACAGCTAGTGACACGTAGATGATGGTTGATGGGCCCCAATCATCATCCGATCGTGTCTGGTCAACCTAATGGGTGTGTCCTTTGGTTGAAATGATGTGTCCATTGGGTAAAACCCTTTGGATGAAATGATGCATCCATTGCGTAAAATCCTTTGGATGAAATGATGTGTCCATTGGAGTGAAATGGTATGTGTTTTGGGTGAAATGATGCATCCATTCGTATGAAAGATCATAACATTTCAAATGCATCTTTTCTGATTGGACATATCCATTCGAAACACCTTTCTAACTCCTATAAATAGGCCCTTTCATTTCATTTCATTTAACATTTTAAGGAATGTTAAAAATGGATGATAGGATTCAACTCATTCATAGCATTCGTAAGCATAAAAGCATTCTGCAGATAGAGTTTAGTAAGGGAGTTTCAAAATATCATTTGGTTCGCCGTTTCTCAAAGTTTGTACTGTTGCTACTTTGAGATATAAATTCGTTGTATCTTGGGAGACAAATTGTCGATTTCGTGAACATCAGAGCGGGGCAATAATTGTCTTAAAGATAAAGAGGCTAACTCTTGCCTCAACTTCGTAATACACAATTTCCCGCACTATCCATCTCGCTTCTTTCCTACAAGTTTAAGACAATTAGCTGACTTATGTATTATGGCAAGTGAATCTGCTGCTACCAATCCGGCTATGGCAACTGGATTTGCTGCTGCTAATCCGGCTACTATGGTTGTCCAACCACATGTGCTACAACCGATTGCTGCTCAAGGAGAAAAGCCAGAGAAATTCTCAGGTAACGACTTTAAGAGATGGCATCAAAAGATGTTGTTTTACCTCACTATGTTGAACCTAGCTAGGTTCTTAAGTGAGGAAGCCCCCGTTGTTTCTGAAGAGGAGACTGATCCCCAACAAAGGGTTGCTTTTGATGCATGGGGATATGGAAAATTTCTATGCTGAAACTACATCCTCAATGGCTTGAGCGATACTTTGCACGGCGTATATAGCTCAGCCAAGACTGCAGAAGCCCTTTGGGAATCCTTGGAAAAGAAATACAAAACGGAGGATGCCAACTTGAAGAAATTCATAGTCCAGAAGTTCTTGTAATTCAAAATAGTGGATTCCAAAACGGTAATGAGCCAAGTCCAAGAATTCCGAATGATCTTGCATGATCTGTATGCGGAAGGAATGAGGCTCAATAGTGAATCCTTTCAAGTAGTTGTTATAATTGAAAAGCTACCTCCGTTATGGAAGGAATTCAAAAGTTACTTGAATGGCGAGTTAGATGAAGAGATCTACATGGAACAACCTAAAGGGTTTGTCGTTCCTGGCCAAGAAAAGAAGGTCTGTAGACTCACCAAATTGTTGTATGGGCTTAAACAAGCTCATAACAAATGGCATAAAAAATTTGACAAACAATGTTGTCATGTGACTTCAAGGTCAACGAGTGTGATAGATGTGTCTATGTTACAGGCACTTCTAGCTCCTTTGTCATAGTCGATCTATATGTAGATGCTATGTTGACAAAGGGAAGCAATCTCTACCAAGAAAGTATTAGCAAAATATTGTGATATGAAAGACATAAGGTTTAGCTGACGTAATGGTAGAGACTAAGATCTCTAAAACGTCTGTAGACTTGTCTTATCATAATTTCATCATGTTGAGATTGTACTAGAAAGTTCAATGTTCATGACCATTCACATGCTAAGACTTATGTAGATAGAAATCTACACTTAGCAAAGAACCAAGGTGAACACGAGATCAAATTGAATTTTCAAAAATGATTGGTAGATTAAGGTATACAGAGAAAAGCACTCGTTCTGTTATGGAATCTGAGTTTATAGATTCAGATAAAGCTGGAGAAGAAAATGAATGGCTTCGTAATTTTATGGAGTACATTCCTTGTTGGACAAAAGCAAGTGCCTGTTATTATGATATATTGTGATAGTCGTTCGACTATTGAAAGGGCACGAAGCAATATGTATAATCGTAAGTCGAGACATATACGTCGAAGACATAATACCATAAGACAGTTGATCTCTAATGAAATCATATCTATTGACTATATAAAGTCAAAGGATAATTTAGCGAATCTATTAATGAAAGGCCTTTCTAGAGATCAAGTATACTATTCGTCGAGGGGAATGGGATTAAAACCCGACAATTAAATCTTTATAGCGTTAACCCAACCATGTTGACTGGAGATCCCAATATCTTGATTCAATGGGACAACTAAGTTATAAAGATTGTTGAAAGCACCTGGAGTTTTACTCCTTCCCATTCCTACGATAAAAAGTGATGTCAATAAAGGGTAGAGGTTAAGCTATAAACTTTTAATGATTCCTATTCTAAGTCAAGAACATTATACGAGATCACCTATATAAGTGTGAAGACGGGCCGCTTCAAATGTAAAACACTTATGAATCCAAGATGGAGTCCAGGGCCAAAACGGACTCAACAGTGATAACCAAATATATTAGAAAAGGCATTGTGGGGGTACTATTGCCTTGGTTTACACCAACGGCTGAACAATTGAAGACATCATGTTCACTGATTAGCCAAGTAAATCCGATGGTATTCCCCTAAGGAAGGTTCAAAGCTACAAACTACCTATCCTGATGTAATGACTTATCGGTTGAAACTCTCTTAAGTGTCTGCATGCTCATATGCATTAATTTTCATTCATGTGGGGGATTGTTGGAAAATGGTGAATGATAAATTAAAGAATAAATCGTGACAAGTGATTGGTTACGATGTGCGACGCATAACAAGCTCGTGATAGCTTATGACAGCTCGTGACACGTAGATGATGGTTGATGGTCCCCAATCATCATCCACTCGTGTCTGGTCAACCTAATGGGTGTGTACTTTGGTTGAAATGATGTGTCCATTGGGTGAAACCCTTTGGATGAAATGATGCGTCCATTGGAGTGAAATGGTATGTGTTTTGGGTGAAATGATGCATCCATACGGATGAAAGATCATAACCTTTCAAAGGCATCTTTTCTGATTGGACATATCCATTCGAAACACCTTTCCAACTCCTATAAATAGGCCCTCTCATTTCATTTCATTTAACATTTTAAGGAATGTTAGAAATGGATGATAGGATTTAACTCATTCATAGCATTCGTAAGCATAAAAGCATTCTACAGATAGAGTTTAGTAAGGGAGTTTCAAAATATCATTTGGTTCACCGTTTCTCAAAGTTTGTACTGCTGCTACTTTGAGATATAAATTCATTGTATCTTGGGAGACAAATTGTCGATTTCGTGAACACCAGAGCGGGGCAATAATTGTCTTAAAGATAAAGAGTCTAACTCTTGCCTCGACTTCGTAATACACAATTTCCCGCACTATCCATCTCGCTTATTTCCTACAAAAAGAAAACTCCCTTTTTAGTCATAAAGAGCGAATACTTATACCGCAACATCAATTTTTTCATTATGCCAATAATACCCCTAAGTTGGTTTCTTTTATTTGTTTGTTTGTTTGTTCGTTTGTTTTTTAAGATGTGATGTGTTGATTTGTTTATATTTTTTCTTATTCATAATATGTTTTAAAACGCAAATATTATTTATTATATACACACATGAACGAGTTAAGTAAAGATTTGGTAAATAATAGCCATTTTAGTAAATATTTTGTACATTTTAGTAATGGAAAAAATGAAAGCAACCCCATGTGATATTATAAATGAGCAAATTACCCCCTTATGAAAAATAAAATAGTAATTTACCTCCATGTATTTTTTAAAATGAATCAATTTATCTCCCCGTATTGTTTAAAATGTAGCAATTTACTTCCTTAGACAAGAAAGTAAATTACTACATTTTAAAGAAAATAAGAAAGTAAATTACTATTTTATTTTTATAAGGGAATAATTTGCTTAATTACAATATGACCGGGAGCTAAGTTGCATTAATCCATTTTAGTAAATGTTTCGACACGCATAGTTTCACAAGGCATGGGATCCTCTATTCCCAAACTATGTTCCATTTTCTATTCCACCAATAAATTAATGCCACGTGGATAGAATTAAAAGTTGATAAAAATTTATGGGCAAGTGAGAGAAATGCTGATGCAACATATGGGAAAGAGAGAGAAACTCATCACCACTCCTTTCACTCACACTGCACGCGTTAACAGTTTATCTTCGTCTACACACACCCACCCACCCACTGTTGCCCCCCTTTTCCATTTTCCTTGATTAGTTTTAGAGGGTGTTTGGCTAAGCTTTTTTAAAATATCTTATAAGCTCTTGCATTTTAAGCTCTTAAAGTGTTTGGGTAAAATAAGATGTTAAAGCTTATAAGATGTTTTCACATCTTATAAGATGTTAGGTGTTTGGCATAATAAGGTCTTATTATTGGTAAAATGACCAAAACGGACGTGATACTATTAGAATCAAATAAATTGTTATTTTTATTGACATATTTTGTATTTAAATATTTTTAAAATAGTTTCATAAATAGTAACATTAGTCTAACTTCAAATAAAAATTTATTAGATAATTCTTTTTATAAAAATAAAAAAATGCCGGATTATGACCTAAATTTTGAATAAAAATAATATATATGTATTTTCATGCTAATCGAATATTAATATGAATATATATGTTTTTTTCTCTTGATCCAATACGACTATTTCTAATTGTATAAGTTATAATGTCTTGAATTTATATTTTTTTAGTAAATATTATTATAACATAGCAATCTTATTTTTGTTTAGCTATAATAATTTATTATTTAATAATGAAGTATTTTCTATTTTTTAAATGAAAAAAATAATAACAATAAAGAATTTTAAAATCCTAGAGAAAGAGTATCTATGTGTGTGTGTGTGCGTGAGAGAGAGAGAGAGAGAGAGAGAGAGAGAATGTGTGTGTAGTGTATGTGGTGAAAGAGGGTATTTTTGTCATATAACATATTAATTTCATAGAACTTATAAGATGTTTTGAAAAAAGTTAGAAATGTTAACTTTTTTTTAACAGCTTATAAGATCCAAAACATCTTATTTTGAGATCTTATAAGCTATTTAACAAAAATTTTGCCAAACAAATTTTTGGAGCTTATAAGCTCTCAAACATCTTATAAGATGTTTTGAGAAACTTATAAGCTTAGCCAAACACCCTCTTAGTCTCAAATTGTTTAAAGTTTACAACTTTTCCTCATCGTTTTTCTTTTTACTATTCTTTTTGTTAATTTCTGTTTATCCTTCAGTGCAAATATGTAACTCAAACCAGTTCACTTCATTTTTGGGCCTAAATATTACCACAAGATTCATGCTTGGTTAATAATGTAACTAGGTTGATTGAATTTATGGTTAAATACACTTTGCCGAACTATTCTTGATGTAGTATTTACCCCTAAATTAACAAATATAACACTTATTTCTGATCGGACAAAATTACTCTCATGCCTTGAATAATTATATTATTCTCAATATATTTTGGTTTTTTGCACATTAAACTATTAAATTAATACCAATTTTTTTTCTAATTTGAAATTTTAATAAGTGAAGAATTTAAATTAAAATTGGAGTAATAAGTTAATATATATATAATAGATACACAACAATATAATATCCCAACAAAAAAATTGTTACATGAAAGTTTTTTGTATATTTATTGTACTCATTCATTATTTAAATTAAAGTTTTATTGTGCATTTATTTTATAATTTTGAACTATTTTACATACTCAAAATTAAGTAATGAATGAGTACAATAAATATACAAAAACCTTTCATGTAAATTCTTTTTATTAATTTGGTAATTAAGTTATTAACTATTTAATTTTTTAGATAAGAATGAGTAATTACATACACATTTTAAAATATATTTTTTTAACAAAAAAATATGACAAAATATATTTATTAATCTTTTTTCCTAAAAAAAGTGTTTAAAGTTTAGTTTAAGCATAATATCTATAATATTATAAAGGAAAGGGGTCTTATAGACATAAAGTGGTAGTTTTTATACCACTACATCAATTTATTATAATACCAAAAATGCCCTTTAACTTCTCAACTCATATAATTGAATATATATTTTATTTAAGTAAAATTAATAATTAACTTTTTTTATTACTTTAGAATTGTTAGCGATGTTACGTCAAAGTATTATGCAAAATTATATTATTACTTTATAGGATTAATGATTGAAAATTATTATATATGTATGTGCATAAAAAGTAATGACTTGAGACGAGAATAATAGGAAAGTATCTCAAGAGTATACATATAAATCAACATGTTTTCACTTTAATTACTGTTTTAAAAACTGAAAACTTAAAATTAAAATTACACTCCCCTCCCTTGAGGTTTGGTGCAATTACACATAAACCTCCTATAGTTTGAAAAAATTACACTTAGTACCCCTGATTATAAAAGATGTTAAGACCCTCTAATAGAAGTAATTAGTTTACCTTTCTGCCCATAATAAGTGGCTAAAATCATCTAAAAAATAACATGAAAAATTGAAGACTATAAAGACAAAATTTCCCTATATATATAGAAATGAATAGGTGCTTTAGACTAAAAAGACAAAATCGCATGAAATAAATTTTGCTATTAATAAATATCACAAGGGATGTAAATACTATATTTATGTTATCATAGTGATATGCTTGTTATATTGAGTTATTTGAATATATGTCTTCTATAATATATAGTTAAATTACATAATATAGTGTATATATAGTTTTATAGTGTATATATATTAAGAGCTAAATTTATTTTGACTTGTCTAATTTATTAATTAATTAATAATTATTTAATATAATAATACTTTAATGGTAAAACTAGAAATTTATTAATTATAATAGACTAATTACTCTTATGATTTAATTTAATTATAAGAACAAACTTGCATGCATAAGTGTGTGAAATGTATAAGGGTAGTTTAATAACAATTATATATTTATTTAACTTGCAATACGTCAATCAAAGGCAAAAATGAATTTTTATTTAACTTTTCTGCCGATGTCAGAAAATTTTGTCAATTTTATTAATTGAATGATTTATTTATTGGGTGAAAATAAAAGCAAAGATACTAGATATAATTTCTAAAATCATAGGGATTTAATTATACCAAACATCAAGAGAGAGGATTGCGATTATTTCCCCCTTTTTTTTTTAGCACTAAACTCCCCTAAATCTAGAAAATAAGAATGTGTTCCCGAGAAAAAATGAATTTGCATCACATTGAATTGAAAAAGTAAAATTTAAATATTTGTAAGGGCATTCTTGTTATTTATGGGAATATGTAACAAATGTTAATTTTTGAATAAATTACAACGAGCTCCCTGAAATTTGCGGGAATATGCAACAAATGTTAATTTTTGGATAAATTATAATAAGTTCCCCTAAAGTTTGCATAATTGTGAGTACGTTATCGTTGTTTAGAAAATTACTAGTACCCATATATTTTACGATCATTCAATAACTAGCCCAATTCGTTAGTTTCGTTAGGTTTTCGTTCATTTTTTGTGGTAAACTGACCAAAATGTTATTGTGAACTATAAATTATTATATTATTATTTTTTAAAAAAAATTATATTTTTTTATGTGTTAAGTTTTTTGAAATTTTTTTAAAATTTTCCACCCACCTCGTCAATTTATTACAAATTTTCAGCTTTTTGAAAAAAGAAAAAAAGTACAGCAATACCAAAATTGACAATCTCGAACCTCCATTCAAAGATAACGTAACTTCATTAAACATTAGGGATATTTATAATTTTTCAAACAATAATTTTTTTTTATAATTATGCCAAATATTAGGTGTGCTTATTGTAATTTACTCTAACTTTTCAGGAGTACAATCTCTTTTTTATATTTTTAGGGGGTTTTGTTGAAGACCTCAATATTTTGAGGGAGTGAGTTGCAATTTGTTCTAAAAATGAATGTGATTTGCAATTTCCCACCGCCTTGTGCAAGCATTGAGATCTGATACTACGCGGCAGAAAGCACATTGTGGTCATCCAATCAAGTTCCTACATCAGCCTTCCACGTCCAACAGAGACAGAATCTTTTACACGTGTCGAGTAAAAAAACGCCTGCGTAAAAATTACCTGTGCAAGTGCGAACACCTGATTATCATTCCCGTATATAAATGAGCGACCTGCGTTTCGTTGTAAGAAGTCTGTTCTGCAATCTCATTGCTAGGGTTTCTCAGCCTATACATATATATACATACTAAATAACGCGGAGCAAGGATGCCACCAAGAGCGGCTAAGCGACTTCCGGCCGGTCCGGGCAGCAAGAGAGCTGTGCGGGGAAGGGCGTCGGCGGTGGCGGCGGCCAAGGTACAAACGGTGCCTGAGGAATCGAACGTGAAAGACAAGGAGGAGGTAGAATTGAAGGAGGTGAGGGTTGAAGAAGAGAAACCACCGGTAGTTAGGGAGAAAGAAGAGAAGGAGATGGAGCAAGAGGAAACGGTAAAGGCGGAGGAGGAGATAGGGTTGGAGCAAAATCGAGATGCTTCCATAAAGAGTAAGTCAAGGTTTTGTTTTGATTTTGCGATGGTATTTGATTGTTTTGTGTTATATTTTATCTCTATATGTTTGTATATGAATGTCGGGTGAATGGGTAATATTTTGTTTTCCAGATTTGATTTGGGTATATCAATTTGCCGCTTGATCGCCTTACTCTCTATCTAAACCTGTTTCCTTGTGTTGTATAACTGTTTGTGTACTGTGTACTGAATTTGGAAATTTTCTAGTTGGCGGCTTCTTCTCGATCTTAGCCCATTTTGGTCTGCTGAGTTGAAGCTTTTCCTTGGCTTTTCTTCTGGTAGATGCCATGACGTAATATATATATATATATATATATTATTTGCATTTTTGAGATGTGAAGGTAGGCCTTTTATTTTGAAAGTATATGTACTGATGCTAAGAGGAGCTGTTCTTGGAGTGTGCATTGTTTGTAAAGGATAAGAACTAAAACAGGATATATTTGAAAGTCCAAACATCAAAGGAATAATTTGGAGCGAAGATTTCATTTGTCGTTTTGCCTTCTCGAAGAGGGCATGCTTCTTATAAAGGGTTACTAATAACAGAACTAGTTAACAATTGTTTTTCCCCCACGTGGCATTCCTTTTGTCGTGGTTGAGTTGTCTTTTTCTGTTCGAGAAGGACTAGCTAGGTAATCTGATTGTTTTTCATCATCTGACCTTTTGTCGTGGTTTTGTTCTTTTTTCTGATATTCGTACAAGTTAGGGGTATTCAATGCTTTTTTTTTCCAAGTGTCGGTTCTTGCTGGCCCCACATTTTTATTTACGTGTCATTGTTTAATGCCTTCTCTGAACAGAATTAATTATTTAGGGTAATTAAGTTGCCTTCTCCTAGTTGGTATTGTTTTCGCCATTATCGCATTTGATTTTCCTAAAAATAACTTTTTTATTGCTTCGCATTTGCACATTATTTTCTCTTGGCTCTGATGTCTTCTTGAAAGGGATAAGAATTAGTTACGGTGATTAAATTACTTTTCCTTCTTGGGCATTCCTTTTTTGCAAGGTCTTTCAGAAACGTTAAAACTATTTTGGGTTAATTCAATTGCTTTTCTCAGCTTGATTTCATGTTATTAATGTGTTATGATTGGTTTTAGTTTATCTTCAATCTGACATATTTCCTATTAGAAATTGATGATGTTTTGGCATCTTGGTTCCTATTCTGACTGGAACCGACTTATATGTATAGGTGTTGCTATAACTGTCTACATGATGTGATAAGAAGTGCATGAGTTGTGTGTCCCATTTTTAAAGCAGAAGCCTCCATAGAGCAGTCTGCACATCTGCTGCTTGGACTCTGCACATCTACTGCTGCTTGGACTACTTGTGGTTTTCTTTCTTTTTTTGTCAACAAGTGATATAAGTCCTACATGATAAGAACTAGTTGGCATTTGTTTGGAAAGAGAAAGGACAAGTAATAGATTGAATTCAAATTATGATCCATCACTCCCGACTCTGAGTTTTGACTAAGTGAAGATGATTGTGGTGTGTGCTATGTTGGGATGAAGGAAATAGCTGCTATAGTAAAATCATTTAATGAATGAATGAATGGCTCAACTTGCATTTTAGTTGATCTCCTCATCCTTTCTTTGAGCTTTAGTTATTTTGATAATTATTTGTCTAGTTGAGTAGATTCCACATCCTTTGCCTCTTATTGCCCTCTCCTTCTGAAGGTTGGATGTGGTTGAACTTTGTCTGGATTATGGTTTTATGGTGCTGTTTCATATTTTGGGCTGATATGGTTTATCAAGTTATCAAGATTTCTATGCTTAGGATTCGTATTGGGACCATTCTATTCTTTTTCGTCTTTGGATTTTAGCTGTTTTGTTTGGAAGGATTGTTATATTGGTGATATTTTATCTCTCTGGATGAACTGAAATATGGGCCAGCATATTATTGAGAGTGGGTGATAAGTGGTCTTCCAACATTTTGTGTTTCAATTTGTTCACTTTCCCTTGGATGTCTGTATCTCCATCTTTTTCGTGGCAGAGGAACATGATGCCAAGGAACCTGTTGATGAGTACGAAAAAGATGAAAGGTTAGACTTGGAGGACAATGACCCTGAATATGAACCTGAAGAGTATGGTGCCGTAGATTATGATGAGAAGGAAATTGAGGAAGATCCTCAAGAAGAGGGAGATGAAATAGAGGAAGAACCTGAGGAGGAGGTTATTGGAGAAGAGGAGGAGGGTGACATGGTTGAGGAGGAGATGAAAGGTGTGCGGGAAGAACTCGAACCTGAGGAAGATGATGAGCATGTAGGAGAGGGGCGTGTTGAGATGGTTGACGCTGCAGAGGAAGAAGAACATCATGAAGTAGTCAAAGAAAGACGCAAGCGCAAAGAGTTTGAAGTTTTTGTTGGGGGATTGGACAAGGATGCTACCGAGAATGATCTTAGGGAAGTGTTCAGTGAAGTTGGTGACGTTACTGAAGTCAGACTTATGATGAATCCCCAGACTAAGAAGAACAAAGGTTTTGCATTCTTGCGTTTTGCAACTGTGGAACAAGCAAAACGAGCTTGTGTTCAGCTCAGAAACCCTGTGGTACTTTCTTTATTCTGTAGTTGTCCGGTGTACTAGCTTTACTATATATTGGATATCATGTTCTTGACAACCCAAATTCCAGGTCCATGGCAAGCAGTGTGGTGTAACCCCAAGTCAAGACAGCGATACTTTATTTTTAGGTAACATCTGCAGGACATGGACAAAAGAAGTTGTAAGTAGACCAATTTTGTTCGATCATTGATATAATTGGGGAGCCACTTAATTGCTTGTCATTGCATTCAATTTGATTCCAGTTGAAAGAGAAGTTGAAGCATTATGGTGTTGAGAATATTGAGGATTTGACGTTGGTTGAAGACACTAATAATGTGGGGATGAATCGAGGCTTTGCCTTCTTGGAGTTTACCTCACGATCTGATGCTATGGATGCTTTTAAGCGTCTGCAGAAGAGGAACATAGTTTTTGGAGTGGACCGGCCTGCTAAGGTTTCGTTTGCAGATTCCTTCATTGACCCTGGTGATGAAATCATGGCCCAGGTACACACTTGGATAAGTTCTCTACTTGGTTAGAAGAATCATGGCCCTGCTTAGTTTAGATCATATTTCTTGTCAACATGAAGCTTGGCTCCATTACGGATTCTGGAAAACATATCTAGCAGCTTTGCTGACTAGCATTCCTCTCTTTGAGATGTCTTGTTTTAAGTGATGCGTTTATATTCCAGTTTTGTCATGGTCAGTTGGTTTGCTATATCTTGGTTATGATACATGCTGTTGAGTTCAACATTGAAGAAGACGTTTATCACGTATTGTTTTATGCCTTTCAGGGATTCAGTTTGGTTGTAAGACTATATGTCGTCCCTGTGAGAATGCAATCTTTGTAGAGTATAATATATATTCTGAACATGTTTTTACATAATTAGATGATAGCGTACCTGGTATTGTTTGGATTCAGGAATACTGATGTCTTGGGTGAATCCAAAGGTTAATTCCTGAACTTGTTGCTTATCTCTCTCTAGTTCCTCTGTGCTCATTTCTTATGCTTATGGCCTCATAAACTTGAGATCAGGTCAAAACAGTATTTGTGGATGGTCTTCCTGCTTCCTGGGATGAGGGTCATGTTAAGGAGCTTCTTAAAGAATATGGGGAGATTGAGAAAGTTGAGCTTGCCCGTAATATGCCATCTGCTAGGAGAAAGGATTTTGGATTCGTCACATTTGATACCCATGATGCTGCAGTAACTTGCGCTAAAAGTATCAATAATGAGGAATTGGGCGAAGGAGATCATAAGGTTAGTACTCAAACGATGATCTGCTCGTTCATCTTCTTGAGTGGATAAGAATTCAACAAATGCTGTTGAGTTGCTATTTAAAATTGCTGCATGTTTCAGGCTAAAGTTAGGGCAAGACTGTCAAGACCACTTCAGAGAAGCAAAGGAAAAAATGTCTCTCGTGGAGATTTCCGTCCTGCTCGTGGGTCTATTCGAGGTATGAGGAGTGCATGGGGCAGTCCTGTTTCACGCAGTATCCCTCATCGGGGTGCTAGAGGAATTGGACCTCACCCTCCACCTGTTGTTGATCGTGGGTTCAAAAGGCCTGTCAGTATTCGAGATAGAAGACCAGTTATGGCTGTTCCTCCGAGGAGCAGACCTGTTGCGCCAGTCCCAAGACCCTATGATAGGAGACCACCTGGTATGCATTGTCCATTCATTGTGTTAGAGCAATTTAGTTTTTTGCACTGTTTCCTGATCCTTCTATCCACAGTTCCCCCATATCCCAAGAGTGGCTTGAATAGGGATTATGGTCACCGTGAGGACATTCCGCCCAGGAGCAGAGCACCTACAGACTATAGTTCAAGATTTCCTTCTGATAGACGTGCATCATATAGAGAAGAATATTCTCCTCGGGGATCTGGTTATCCAGATTTACCAAGAGGTGGTACATCACGATCTACAGCTAGAAGAGCTTATCCTGATCCAGGTTACAACCAGAGGTACGAAAGGCCACCTCTGACTTACCGTGAGGGGCATGGGCGTGATTATGATACTCTCTCTGGTTCCAAACGTCCATATACTGCCATGGTAATTTGCTGGAAATACTTTTACAATCTTAATGTTCTCAGCATTCTTTTTCTACTATATCAAATCTGCAATATTGGAATTAATTTTTGTATGCAAATAAGGACGACGTTCCTCCACGCTATGCTGAGACAGGAGTACGCCACTCTCGTGCTCGCTTGGATTATGATGTTGGTACCAGTGCTTCCCATTATGGTGATGCATACAGTGATAGGTCTGTAGTTATTGTATAGTGTTTCTATTCCTTTTAGTTTCTTTTTCTTTCTGTTTTTAAAACCAACCGCCTGCCATTTGGCTTTCCTCTTTTTTGTATGGCAGGCTTGGGAGGTCGAACCTAGGATATGGCGGGGGCCGGAGCTCCATGTCCAGTCAAGATTCTCATGGGTTTTATAGCGGTCGTCATGGTATGGGTTACAGTGGAGGTGGAGGTATGGTTGAAGTTTTGTTGAAAATTTGTGGGTTTTAAAATTTTGTTTGCTTGATTTCGTTTTTGCTAGAAATGGAAACAATTTTCTGATGTTTCACTTTTCACCTTGTAGGCTCTTATGGTGGTAGTGATGTTGGTGGTATGTACTCATCAAGCTATGGTGGTGATTATATGTCTCGTGGAACTGATGTATGTTTGTACTTTCTGTTTATGTGGATGATTCTTATGGTTGCTTCGCTTTCTAATGTGTGTCTATGAAACTTGTAGGTTGGTGGTAGCTCTTACTCATCACACTATCCTGGACGTAACTTGGGTGGTAATAATTATATGGGAAGTGGTGGTTCTGGATCATACTATTGAGGTATGTCTCTTTCTTTTATGTATCCTTCTTTCTTTCTGCATCAGCTTGCTTATTTAACATAGCCAGAAAGTGTATAATGGTTGCTTCGGGTTTAAATCATGGCTTCCCCGAAACATAGTTTACAAGTCCCCTCGCTAAATGCGGTGCTTGATGGATTTGGAGCATGTGGTTATTCTTGACTTTGTCAATGGCACAGAGTGGAATTGAGAAGAGGCTGCAGTAGGCTGTGGATTATTGCAAGTTTGCATATTGATGCTCAGATTCCAGATGAAGCATTATTTGAACATATAAAGCCTCTTCATGGATTGAGAGTGGGAACAATGTGTTGCACCAGGCTTGAGATCCGTGGTTGGATTTTTTCTTGTTTATTCTCTACTGTAAGGACACTGGAGTTTTTCAGAACTAAAAGGGAGACTTTTTCAGTGTTGAATATTATGTAAATCTTGTGTGCTAAGAAGTGGAAAGTAAACATTTCTGATCAGATGGTGGACAATATGGAAAAGCTGATCATGTGTTAAGATAAGAATCGTTGGTCTGCTACTTGGTTCAAGTTTTTGGATGGAGAAAGTTGGTTCAAATTTGTACGGTTCATAATTTTCTCTTTCATTTCTAGTTTTGGTGGGTGAACTGAATAACTTGGAAATGGTCAGAGGATAACAGAGAAGGTTGTCTGTTAAGTTTCAGCAAAGTTTCTGGTCTTCTATCTCGTGATTGAGCAATAATGGCATCGCATTCAATATTTAAAGTGGCTTGAGTAATCATAGGATTTTAAAATTAAATAAGAAGGTTTCTTCTGGAAATGTTAAAATTCTGGTCCATTGTTATATCTCCTTGCACCTAAGACTCTCCGACTTACCAGACAAGTTGGGAATAAATTACAAGATTCCTTATGAATTGTTAATTTCTACAGTTCTTGTTTGACATGAAAGGAAAAACGGCTTATGTTTGGGCAAATAAAGTGCCCATAGAAGTTATTTTCCCATGAACCAGAAGTAGCAAAGCTTGTCTAGTGTTGAGCTTGATCTGTTTGATGAGACATGGATACTAGGGTGGGGTGGGTATATGTCCTTTCCCATTTGGTGCTATTGGCTTGTTGAAGTTGTTGCTTGAACATTTGTTTCCAGTGTTCTGCTCTGTGTGGCCTCTGGCGTATGTCTTATTTGTTGTTGCCAAACACTGCTCAGCAGGTACTGATATTATCACTTTACCTCCAAGCAATTGGGTTATAGGAACTTGAGTAGTTGCATCTGAGGATCGTGTCATTCGTATAGGATGTTTCAATATCGAGTACTAGTATCTGAAGCCTGACTGCAACTGATGTTTTAAAGCTTAGAAATGCTGAGATCTAGTTTCTGTTAGGCCTTTTTTTTTCTAAAGGAAAAAAAAGAAACCTGTTTCTGAAGAATAATGGATTTGATCAAATGGTGATCAGGCAATTGGTTGAATATGTCCATGCGTACCTAATGCTGCCTCCCTTGATTTGGTGGTGAGATGATCATCCTTGGGTTCTTCTCTAGTGTGTAATGATTATTGTTTGGTGGATGACCTGATTTGCATCGTCTCTACATGAGTTTTTTCTGTTGATGGAGAAGTTTTTCGATGTTGGCTGCAATGGTGTTGATTTATTCGTAATTATCCCATGTTAAATTTGATCTTGTTGGGGATTTGGTATTGTAGGAAGGTTTCTGGATTGTTTGCCCAATTGTTTGAATTGGCTGAGTATCTAGTCTGATAATTGTGAATGAACATGTGATCCTAGGGGGGATCTGTTTATTACTTTTGGTGTATGGCGAATGAATTTGTGATCGAGGAAGGGACCTGGAGCTAAGAATGTCAAGTTACTAATATGTTAGGTGGATTTGCAATTAGAGTCTTTCATAAAGATATAGAAAATAGCTTGACGTGGGTGTTAAAGGATCCAAATCCCATTGTGGCTTGAAGTTATCCGTGCAAGCCCTATAGATTTGTTATTATTTGGACTCATATATCCAGGCGCTACTCGAGAATGCTTGAAGTGTTCTGTGAAAAGAGGAATGTCTGGTGGTGGGATATCCTTATGTATGAAATACAAATATATAGCTTCGGAAACATTGCACTACCTTGTTGCACTCTTGAACCTTGATCTTCCAAACCCCTATATAGAATTGCAAATAGCACTTGGTCTTCAAAGGGATAATTGCACCTTATCTATGTCCAGATTGTCAGGATGACATTGTACTTGCTTTTGATTTTGTATACCTTCCACCTGTGATGTTTTTATTTTGGTTGCACCTGTTTTTCTAGTGGGGCGTTGTTTATTGGGGGTCTCTACGTAACTATTCGAATGATAGTTGTGGACTATGTAATTTAACCATAATTAATCGAGCACATTTAGTTTTCTGTTAAAAGAAAAGAAGCTAAGTTGATGTCTTTGTATTGTTTCTTGTCCTTTTCTTTGGTGTTGGTTCTTATACAAAAGATAAATTCTCTCGACAGAAATGTTTACTATTAGGAATGTAGTAAAATGTGACAATCAAATTGGTGCCTGAAAGCAATGGTGAGAAAAAATGACTTGATGAAAATGCATTATAGTGTTATCTTCTGACTTCTCAATTAGGCACCTGTTGATCTTTTATGTGCTCCAGATTGCAAAATTAGAGGCAGGTGGATTGTATTTACTTACAAAGTTTTGGTGGCAGGATGTAGTGGTTGAATTTTGACGATTTGTGCTCTGTAATTAGTTTATCTTCTATTCTTTTCCTTTTGATTTTGTAAATGTGTAAACTAGGGTTCCAATTTTGTGGACTTTTAGATTGGCAGATTGAAGAATGTAATTTCTAATGTGGCACGGTCCTTGTAATCTGTAATTGAATCCTTTTATTCGGAAGAACCATTTTATGCACCGTTATTTACAGTTTGGTGGTTGAACTCATTGTTTCAGATTGTGTTATTGTGATGAACACGTTTTCACGTCTACGCATAGAGCTCTCACACTCGTAGGTATCTTTCATGAGGTTGCAGGCTTGTCAATATGTTTATGGGGCTTCATACATGTGTCGTGTTTTCCTGAACTTCCTATGCTGGTTGCTTCGAACATTCTGAGAAATATGTTGAACTTAAGTGCTCAAGATTGGGTTCTCCTGAACTAATTCTGCGTGCAAATCTCAGTAACATGACAAAATGCTTGCTACTGTGATTGTTTTCTTTTTGAATTGCAATGAGCAATTGCAGGGGGACTGATCTACTCTCACCGACGTTACTCACTTGGTCACAAAACCTTAGCTTTTTAACTGCTTATAATATTCTCAAATGACTTCAGAGAACATAATGTTGAGGTGGTAGTCTACTGCTTTGAAGTTTGAATTTTCTGGCAAGAAACCTGAGTGTGTCAATGCAAGGAATCTGGGAAGTAGCCTGGCAAAGGCATCTTCTATAGATGGGCCGAAATCGGACCTAAAGGATTTGCCTTTATTAAACCTACAACTTCGCTTAGGCACAACTTCGCTTAGGCAAGCCGGGTATCTCATACATGATTGTTCAATTGAAAAAGCTGCCTTTACTAAACATACAACTTCACTTAGGCAAGCCGGGTAGCTCATACATGATTGTTCAATTGAAAAAGCTTCCCGGAGCGTTACAGCAAACAAAACAAATGTAGGGATGAATTGATATTGGAGCAGCAGCACCACCATGTTAAAATTTGTTGCTGGGCGCAGCGCTTCCTCCATGCCTCGCCGTTGGCTGTAAGTTCCGAGAAGCATAGGCAATAACCCAACGTTTAAGGTGACTGCAAGTGCCTATACAAGTGTGTTTTCCTAGACTGTCTTGTGGTTGAGGTGTTATGATGTGGGATCAACTGTTGAGGATTGTGTGGAAGATGTGACTCAATGAGGGGCCGCAGTGATTTTTTCAGGGGCATGATTAGTATGAAGGAATAGAGTAGGAATTGAACGAGCGTTTCTAAACTCGTTCCAAAATGCGTGTATTTAGGATTAGAATTATGTATTTCCTTCGAATGCTCCTTCTCACATAGTATGGATTAGACATTTCTCCTCTTACCAAAATGCGTGTATTTAGGATTAGAATTATGTATTTCCTTCGAATGCTCCTTCTCACATAGTATGGATTAGACATTTCTCCTCTTATTGATGGTATTAGTTGTTCGTGATGGACGGTGAATAAATTATTATTTTTATATTGTTAAAATAATAAAATTATGTATTATTTAAATATATTAAATATAATGAGTATCAATATAAAATATTTTAAATGTGTTATCGGAGTATACAAGTATATAAATAATTGAATTTTTAAATTCTTTTTTTTTTTTTTCTCAAAAAAGGTAAAAAATGAAATATAAGTGGTAAAAAATGCAAATGTGTTGTATGCGATCGAACCCGCGTCTTAAATAACACTCTTACCACTCAATCAAACCTACTTCTTAAAATCTGAGAGCCGTTGCCGGGGAAAATTTTATGTATGTTGAGAGTGGGATTTGTACCCACACCCTTTTAGACCATAACCTTAATCTGGCGCCTTAGACCAACTCAACCATCTCAACTTCTTTGAAATCTTTATTAATATAATATCAAGTTAGTTAAACATTCATATGCATTTTACCAAATGTTTATTATAAGTACAACATTATATAACCAAATATATCTCATATATTATAAATTATTTTATTTTTCAGTATGTGCTAAAATCCATAATTAACTATATGCAAACACCCAAAACATATATTGTGACTTAATAATAAATTCCACGTTCCAAAATGACATTTCTAATGTAATGAGATTTTATACAATTGGTCTTTGTTTTAATTTTTAAGTTCCATTACTATTTTATCAACATATAAATGCGTAATTTGAGGTCATTCAGTTTCTTTTCTTATTCTTTTCGCATATCAAAATATGAATGATATACTAAAATTATTTTTTTCGCTATCTTATGCTCGAATATTTATGGTACGTATTATTACACTCGGGATTGATATCAAAAAGGGATCCGTGGCGCAATGGTAGCGCGTCTGACTCCAGATCAGAAGGTTGCGTGTTCGATTCACGTCGGGTTCAATTCCCCTTAGACGTCATTTTGACGTCATAATCTTCTCAACATACCGCATTTTGACGTCATTTTTCACACAAAATTACAAAAATAGGAATTTCAATTTTCAAACTAGACGAATAAATCATTCAGACGTTCTTATCCCGTTTTTTTAAGTCAGAAACGCTTAATAGAGATTCCCAACTCCACCACATAAAACGAGTAGATTGGCCAGAAACTCAGCAGCAGTCCTTCAATGTTACCAACAACACACAAAAAGCGTAAGATGGAACTGCGGTTGAAGCTTTCGTTTGACGTCTTCAACAACTTTGAAACTTGTGATTTTGATCTAAGTGTGTCGAATTTTTCTGAGTACTTAGCCATAGTTCCGGTTTTTTATGATTAAAGAACTTACCTCAAACAACCTTTTAATCGTCGATCAATCTGGAAGTGGGATTGATTTGTTGCTCCGCCATGGCTGCCTGAACTGAACACCACTCTCAGGCAATGCGAAAGTGAAATCCAGCATTTCTTGCACGCGTAGCTTTGAGGTAAATGGTTCTAAATGCAAATGTAGACTAGACGAACACAAGGCAGTTTACAGGTAGAAAGAGTTCAAATCTGATCGACAGTATTGCACATGAATAAGAATATTGGAACATCGTTGTCCTGCAGGCTTTGCGTAGAACAATGAAGATCAGTGAACTTAAGTTTTTGCAGCACTATAAGCTACTGGAGCAATCAACAATGACTATCTGCAAGAGCACTCAAGAATTCAGAACACAGTGGCAACGATGACACGAACATCTATGTGATCATTTATTGGGAGACGAAAGAAGCACAGGATCACAACAGTTTAAACATCTTCCCAGTGAAAGAAGCACATGATGCACAATAGTATCAAGTTGCAGAGATTCTCAATACTATCCCAGAATCAGATTTTCAAATACCTGTGTCATGAGGTAAGCACAAAATGCTTGGATTACAGACCAAAGGAAAACACAATAGAAATCAAGAAATCATCAAGTAGTGATATGCAGCCATGCAATTGAAGGCAACTAACCAGAAGGAAACAGACATCCCTAAGCACAACTGAGAATATGTAACACGGACTATAATTGGATCAGAAAACAACACAAAAATAAACACCACTCCTCTGCAACGCTTGTCTGAGAACTGCCAAGTGTATCAGAAACATGGTAAAAGGTAAAAATTCCATGCTTGAACATGTACTAAACAAGAATGCTCCAACTCTGAGAGCCTCCTGTTATACAATTTGGAAGTGCAGAATATTGAAGAAAACAATAAGTCCCAGGTAATCGTAGTTCTTGCCATATCTGGGAACTGCTTACAATAACGGCTACAGTCAATAAAACAAATATTTGCAAGTATATTTAGATTGCAAGCTCTGGCATTTCGTACTTTCTAAGCACAGCTTGGTGAAATTCAAATCTTTCTTCACCTTCAAACTGACATTTCTGTTCCATATTCCTATCTCTGTCACCCTTCATATGCATTTCACATATATCATTCTTACACCTACCTTTTTAGAGATAAAGTAATCATCAACATACAACCAATCCAATTGTGGAACAAATATTCATAAAAGAAGAAGCTTCACTGAAAATTTATGAACTCAACAATGGAAACTCTGATTTACATATTCAAGAGACCATACCTTTCAAAAATAATTCGATCAAAAAGCAAGGTCAAGCTACATCAACTTACGAACAAGCTAGGACCAACTAACTTCCAAATGCCTAAGCTATTGTTAACAATCAGAGAGAGCAGGAAAAGACCACCTCTAAGCAAAGAAAATCGGACGTCCAAGTCGCAAGTTACATACAGATGGAGATACACTAATCCAATATTCATCCTTTCACTCTTAATCCAATTTTTTAGCAGTCGGGCGGAGTCGAATTTCTTTTAACCCTTTTAGCACTTCTCTCAGATATTGCCTTTGCAAATGCCTCCACAATCCTCTGCTGCGACTCCAGTATCATCTCCGTCCTCTTCAACTCCATCTCCATTCTCATCTCCTCAACCTGTCGCACCATATCCATCTTCACCTTCTCAACTCTCATAAATCCCTCTCCCAATGCCTGTATCGCTGCCACCACCTCCCCCACCCCATCCCCCTTGTTTTTCTTCGAAATCTCACCCACCCTCTTTCCAATTTCACCTCTTCCGACAAACCCATCTCTCAAAACCTTACTAGAAGCAGCCCCATTGACACCAGCAACAGAATGAGGAAATCTAGGGTTAGGGTAATTAGGGTTCTGACCACCCATCTCATCAAACTTAGAATAGACCTTCGCCCCAGAAGGTCCCCCAGTCACCCGACCCGGGATCTTGATTCGAAAAGCACTTGTTGCCCCGTTACTCTCAAGCCCTTGACCGCCGAAATTACCCTTTTGATTATTATAATTATACAAATCGTTGATTCGTTTGATGCTGTTCTTATGATCATCCTCCTCTTCGTCGTCCGAGGAAGGAGGTGAAGGATTGGGGCCCTTCTCCATGGAGTGCATTCTCTGGAAGTGGACCCACGAGGAGGTGAAGCGGCGGACCCCTCCGTGAGCGGCGGCTCTCTGGATCTCGGCACGATACCTCTTCCGGAGCTTCTCCATCTTGTGGCGGCACTGGACGGCGGTCTTAGGGGGGCTGGCGGGGCATCGAGAAGCAACATCATCGGCGACCTCCTGCCAGTGGTTGGCACGGAGGTTGCCGCGGCGGAGGGAATACCACTTGTCTCTGTAGGCATCGATGAGGGCGACGGTCTCGTCAGGGGACCAGCAGGGAGGGGGCAAGCGGCGGGAGGCGGAGGCGGTGGCGATGGATGGGAGAGCTAGGGTGGCGGTGGGGATGTGGTCGTCGTCGTGGTCATGGTCATGGTCGTGAGGGGAGTTGGAGGATGGGGATAAGATGGTGGCCATGGGAGGGGGAGGAGGAGGAGCGCAGGATAAGAGATCTGGTGGTGGTGGTGGTGGTGGGGAGTGGTTGTGGCATAATGAATGAAGGGGGGAGGGAAGCGGTGGGGTAGGGTTGTTAAAGGGGGCGGCAGGGCAGGCGGGGGGCTGACTTGGAGGATCTAGAAAGATGAGAGGCCACCGCTTAGGGAGGGGAGGGCTAACGTGCGCCGGGGGAGGTGGGCGGCTGTTAACGTGCGCGAAACCAGAGGCGTGGCCGCGTGGGCTTTCTTTTCTCTTTTTCCTCTTTTTTATTCCATTCCTTCGTTCGCCAACGGGATTTCGATTTGGGTTTGGGATTGGGGGGCTCAATTTCTTCTGCTGTTTGGCTGCCTTGGCGGGCCGTTTATGTTTATGTTTATATTTTAGATGGATCTATTTGTTTAATAAAAATAAATGTTATGAATACTCGGCGTAATTTTTCAAATCACAGGTGGTTTATATAATGATATCAAACTTTAGAGGAGAGTGGTGTAATTATCTCTTTGTAATACTACCATTTTCATTTCTCCTTGGGTAAAATACAATTTACCCCCTCGTGTTATTGAAAAAGTTCAATTTACCCCCCCTGTGAAAAAATAAAATGCAAAAAACCCCCTTGTACTTTTAGAAATGATGCAATTTACCCCTTGAGGCTAGCAGTGTATTACATGCGCTCCGCCTGTGATTTTTTTCTTTTTTTTATCATTTTTCAATAATAAATTATTTTTTATATCTTAAATTTTGAACGGTTAGATTTAACTTACAATCAATCTAACGGTTAATACAATTATAAGACCAATGGTCCAGATATATGCATATTTTATATATATTTATATATACATATATATTATATTATATATAATTTAATATATATTTATATAATGTTGTTCGCTGCCCGCCGCGCGACTGCAACCCTTCGCCCCCAGCCCCGCGGCCGCCCCCAGCCCCCGCGACCTCCTCCCCAACCCACCCGCCCCCGCCCCCGCAACCCCCTCACCAAACCCTCTTCCCCCGCGACTGAAACCCTGCCTCCACCCTTTGCCTCTGCGCCCGCCCGCCGCAGCCCCGCGACCGAAACTCCTCCTCACCAAACCCTCCTTCCCCGTGACTGAAACCCCGTCCCCGCCCGCTGCAACCCCGCGATCGAACCCCCGCCGCAGCCCCGCAACTAAAACCCCGCCCCCGCTCGCCCGCCCGCCTTCTATCCACCAGCCCACCGTTACCATCCCCCCGTTCTCTCTCTCTCTCTCTCTCTCTCTATGTATACATATATATATATATATGTATATTTATATAAATAAATATATACAATTAAATATATATAATTTTTTAATATATATATAAAATTATACATAAATATATTAAAATTTTAATATATTTGTAAATAATGTTGATAATATCTGAACCATTCATCTAAATGATATTAAATCTAACGATTTTAAAATAAGTGTAAAAATATAATTTTATAAATTAAAAATTTAAAAAAAAATAAAAATGACGCGTGAAATGCACCAGTCGTATCGAGGGGGTAAATTGCATCATTTCCAAAAGTATAGGGGGGTTTTGTGCACTTTGTTTTTTCACAAGGGGGTAAATTGAACTTTTTCAATAACACAGGGGGTAAATTGTCTTTAACCCTTTCTCCTCTACTCCCAACTAAGATGGTAAATGTAGTATTACCACAAGGGTCAAAGGATCTTTAGTTCAATCCTAAAATCAAACGAGGACTAACCTACAAAGCAGGAGTTAGCACTTTGATGCTTAGGTTAGTAATTTATTCGATTGAATAAGTAATGAGAAACTTGAAATATAGTGAGGATAATGATTAAATATGATGATAAATTGATAAAAGTCGTGTGGAGTGCAAGAATATGCTAAAAGATAGCTGAAATCGAGAGAGAAATTAGAGTGAGAGGGAAAGATACTTGTTACCGTTATGACTGCACAATGATCTCTATTTATAGGCCGATGGAGAGTGAATCCCGAAAGTCGTTGTAGCTTGTGATACACTGTTAGGAAGCTGCGTGAGTTAGCTAACTAAAAAAGATGGATTACAATTTGGACTTATCTTGAAGAAGTTACGACTATTTGAACAAGTCTTGCTAGTCAGCCCGACTTCAGGGGGTTCCGGTTTACCTGTTGCGGTCAGGTTGGCGGACGACAATCTAGGAGAATTTTGTTGGTGATTTTTTGATATGATGTCAGAAATGCACGTGAAGTATCGTCCTTGTTGTATGTTGAGTCACCCTGCTAGATTGGGCTTGTTTCTGGGCCTCTTAGGTTTGGTAAAAATAAACAGGCTCTGGGCTCGATACCTTACTCATAGGCTAGCAGGGTTAGGCCTACTGGGTTGCTTGGTGGGCCCCCACCTACTTAGTTGGGCTTGAGAAAAAATTGTTTGAGGGGGTATCATCGCTCCTCCACCCCCACTCCAAGAGTGCAAGACTTGGTGTTGGATTGCCGGAGTAGGAGAAAGTAATTCTGCAAAAGATCTACCTGAACTTAATTTTTCGTCTGTGCTGGTTCAACAGGAAAATCCTGCTGAATTGCTTAGGCTTGCCTTGCTATGACAACCAAGGAGAGTCGTGCTAAGCATAGCCACTTCACATACCCACGCGAATTCGGGGGCATCCATGCCTACCTATAAAAGGTAAGTGATAATTACTACATGTAAGGTGACAAGACATAGTGCAAAGGGGGTCTGCTGATTGGGGGAGAGGCGATAGTTAGGAGAGAGAAGAGCTGATTTCGACGCGGATAGAATAGCTCAGTTGCCTTCGCTTTTGAGGCAGGTCGACGCGTGTTTTGTGGCACATTCATTTTCGAATTTTAAGAGAAAAAAAATTCCTTGGGTGAGTCTTTCTCACTTCCTCCTTCATCTTTTTTTGGTCACTTTTCACGACTGATTTCTAGATTTACTCTGCAGGTTTTTTGAATTTCCTACGGAGCTCAAACCTTCCATTATAGGTATGATTTTTCTATTTTCTCTTATTCATGTGCAAATCATGTCTACTGCTAGTATTGATGAGAGGGCTATTAAGGATGTGATGGTAGATTTAGTAGGATCCTTTGGTGAAGAAAATAAGAATCTTGCTGCATCTGATTCTGCCTCCCACCATGGAGGTGCGATGTGACGTCCATAGATTTTTATACTTAATTTAGAGGCAAATTAATAATTATTAAGAAAATATAAATTTAATTATAAGTAATAGGTTGAATTTTAAAAATATATTGAATAAAAAAAACTTGAGGGTATTAAACTGGAGTTTTATAAAATATTTGGGGACACATTATATAAATTAATAAAATCAAAGGACATAATTAGAATTTTAATAATAGTTAAAATAAAATAATATATACTTACCGAGTTAATGCAATTAGAATGAAATATTGAAATATTGGTGGACAAGTACGAATATTATTTCATTCGTAATTTATAATATTTTTGATATATTGATTATACATATTATATCTTGTTATAGGACGTCAAGATAGAATAGAGGGCTGAGTAGTTCTTTCAACGTGATCTTTGAGTTTGCGGTAAGTATAGTTAGTTGGATTTACATATGGATATATATATATATATATGACTATATATTCTTGGGTTGTATAAGTAATTATGAATTGTTGGCTATTTGTCTGGATTACTTTTTATTCTATGAAGTTGTCATTATGTCATTATAGATGGTTATGGTTTACGGAAGTTAGATGTATGATTGTGTGTACTATACTTGATTGTTAAATGAAATTGAACGTTGAAATTACTGATGGGGATTTGATTGTTGAATGGAGACGAATGATGAGATTATTGTGAATTGAGATAAAGAGATGGCTTACCTAACTGGGGGCATACTGCAATGGCTTATGATAATATGATTAATGACGAGCTGTGTGCTGTCATTGATTAATGGAGATGATGTAACATATCATACGAGCTATGTGCTGTGTGATATGATTGATGATGTGATATTATACGAGCTGTGTGTTGTGTGGTATCATTGATGATGGGGCATCATACGAGTTGTGTGCTGTGTGGTACTGAGAAAAAAAAAAGATATTATGATTGAGGGGACGATAGCCGAAAAAGTCCATTTGAACGATGCACTCCAGCATGAGTAAGCAGGGCTCTAAGAAAATAAATAATAAAGTCGAGTATTATGTGGAGATTGATATATGATTGTTGGTATATGTTTTTTTATATATATTTATTGTAATTGCATGGTAAATACATGTGGGCTAATGTCACTGATATTCGTTTCATTGTGTATGTGCATGTATATATAAGTCGATTAGCTATACTTATCGAGTAGGTAGCTCCTCCCTTACCAATATTTTTTAGGAGATAAGTCACAGTGACTAGCTACAACACATTTGAAGTCGTGCAATGGATCTTAATAGGTGGTTCAGCCGTGACACTTGAAGCCAAAAGTTCTAACTATGCGACTATAGTCTCTTGTCGGGTTTGCATTTCAAATTCTGTAGTAGTCTGAAGTTATTTTTTTTTGGAGTTATGTACATAATGTACCTGTGGCTTAGTAGATATAAACTTTTGATGATGTTTATCGTTATTTCAGATAGGCTAAAATGCATAAAACCCTCCTGTGTTTTGAAAAGTCGGTTAATAACTCCCCTCTGTTTTGAAAATAGGCGAAAACACCCCTTGTATTTTGTAAAAGTCAGCTCAATCGCCCCTCTCCGTTAAAAATCACTAACGGCGTTAAATTTTTGACAAATTAACCGTTATGCCCTTATATATTAGATATTATTCTTGATTTTAATGACCATTGGATCTTTATTGATTATATCATAGCCGTAGATTCAATCAATTAATCTTAACCGTTGGATCTAAAATTTATAAAAAAATCAAGGGTGTTGATTTTACTAATTTTAAATATATATTATAAAAAAATAAAATTATTATTTAAAAAGATAAATTTAATAAAAATCACCCCCACCCCCAGCCCCCAATCCCACCCACCGCCGCCCGCTAGCCCCATCTGCCGCCCATCACCCCCACCCCGCCCGAACTCGTCGTCCTCCATAGAAGGGGGCAACAGCGACGGCGACGCCGTCGCCCAGAGCAAATCCCAGATCAACAGAGAAGGGGGCGACGGCGGCCGCCGTTGCCCAGGTTTTTGTTTTATTATTTTTTTCTTAGGTTTGTAAGTTTTATATTTTTTAGAATCAATTTTTATAATAATAATTTAAATTTTAATATTATTTATACTAAATAAAGATAATTTATTTAAATATTTTTAATTAAATAATAATTTAAATTAATTAATACTATATAATTAATTATTAAAATTTATATTTGTATTTTGAAGTAAATAAATTTATAAAAAGTTGTTTAATTATTAACTAGTTTCAATACTTATAATAATAATTTTAATTTTAATATTATTTATAGTAAATAAAGATAATTTAATTAAATATTTTAAATTAAATAATAATTGAAGTTAATAATATATAATTTTCATAATTAATTAACACTTATATCCATTAAGATATTTAAATTAAAAAAATGAATTTATTTTATTAATCTTTGTATTATAATTATAATTTAATATTTAATTTAAATTATAAAACTTCAAAAAATTTATATACTTTTTTTTTTGCATTTGTAAGTAAATATATTTTAAAAAATATTTAATGTTTTACATGCATTGAAAATGTAATAGAAACACACTCAAAACAAGTCAAAGACGCACTTAGTTAAATATATAGGCCCCATAAGGGTATTTTTGTCAAAATTGCACAAAAAAGCCATAAAAAATGGCTAGAAAACAGCCCCACACGCACAACACGCGCGTGCATTACACCTTCCGTTAATTCATAACGGAAGGGGTGTCTTTTTTTGACTTTTATAAAACACATGGGGTGTTTTTGCCTTTTTTCAAAACACAAGGGGGTTTTTAGCCGACTTTTTAAAACACAGGGGAGTTTTATGCATTTTAACCTTTCAGATATATATATATATATTACATATTTACAATAGGATTGATTTTATTCATTTTAAATGAAAATCTCTTATAGCACATGTTATATAATTAAAAGGGGTGTATAATTAGTGATAATACAGTGTAGTTGCGTAGGAGGTGTCACATGAGAGCGAGGAAGAAGATGGGAACAATAGGGAAGAAAGTGAGAGGAAGAAGGTAGAATATAGGTTGGTTGCTGATGTGGTAGAGTCCCTTAGAGTTTATCGTTCCCGTTTTACTATTGCTGATGCGGTGAGTATCAGAGAAAAGTATAAGATACCTGACAATTTCGTGATTCAGGTACCTACTGCTAATGCTCACCCAAATTTCACCTTGATGGATTTCTTTACTTTTACATAGCCCTAAAGAAAACTGGGTTGCATTTTCCTATTCCCAAGGTTTATTTGGATGTAGTCGCCCTTTTTAACGTTCCCGTGAACCAGTAGGTCCCTAAACCCTTTAGTTTGTTGTCTGACTTTTTTGTTTTTGTAAAAAATTTGGGAAAACCCTTTCTGCTATCCAATTTCATTCCTTCTTCATGCCCAAGAAAGCAGAGCTGACCTTTTCTATTTCACTTCCCGCGAGGAAGTTTGGTTCCTACCAACGGAGTCCTCTGTGAAGGAGTGCAAGCATAAGTTTCTTTATCTCCTACCATGAACCTTGCCAATTTCCTCTTGCGTGGATCACGAACCCACCTGAACATCTCAAATACCTATTGTAACCATCCTGATGCTTTTCAAGGCGTGCTGGACTGTTGAATGCCTACCCTATGATCCCCAAAAATTAGCCCATCATGTCGTTCTTCCTCGCTATGACCAGGGCCCAAAAGGAGTAGATATGGATCTGGCTATCGATATATTTTCTTGTGGCCTTCTAGGTATCTTCCTACTGAGAAAATGTTTTTTAGAATAAATTTATACTTAATGCTGTTTTGTCTATACCTAGATTTTGACAGCGAAAATGTTCTAGCAACTACTACAAGATAAGGCTAAAAAAGAGAAGCAGGAGGAGAAGACTCCTTATACAGCTCCTTTACCAGGTCCACTTTGTTGAAGAGACCTCTATCCATTCCTCCGAGTTTGGCTTCAACTGGGGATCCCAAGGGCGGGCGCCTTGTTGGCCTGCTGTCTAAGCCTCCAAAGAGGGCCAAAAGCCAGTCCGACTTCCAAGTGCCCTTTGCTCCTTAAAAAGTAAGTAAAATTATAATCAATAGTCCACAAAGGTATTTTGGCTAGTCCACCACAAAAAAAGATAATAATAATAAAAATGGATGGACTCTGATGGAGACTATCGAGATGAGGCTAGGTGTTGGACAGATGTTAAAATCAAGGGGGTATTCGTAATTTTTCAAGAAATAATAGGATATTTATAATTACGTCAAACCTCAGAGGAGGTCGTTGTAATTGACGCTAATTTTATATGTATTACATGATTGATTCGCAATTGTCAATAAATAAAATACTCATAATATCTACCAGCAATATGAATTACTAGTTTTTAATCAAGTCCAATACAAAAGTTTTCTTTTCATACTTACTTTATGGATTGCCAAAGCTACAAGTAGGACATGTCAATAGTCCATAATCTATTATTAATTAGGTTATACGACTAGGGAACAAGTTCAAATTAACGTATAGTTCAGTTAGAGTGACCAAACACGTAAAAGATATAATCATATTTACTAAATAGTTGATTCAGTTTGACCAAATTTGATTTACACTAAAATTATTCATGCCTTTTGAAAAATTACACATACACCAATCAGAAATGTCAACATAATTTACACAAACTACCCATGTTTTTTGCAAAATTACTCATATACCTCATAAACGTCAATATTATTATACAAACTACCAATATTTTTTGGCTGCTAGGAGTGGCTTTGTAATTACGCAAAAAGATAGAGATAATTTCTGTAAACAGATCATAGACCAGAACAAGTAAATATAATTATCCCATTATATTAACTATTGTAAATGGTCATTGTCGCTTAATAAATGTATACAATATTAACCTCCCTCAAATTAAAATATATATATATATATATATAAGTGAGAGGGCTGGAATTGTAATTTTTCAAATTAGATTTGACCAAATCGAACTATTCACATCATAAGTGTAATATACTTGACATGTGATTAATCTTATTTTAAATTGTCTTGCCACGTGATTGATTTGGAGTTTGACCAAACCTAATTTTGACTAAACTCCGACTATAATTCTATCACGAGTTCACTGAGAGCTTCTCGTTCTCATGTTTTTAAACAAAAACAGTGTGCCTTCATATTTTATTGGTGTATATATAAAATGTTGCACTGCGCAATTATTATGAAAAAATTTAAGGGACGTATGTGTAATTTGAAAAAAAATTAAAGGAGGTCCGTTTAATTTAAAATGAAGGGCAAAAGAGCTCTTTTTTAGAGGGAACTGCATAACTTATATTAAGAATGCAAATCAGCCTCAAGCAAACCAAAGCGGTAAGCTTCTGCTGGTGAAAAATCAGAACAACCTTCGAGTCTAGCTCCAACTGAAGTAGCCAGCTTGTGAGCCAAAGTATTACCAAGTCTACTAACAAACGTGAATTGGACAATTGAAAAAATAGAACAAGCACAACGTAAGTCTTCAACTAGAGGACCTATGCTGGAAAGATCTCGTGAGGGAGCATTCAATTTGTTTATGAGGCTGAGGCAATCACCCTCAACCACAATACTTTGCCAATTGTGTTTGGTGGTCAAATCCACTGCTGCTCTTATTGCAAAAGCCTCTGCAATTTCAACATCAATACGTCTAGAGAATCTGAAGGAAATCCATGCCAAGATGGCCCCCGTCTAGTCCCGAGCTCCTGCACCAACACCAGCTTCACTACCATTGTTAAGCGTCGGTCCCTCAAAATTAATTTTCACAAATCCCTCTTGCGGCTTTGACCACCGAACATCCACATGATCAGAGGCCGTATGTTTCTAGTTTGGCGAGGAGTTTGCTGTGTAGAAAGCTGCCAGGAAGTTGTTTGCTCTAGAAAGCGCCTAAATCGGAGATGTCTCCTGTCCTTCCATACACCGCTTGTTGCGGCCCACCAAATATACCAAAGAATGACCAGGAAGCTCTCAAAATCCGCAGGTATTAGAGAAGTAGAAACATGTATGGGTCCAACTAATACCGTCCCCCTTCCAATCTGAAATAATAGACTAAGGGAGATTTGCAAGTGCCAACTCTTGCCGGGCAAAGTGACAGTAGATAAAAACATGGGGGATGTTCTTAATTCAATCATCGCAGAGTGAGCAACCAAAAGAGAGAACTTGAGTTTAGTTTCCAAATTGTTACCTATAGGGAGGATGTTCCTGGCAAGTCTTTAAGAAAATAACCGAACCTTCGGGGCACTTGTGCGTTCCAAATTTTCTTCCACCGGTCAGATTCATTTTTGGTAAGCATTGAACAAGATGTCTGCTGGTTCAGCAACTGTGAGCCGAGGTAGTATGCACTTCTCATTGAGAACAGTACCGACTTCGTGAAATGCCAGCAAACAATGTCTTGGTGTTGCGCCCTTCCAACCGGAATTTGGAGATTATGCTCCTTATCCACCTCGTCAAATAAATTGTTCACAATCTCCTTATCCTAGTCCTGAATTTCCGGATCAATCATCGCAGTGACAACAACATTTTCTAGTCCAACGGGAGGTGGGGTGATCGGTTTAAAGGTGGTTAGGCGTGGAATCCATAGGTCCTTCCAGATTCTAATCGATGTTCCAACGCCAACTTGCCACCGCATTCCTACAATAACCAAAGATTTAGCACCATGGATGGATCTCCATGTGAGGGATGGATGATATCCAATCTTTGCTTCCAAGGGCTACGAGTTAGGAAAGTATTTTTCCTTCAAGACCTGTGAGAGCAAGCAATCGGGTTTCTTTAGCACCCTCCAAAACTGTTTAGCAAGCAAAGCTAAATAACATTTTCAATGATTGGAGGCCCAAACCCCTGTCGAGCTTTCGAGAACACAACTGGTTCCAGCCAAGCCAATGAACTTTGTGTTTATCCCTGTCATGCCAGAAAAAGTTTGATGTCATTACTTTGATTTCTGAGATCAGCGAGTCGGGGAGCTTGAACACGCTCATTGCAAATGTTGGAATGGCTTGGATCACAGCCTGGATCATTACTGCTTTCCCTGCCTGTGAGAGGTTACGCTCGTTCCAACCATTCATCATCTGCCAAACTTGATAACGGAGATAGGAGAAGACGTCTTTCTTTGATTGACCCACGATGGATGGAAGCCCAAGATATTTGTCATGGTGTTCTTCCATCGAGGTGAGCCTTCATGTGGTCAGTCGCATTTCTACCAAGAACCATGGAGGACTTCCTAAAGTTCACATGCTGTACGGAGGCTTTTGCGTAAGTATTTAAAATATATTCCTGATGCAAGAGAGAGATCTGTGGTTGGATTCGCAATAAATATAGGTATCATCCGCGAAGAGCAAGTGGGATATGCTTGGCGCTCTTTTACAAACTGATAGGAGAGAGCTAAACGCTTTAATATAAATAAGGAACGGATACGGGGATAGAGGATCTCCCTGTCGGAGTCCTCTAGTCGGGGTAAGGGATCCGAACTCACTACCATTAAGGAGAAACGAGTAAGGAACAGATGTAACACATGCCATGATAAGCCTAATAAAACGATAATCAAAGCCTAATTTCACAAGCATCTTTTCAATAAATCACCATTTGACTTTGTCATACGCTTTACTAATGTCTAGTTTTATGGTTGCATGACACTTTTTCCCCCTATGCTTGGTCCTAAGGAAATGATTAATCTCGAAGGCTAAAACAATATTATCTGTTATGAGCCTTCCAGGGACAAAATCTGATTGGTTAGGGGAGATAATGTTGCCAAGGAGTGGCTTTAATCTGTTTGCAATTGTTTTTTATGTGATTTTGTAGATTACATGGCACAAACTTATAGGCGGAACTGAGATAGATTGATAGGATTTTTGCATTTAGGAATGAGTATAATCTGTGTCTTATTGATAGAGGAATCAAGGTTACCAGAATTAAGGAATTTAAGCACATAACCACAGACATCAAAGTAAATTTGGCGCCAATAGAAGTGGTAAAAGAAGCAGGCATACCATCAGGTATTGGAGACTTGAATGGGGCCATTTGAAAAATGGATTTTCGTAACTCCTCCTTGATGTATGGTTGTAGTAAATTGTGATTCATCTAGTCGTCCACCTTCCCCGATACAAAATCCGTTCCCGTTCCACATCTGAGGCGTCTGGTTGACAAGAGCAAAAAACCTCCCCAAAAGGTTCCCCGATCAGCCTCTTAAGACATTCCTCCGTATCAACTGATTGTCCATTTTCGTCTTGCAGGCGTTTGATATGATTTGTTCTCTTTCGTTTCGATGCAGCCCCATGGAAAAGGACGTATTTTTATCTCCAAGTTTCAGCCAGTGATACTTCCCTCGTTGTTTCCAAAAGGACTTCTCCCTAAGTGTGAGGTCCTCGATGATCTTAAGAAGCCTATTTTCCTCCAACTTTGAGGTTGTTGTAATGGTCCATTCTCGAATACTGATCAACATTTTTCTCGAAGAGGCAATCTGCTTTCTGACGTTGTTCTTATTATTTCGAGCATTATGAACCTTTAAATCTACCCGACACCTAGACAATCTAGAGAGAAAATCTCTGTTGTTCAGATTCGTCCCGGACTCTCCCCATCTTCGGTGAGCAAGTGAGTCACATTCTTTCATACCGGCCTATGCTGCTTCCAAGCAGAAAGGCTTGTTACTCGGTATCGGATTCTGGATGTCTGGTTCCAACCGGATCAAAATGGGTTGTGGTCAGAGAAACCGATTGAAAGGTAGGTCACATGAGCCCTTGGGAACATCTTCATCCACTGATTATTCGCACATGCCTTGTCAAGCCATTCTCGGATTGTATTCGGGGCTTCATGTCTGTTACACCATGTAAATAGAAGGCCCTTGAAGCCGAGATCAAATGAACCAGTGTTACTCAACACGTTCCAGAACGCCCTTATCTGCCACGGTGCCCTGATGTTACCCCCATCTTTCTTCGAATTTTCAAGGATCTTGTTGAAGTCTCCGATGCAGAGCCAAGGGCGGACAGATTGTGAATGCAACTGAGTAAAAAAAGACCATGTTCTAGTCCTGTTTGCAGTTTCAGGTTCTCCGTAAATCCCACAAAACCGCCATGTGGGTGCTTGTTCACTACACTGAACCAAGGCGTCGATGTGCCGAGAGGATTAAGACTGAATTGTGACGTAAACTTGCTTGTTCCAGAGCAGCGCCAGTCCTCTGCTGCGACTAACCACGTCAACACAAAAGCCATGCATGTTTATGAGCTGTTTTATAAAGTCGATTCGAAAAGTATTACACTTGGTATCCATTAAGAAAACCAAGTCGGGGTTGTCGACTCAAATCATGTCCCTCAATGCTTGAATTGTCCAGGGGGCCCGATCCCCTGAAAGTTCCACGAGATGGGACTCATAATGCTCGACGGGACTGCTCCGCAGTCGCCGCCGCTACTCAATCAAATCCTCAGAATTATCTTCATCCAAAAATCTCAGGGTCACCTTTGCAATGATGTCCAATAATATAGGATTTTCATCGGCCATTTTCCTTTTCTTTGGGACAGAGACAATGCGTCTGGATGTGGAAGGGAAGGCAAAGAAATATGTAAGTGGTAGGAATTATGGTTCTGTTTGTGTAAGGTTGGTGTGTGGCATGTGAACTGAAAAAGTTGGTTTTCCTGATTAATCATCGGTGTCAATGGAAGACGGGTCATTGTGAGTGTGGAAGGTATATGCGATGTATGTTTGATTGAAGGAAGCTCACTATGTGGGAGGAATAGGAAATGGATAGGTGTAAGTGATGATGGAAGAGGTGCAGATGGTGGTTGGGAGTGTGAGTGTTTATTAGATGGGTTGAGTATTTGGTAACCGCTGAGGGGCTGCATTCGGGCCACTGGAGATTGGATGGTGATGTTAGGGTTTACGTTTTCAGAGGGTGTTGGAGTAGGGTGGCTTTGGTTGGTGGCCAATTGGGGAATTGCAGGGTCAGTAGTGGCTGGGTTCTGGGTGCTTGTATCTCTTGTAAAATTTCCAAAAATTGCTGCACCTTGGGGAGAATTCATGCTTTCTGATTGTGAAGGAGACCTCAGCGAATCAATGGTGAAAGATGGTCGTTGTCGCCCAATGCACGAACTTGGAAAGAGTTGAAGCTTGGAGTTTGTTTCAGAAATAAGAATTGTGATTGGGCCTAAGCCACGGGCCAAAGGGTGTGTTTTCCCCGGGATCAACAAAATCAGTCTGAAGTTGCATTTCACAGTGCTTGGCGAGATGCCCTAGACAACCACATAGATAACAGAAGTTTGGGAGCTTCTCATAAGTGAAAGACATTAACTGATCCTCTCATATGGCCGTGCGGATCATCAACACTCTTTTCATCGGTCGTGTGATATTGATGCTGACTCTAATATGCAGAGACGATCCCTAAATGCTCGATGAATTGTTAGTAACCACTTTAATAAATTTTACGATTTGGTTCCCAATAAACGTTGCGATGCTCTTCATTATTTTGCCTAAAGGGAAGTCGTGGATGTGGGTGTAGAAATCGCACCAATCTAAATCAACAGTCATCAAATTCTCCTCAGCTTCCATGGGTTTAATCACAAGGAGGTTATTCTCAAATGCCCATGGAGAATTGACTAGAACTCTTTTCCTATCCACTTGATGATCGAATCGAAATAAAATTCTGTTACCTTCAATCATTTTCAAATCCATCGGCCGGATTGTGTTGAAGGTTGTGATGAGTGTTGAGCGAAGGGATTCAAAATGGGATGATTTGTGCGATAAAATTCTTCCCACCGTGCAAAAACCCTGGAGGTCGGACTCATTATGTCATAAACCAAGAGGGATTTCCACCCCCAGCAACTTCATCTGTAGACGGAGATAGATTCCAGCCCAAGTTTGAGATCTCGTCTTCCGCAGTTCTCTGATCGTACTAGAAGAAACCCAGATTGTATCAGGGAGGGGGGAAGAGGAGATAGATCCGATCTTGTACAACAATACCCTGTAGAGAAAGGTATGAGAAACAAAAAATCAAATAATCAAACCAGTCAAGAAGAATAAAAAAATAACAAAAAGGACCCGGGACAAAAAGGGTGGGAATCTAAGTGTAATAACATAGGTAAAAACATCCAAAGTAGCCAAGTAACATGGAGATTATCCAACGTATGATAGTGATAAAGCAATCTATCAAGGGAGAATCATCAACGAGCAAGAAGATCTCGAAGATGGTAGCCCTAAACTACACCCTCTGAGCAAGGTTCGCAAGTGTCTTAGCAGAGAGGAGAAAACACTCAAGGAGAGAGGAAGGTAATGATTTAATTATGATAAATGAAGGGCAAAATCATTATTTTATCAAAATTGTTGGGATTTTGTAATGATCGTTAGTATCAGGGGAGATATATGTAATTTATAAATTTAAGGAATTTTATATATTTATACTATATAAGGGAGATCACTCATTTAAATGTATTCCCTTCTTTTGTCTGGTTTTTTTTCTTTTTTACATTCACTAACTTTCACATTTTTCTCACTATCTAAGTGGTAAAAACTATTTTTTAAAATAGTTATTTATTTTGTGGGCACATCCATCAAATATGCCACATAGAGCTAGTCATTAGATTAAATCTCATGGGAGTTTGTTGTAATTATTCATATTTATTTTTTTAGGATGAATTATAATGACCTCCTTAAGATTTGACATAACTAAGGATACTTCATCATTTTTTCAAAAAATTACAAATAACCCCTGAGATTTGTAACTTTTAACCAGAGGTCTGGAATTGTCCATTTTTGCCCATGATTTTTTTTAATTGTAGAAAAATTAGCCAAGATAAATTACATTATTACTCAATTGTATAAAAAAATATAAGAAACATCTCCCTGCGCATTTTAGTACAAAAAAATTTAGAAGATTGAACTAAATTTAGAAAATTTTAAATTAATAAAATATCATTCAATTTGTATAAGATTATTTTGGTCAATTCACAGATAAAAAATAAATAAAAATAAATTATTTATTAGACAGTTACAAATCTCAAAGGTATTTATAATTTTTAAAAAATAAGAAAATATCCATAAATATGCCAAATATTATAAAAGACTATTGTAGATTACCCTATATTTTATTTTGAAGAAACAGGGTGACTTCCCTGAATTGCGGGAGTCAATTGACTGGCCATCACTACACCTTTGCCGTGGCTACTCAGGCAACCAATACCAATCCATTTTTGTTGTTATCCTCTTTATTGCTTTTCTTTCTTTCATTTTTTTTCTGAAAAAAGTTGCAATTTTTAGTCTCGTAAATATAGAAAGTGGTAATTTTAGTTTTATACAAATTTATTTTGGCACATTGAAGATAAAAATAACTAGAAAAAGTATGTGATGTGCATGTAACCAGCTTAATTTAGTGTACTTTTCTTGCGATTTTAGCAAATTTTAACATATTTTCTTCAAAACATGTGAATTTTTTAAAATTACAATATAAAATTTCTAAAATAAATTCGTATAGAATTAAAATTACCATCTATATACTTATACGTTGAGTGATACGAGGTTTTTGTTATTAGTATTATTATTTTTTAATAAAAATGATCAGTTATATTTTTCAATACATTAAAATATATATTAAAAATTGAATAAGTACATTAATAAACATTTTTTCTAATCTAATAAACTCTTTCTTTACAAAATTTACTAAACAATATATATTTTTTTTATTTTATGAATTTTCAGACATCATATACACCCCATAGTCTATATCATCTGTTTACACAAATAGCTCATCCTCTTGGATAATTATACGTACACCCAAAAAAATATTAACATTATTTACACAAATCATTATAATTATGAAAAATTGTACATTCACTCTATATAATACGGATATGATTTTTATTGATAATTTTTCTATTCGAGCTACGAAGTTCTTCAGAAAAATTGGGAGGAAGAAGATAGAATGTTTATGTTAAAATTGATTTGCTCCCCAATTTTCTTTTCTTAGAGACGTTAAATTAAGAGTAAATTACAACTACATCTCTTGAGATTTGACATAATTGCAAATTCCCCCCTGAGGTCTGTAGTCATTTAACAAATAACCCATTTTCATTCATTTTTATGGGTGAACTAATCAAAATGCCCTTATTCACTGCATTATTTTTTATTTAATTCTTAAAATTTTTTAAACTGCAACGCGCAGGAGAGGTCTCTTAAGTTTTTAAAATAGAGGAGCAATAATACAATTTACCTCGACTGGCTTTTCTATAATTTTAATAAAAATTCAAGGGCAAAAGTGTCAATTTTAGTACTTTGGTTAAAACTTACAAATCTCAGGGGGTATTTGTAATTTTTCAAACAACGAGAGAATATTTATAATTACGGCAAATCTCAGGGGAGGCTGTAATTTACCCTTAAATTAAATACATCTTGTACTATTTCCTACCCCTTTGTTATCTATGGACAAGTGTCAAAATCTAGAGCCACTTCATTTACCTAATTTTGCTGATAACTCAGCTGGGCCTAATTACCTATAAGGTTTTTTTACTGGGCCTAGTATTATATACTTCTTGTAATAATAGTCTTGCATCTTGACGGACCTATTCTGAGTTGGGCCAGAGCTTTCTTCACCTTCATTCGGCCCAGTTGTGTTGCAACAAGTCCAAGTTCCGTGTGCCTCGTATCAGACAAACTACCCTGCATTTTAACGATCAGGAGTGATTTATGTAATTATGAAGAAAAAAAAAATTACCGCCACTTCCCTTAAAATTTGACATAATTACAAATACCCATTGTTTTTTGAAAAATTACAAAACATCTTAAAATGTATGTGCAATATTTAATCTTAAGTTAAGAAATATATATAATGATTATAGTTGTGTGATTTGTTTTCCAAAATGTGTTTGCAATATTTCATCTTAAGTTACGAAATATTATTTTTCCCACAAACAAACAAATTTTTATCCTATTAGAATGAGATGAAATTAAAAGATATCCTATAAGCAACCACAATTTAAAAAGAATTCTTGCTAATTATATTTTTTATAAAATAATTATCTCCACTAAAATTTTAAAATTCATAAATATTTTTAATTGTTGATTTTTAATTTCTTGTCTCCTTCACATATTTAGTCTCTCTTGCCATGAATTTTTCTTTTTTTAATTCTTTGTTTGGATTATCTTTCTTGATTTTTTCTCTCTTGGCCCACAATTTCTACAACACACTTTCTCTTACTTAATTGTCCACATGGCAATGATCTAGAGAGGCAATAGAAGATGGAATAAGAAATGAGAGCAGAGGATCCGCAGCCTGCAATTTAATGATCATGAGTGGTTTATGTAATTGTACAAAAAAAAAGATAAATTAAAACTACCTCCCCTAAGATTTGACATAATTATAAATATTTTCTTGTTGTCTGAAAAATTATAAATACCTCCCTTGAGGTTTGTAATTTTTAACCAAAAGCTTAAAATTGATCATTAAATTTTTAGTTAATATTGTAAAAAAATCAACCGATACAAATTGCATTATTGTTCCATCATGTAAAAAAATTAAGAAACCTCTACCTGCACATTGTAGTCCAAAAAAATATAAAAAAATTTAAGAATAATTTAGTTTCCATAAGGACATGTTGGTCAGTTCATCCATAAAAATGGATGGAAATGAGTTACTTGTTAGACTGTTACACACCTCAGGGGGTATTTATAATTTTTCAAACAACAATGGGGTATTTATAATTATATCAAATCTCAGGAGAGGTAGATGTAATTTAACAAAAAAAATGAATGTTTTATATAAACAAAGCATAGATCGTAAGTGTAAATATAATTATCTTCATATTAAGGGATAATTACACTCCCCTCCCTTGAGGTTTGGTGTAATTACACATAAGGTCTCTTCGTTAGTCAAAATTCACCGAATTTGTTGATATTAACCAAAAAAAATTGAATTAAAGGTGAGATTTTCCATCGATTGACTTATTATTGACTTATTGTAGGTCAAACGAATCTTTTTATGACAAACTATTCTTATATATCGTCACACGTTAATGCATGAGAGGAAGTATATCTTCATCGTTATAAGGATAATTTAGTCATGAAAGATTTATTTGGCCTGCATTAAGTCATTAATAAGTCAATCGAGGGTAAACATCGATTTTCATTCAGTTTTTTTGTTAATATCAACAAATTCGGTGAATTTTAACTAACGGAGGGACCTATTTGTTAGACAGAAGCGAACCTCAGTGGTACTTATAAATATAATTTTTCAAACCACAGGGTTCTACGTGTAATACACCAAACCTGAGGGGAGGGGAGTGTAATTATCCCTTATATTAATGATCAATGTCAAAATGAAGACCTCATCTTGAAATATTGTTCTGCAAGACTACATTTCTATCCTTATTCACACATTATCCATTGACCTTATACTAAAACTAACACAAATCAATATAGGAAAAATGCTAACCTGGAACTTTCAACACATATTTTATTCTTTTGTAGAGTTGAATTTATGGCCCCAACTAATGAATCGGGGCCGAGATCCACTTGTGTGAGTCGAGAAGACTTCGATGAACAACTCAGTTGATTAGACGAATAAGATCACAAGTAAAAGTTGACTATACATAATCAAAGGAAGAGATTTCGGGTTTGTGGGAGCGATCGGACCAGGTCAACCTAACTTGTGTAAAAAGACGTAGATTCTTGTCCTGATTGGACATTAACATTTGTCGTAGAATACAGACATCCACTGACCTGATCACAATCTAACATATAAAAGAACAACCAAAAATGCTAGAGTCAAATATATGGTTCCAACAAACTCCGATCGTTACTTTGATCAAGAACTAAAAACAGGCAGTCAAAAGCTGATCATCCAAGACTCCATAATCTCACCAAGAATGGACAGAACTAGGCTGATTGAGGCTGCAAGAAAAGGAGATGTAAACAAGCTGCACAATCTGCTCAAAGACGAACCTTTCCTCTTATGGGCCGTTGCTCTAGCAGACGGAGAGACACCGCTGCACATTGCCTGCGATGGCGGGCACGTTAACTTTGTGAAGGACGTCTTGAATCTGAGCCCGGAGCTCGCCCTGGAGTTGAACCAAGACGGTTTCAGCCCTTTGCACATTGTCTCGGCTAACGGCCATGTAGAGATTGTGAGAGAGATATTGAGACTAGGCTGCCATCTCTGCTTGGTGAAGGGTAAAGAGAGGAGAATTCCACTTCATTGTGCAGTGGCTAAAGGGAGAATAAAGGTCATAAGAGAGTTGCTGTCAGCTTGTTTGGATTCCATCACTGAAGTCACTGCTAGAGGAGAGACCTGTTTTCATCTGGCTTTGAAGAACAATCAGTTTGAAGCTTGTAAGGTTTTGGTCGAGGACGTCGTTGCGTTCGGTAAAGAGGATCTTTTGGACAAGAAGGACGGTTGCGGAAACACTATCTTGCACTTGGCGGCGTCCAGAAAGCAGTACGAGGTGGTTACTGATAATTCAATTTAATTTAAACTTTTAGATGAGGTGGTCGTTTAATATTTAAATTACTGATTGTACTAACTCTTAGGGGAATTTGTAGTAATTAATTCATTTTTTTTGTTGAATGATTTTCTTGATGTCCTCCACACATCATGTAGTTGATTAGTTGCTGGATAAGAAATTGGGTTACAAGGGCAAATTGGAGATGAATCCCTTGAACAAAAATGGCCTCACCCCACTAGATGTCCTAAGATCAGAAGGAGGTGATTCTGAAATACAGGAAATGCTTAGTCTAGGTGGGGCTATAGCAGCCGAAACATTAATGCACTCATTTCTTGTGTCGGGACCCGAAAATTTAGTAAATCCGTCTCAAAATCCGTTGCAAAATCAGACCGACCAAGAACGCCAAAGAAACCGTCGCAGATCCGCCTCGAAAAAGTTGCAGGACTACTTCAAGTATGACAAGATCAAAGACTATCCGCCTAAAGTTCGCAACACATTGCTCGTGATAGCTGTGCTGATAGTAACCACAACGTATCAGGCAGTGCTTAGCCTGCCGAGCGGCGTGTGACAGGACGACTTCTGGCCAGAGGCTAAAAACAATGGTTCGTCGATCAAGCTACCACCACAGCATGTGGCTGGGCAGGCAGTGATGGGGACTATCAAAACTGTGTCGTACGGTCTTTTTCTACTTTTCAACTCCATTAGTTTCTTCATGGCACTGCACATGATAAATTTTCTTACGATTGGACTTCCTCTGGATTTTGAGCTTAAAGTTGCGTTTTGTGCGTTGACAGCGACTTATAATACCTGTATGGTTGCGATTACACCTGATGGTTGGATCTTGGTGTTGTTCATTATCTTGTCCGTTGTCATGTCGCTGATAATGCCTGTCGGAAGGGGCGACAACGTGAGTTGCCAAGCACAAGGGCTGGCTAGTTCTTGAGAATTAAGCGAGGTTGTTCGTCTTTTGTTTTGTTTTCGTGTTGTGTTGCAGAAGTAGTTTTTACGTGAATTAAGCTTGACCACACATTAATTAAATTAATTAAATTGTGAACGTTATTGCACTTGAATGTGATTGATCATTATTTTATATTGTAGACTAATTACTTAATAAGATTAATTATAGTAAAATTAGGCTTATTTATACAAATATTATATATAAAAAAAATTTGCACGTGTACCGCCAAAGCGGTACACTTTGCAAAAATATGGTCGGTCGTCAGCCCAACTGGCGACCGGCCATTAATATTATTTTTTTAAATATATGTGGACCGACGGTCGCTGCCTGGGGAAGTAACTTTATTTTTATTTATTTATTTATTTATTTATTTATTTATTAAATTTGGGCCAACAATTGTTGGTTGGCCAAAGTAAGTTTTTAATATATTTTATTAATTATAAATTAAGATTTTAAATAATAATTAATACTTAATTAATATATTAATAATAATAATAAATTATTATTTTAATTAAATAAATTTATTATTATTTAATAATATATTAATTATTTTTATTAAATAAATATAATAATATTTTTAATTATTAATAAATATATTTATTAATTGAATATGACATATAATATTATACTGTGTATAGTAAAATAAAAAAAAATTATAAAGTTAGTGATAATTATAAATTATAATAATGACCATCAGTTTCATAAGTATGTCAAATTTTTAATTAATTTTAAATATAACCTATAACATTGCATTATGTACATTGTGCCGGTAACTTTATAATTTTTTTTTCACGTTGTGCCAGTGACTTTGTAAGTGATCACCAATCTAATAAGTATGTCGTTATTGGTATCGAGTTTTTTTTTGGTCACCTATCGATTTTGTTGGCTCATTTTATTTTTTAAACTACGGTTAACAACTATATTTTTTGGGGCATTATTAAATTATTATCATAATTTATAATATTACTGATTTTATAATATTTTTTATTTTTTGGTAACACAATATAATATTATAGGTCATATTTATTTAATTAAAATAATAATAAATTATTATTAATATTAATTATACATTAATTAAGTATTAATTATTATTTAAAATTTAATTTATAATTAATAAAATAAATTAATTAAGGCTAGCGACCGACGGTCGACATATATTTAAAAAAAAAAAAAAATGGTCGGTCGCTAATTGAGTTGGCGACCGACCATATTTTTGCAAAGTGTACCATTTTAGCAGTACACATGTAAATTTTTTTTTTATATATAATATTTGTATAAATAAGCCTCTCCGTTTCTTCGTTGGCCATTGCCTTTCCTTCTTGACAAGTTGAGCTTCCATTTCCCTAGATTTTGGTTGATTAGTTAATGAGCTAATAATTAATAAAAAAAAAAGGGATGAGCGTTAAGCCAAAAGCTCTGTCAAGTTGATGTCATGGGCCGATTGGTTGGAACTGGGACGGGAAGCTATGATAGGTGAAAAAATAAAATATTATAAAAAAAATACTTGAATAATTATAACTCACTTATTTTTATTATTTTACTTACGTCACTCTTCTTTTATTTTATTTTATTTATTTTATCTCTTTTTTGTACTTGTCTTACTTAACATATCATACAACATTTATTTATAGTATTGAATAGTATATTCAGAATCCACAAACATAATAGGACAATCAAGATTAAATTAATTTTTATCATACTTCTCATGCACATTCTTTTTTCAAAGCTTGAATGCATAGCTTCGACTTGAATGTCTCTTCACTTACAATATTTTTCAAAAGGATCAAGATTAGCAAATATATGTCTTTCAAGCATGGGCTAATAGCCCTTGACCCAAAGCCAAGTCCTGATCACATGGACTCGACAGGACTTGGATTCACCCTGCAATCATATATGTATCTTTTATATAAAGAGTAAACTTTTTTGACAATATGATTTTATTATTTAACTAACAACGAAAGCTAAGGGTAGCCCTTATTTTTTTAAGGGAAAAATGACTGGCTAGGATTTAAACTATAATGCCTTAATATTCCCTTTTCCAATCCATACTTCAAACTAAAATTATATTATACTTATGAAAAAACAAAAATAAAAAGAAATATTTACTTAGTTAACTATGTCCAAATTCGATCCCTATGAACACCTCAACATCTCTCTCAACCGAGACGGCTCACTAACCCGCTACGTCAAGCTCCCCACCTCCCCCGCCACCGGCGACAACCAAATCCCCGGCCACGCCGTCCTCAGCAAGGACGTCACCCTCGACGCCGACAGGAAAACATGGATGCGAATCCACCGCCCCGCCAAGCTCTCCTCCTCCGCCCGCCTCCCCATCATACTCTACTTCCACCCCGGAAGCTGGATTATGATGAGCGTTGCCGATACCATCATCCACGAGAACAGCAACCGCATCTCCGCCGAAGTTTCCGCCATAGTCGTCGCGGTAGAGTTCCGCCTCGCCCCGGAGAACCGACTTCCGGCGCCGTACGAGGACGCCATGGACGCCCTCTTTTGGGTCAAGCACCAGTCGTCTGACCGCGTGAAAGGCGATCCGTGGATAAGGGACTACGGCGATCTCACGAGGTGCTACCTCTACGGCGTGAGCTGCGGCGCTAACATCGCGTTCAACGCCGCGCTGCGGCTGCCGGATATGAGGCCGCAGCCGCTGAAAATCGCCGGAACGATACTCAGCCAGCCGTTCTTCGGCGGGAAGAAGCGGACCGAGAGCGAGCTGAAGCACGCGACGGACGAGTATTTTCCGCTGCCGGTTCAAGATCTGCTGTGGGAACTGGCGCTGCCGGTCGGAGCGAACCGGGACCACCGGTTCTGCAACCCGCTACACGATGAGGCGATGAAGAAGAAAGTGAAGAATTTGGGGAGGTGTTTGGTGATAGGGTTCGGCGGCGACCCGTTGCTGGACCGGCAGCAGGATTTTGTTCATATGTTGGTAGACCAGGGAGTTCGTGTGGACGCGCGGTTCGACGACGTCGGATTCCATGGGATTGATATGATCGACAAAAGGAGAGCCACTGCCATTATTAATTTCATCAAAGAGTTTGTTTGATATTTGATTTCCCTCTTGCCATGCCATGATTAACGGTGGTGATTATATATGCTGCTACCCCACATACTGTTTTGTTCTGTAGTTTAGTTAGCAAAAACATTTAGAAAATTATGTAGACAAAATAAATCATGTATCTTTTTTATTTTTTATTTTTTATTTTTTATTTTTTACAGACTCTAAATATACTTTATTTTGTGTAGTAAAATTTTAAACATAAAAATCATTACCATTAAATAGTTTTGGTATTAGGATTTGAGAAAATTACGTAGTATTGAGTTTGAGAAAATTAGATAGTATTGAAACTTGATCGGAGCTCCATTTTCTTTTTTCGATCAGTGCTCCATTGCGACATGGACTCGTTATCACAGCCGCGCCAAATGATATAGTTGTAATTTGAGCAAGCTCGTTTGCCTCTTTGGATTGTTTTTCATTTGTCTTGGCCACTGGTTGATCAATTCCCGTTATTCCGTCACTATCAATATTATTGACCCTGTTGCGTTTAGGGGGTTACGTATCTAGTGGGGGTACGTGTCATCGTCCCTCCTTTTTCTTCAACTCATTTTCTTTGTCTTTACTCTTCCTCTTTGCACAGAAGGTGATGTCATTCATCGATTGTATGCCCTTTGTCATGGACTTATGCTCTTGAGATTTTCTTTCATTCTGTCTTAGGCACTCTTTATCACGGTTCTGCCACTATAAATACTTCAAATATTATTTTTTGATATTATTACTATTTAATGATTCGATAAGACAATTAATACCAGATTACAATTTTTCTCTCTAGAAACAAGATTTACGAAGTATCTCGATTTTTTTTTTTTCATTCATTCCCCAACTCAAATTACAGCCATGTCAATATATTTAGTCAACACAAATTTTGATAATTAATTTGGGGCAAATATCAAAACTACTACTAACCAAGAACAAATGACTAAATTGGAAATTAACAATGAACAAAAGCTACATCCACAAAGAACTAATCAATCTCTCTCTCTCTCTCTCTCTCACACACACACACACAAGTATATATATATAATTAAAATTAATATGGAAAACAACATTAATGCATGTAGACATGATGTAACTACGTACAACTGCATGTTCTCTCTCTCTCCTCTCTCTCTCTCTATAGATATATGTTATATATAATATCGATCAGAAAGAGGTGAAAGAGGAGTGGTGTTGGGAGGAGTTGCCGTCGTCGTCGCAGGGAGAGTGGTTGTGTCTGCCTTCGTAGGTTGTTATTACCATCCGGCAATCCTCCGACAGCCGCTCTACCCTTTTCTTCACTCGACAGTTGCTCTGCGTACATCTGTAGTAACTTCTGCAATATCCATATATTTCTCTTATCATCACTTTAATTGCACATTTATAATTATCTTCATGACATTTAATCAAAATAATAATAGTGGAAATTATTGTTCAAACGGGCTAGGGTCTTCGTGTTTTTATTCAGGTTGCGTCCAATCCAAACCCAATTCCATTCAGGCTCGTGTAGTAGGGATGAAAAAATATCAAATTATTCGATACTCAATTGAAATCGATCGATAAAAATTCGTTTGAACTCGACTTATTAAACTTAACAAACAGTTACCGAACAAAAGATTTTGTTCGGTAAACTTTTGAGTTCGATTCCATTAGTACAAATGCAATAAAATATACTTAAAAATATCAAATTATTCGAGCTTGATTCATGCTTGACGAAATAAAGCTCGTTTAAACTCGATTAGAACAATGACCAAATTAAATTCAAACACATTTTTTTAAGTTCGATAATAATTCAAACAAATCTAAAAATAATGTGTTCAATTTAATTCGAATCATTTACACCGCTAGCGCTCAGGATATGAACTCTAGCTCATGAAATCCTCCAATAATACAAGTCAACGTAAGCCACTTGAATCGTTACATATTTTGACATAAAGCTCAATTACAAATATTCCCAAACAGTACGAATTATGTGTCACATGAACATAAATAAATTTTACTGCTAAGTATAAATTTTACTGCTAAGAATGACATTTACATTAGGGTTAAATGTGTTTTTTTTGTTGTGTAATTTAAATTATTTGGAATTTTCGTTCTTTATTTCACTAGGGTATCATTTTGGTGTCACTACAACAAAATGGTTAAATAGCTAAAAAAAAAAATTGATGTTAAAATCAATGTCAAATTAATTAGCAAGTAAAACTTTGTTGTTAATCTACACTATTTAATATATATTTTAAATAATTCAATTTTAAATTTGTTAGCAAGCAAATTTTTATTACTAAATGTATTAGCAAGCAAATATCTTGTATTAAATAACGTAAATTAACAATGAGAAACTTATTTGCTAATTAGTTCGACGCTATTTTGTTTTGTTGTTTCTGAGTTATTTTCTTGTAGTCTTGCATCTTTTTAATTTTTGAGATCTCAGTCATTTGTTTCACTTGAGTTCAACCCATCATGGAGAAAGGTGAACTCTGACGAAAAAAATTATTAAAATCGCAAAAATTAAAAAGATGCAAAACCAAAATACTACCATAGAAAGTAATTAAAGGATAAAAAATGTAAGCAAAAATGAACCAATAGGTACAGTGACCCAAATTTTAAATGGTCACATGAGATGCATATGCATTTTTTCCGGTGATAAGAGTGAAGTCCAACGAAAAAAAAAAAAAAAGACTGAATGACAACATAAATTAAAAAGATGCACGACCAAAATACTACCCTATAAAATTAAAGGACGAAAACACTAAATAGTTTAAGTTATGAGACCAAAAATATATTTAGCCCTTTACATTATTTAATACTAGTATATGTCGCACACTCAAATGTGTGTGCAAAATTAATTTACGATTTAAAAAATAATTATTATTTTAAAAATATGTTAATTAGATAATAAGATAGTAAAAAATGTGAAACAATTATGAGAAAATATTGAAGAAAAATGGGAGAAGAAAAAGAGATGTGGAAGTTGAGAACAAGAAAATGAGAAGTTGAGATGATAGAAAAAAATTAATAAAATATCAAAAATAAAAAAAAAAATGGCAGACCAAATTTGGAAGAGACACCAAAGAGGTGCCCTCCCTTAATACAATACTAGCTGTCGTGACACGTCGTTCCTGCGTGCATATAATAAATATTTTTTTACGATTTAAAATATATTATAAATAAGAGTAAAATGTGTAAACTAACACATTACATTAAAAAAAAAAAGGAAAGAAAGAAAAAAAACTAATTTATCAATTAATATGAATTTGGAAAGTTGAATAAAGTAATTATCATATCAGTTGAGGATTGTTTTTGGCATTACAAAACAATGGTGCGACAGTATCATTAACCGCTATTTGTGAGTACAAAAGGGGTTTATTTTATATAATAGTATAGATATTATTTAATATTTTCACGCAATTGATAAAAGAAAATCCCAAAATATATTCATTTCGGGGAAGAATTTAGCGACTTTATTCACAGTACACGTTCGCCACATATAGAAGTCAAAACTTTCAATTAAGTCGCTATTATGAGGCTGGGCATTATTTTCCAACTTTAGATGCAATAAAGTCGTGACAATGGGTTGACTTTGATTCTGCAAATTGCATTAGTTGTCATTCAACAACGTTTTTGCGGCCAAATTAATAAAGCTTTGTGAACATGGTGAAAAATCAATACTAAAATCCAAGCTTGTGTAATTTCTTTTGTTTTTTTCTTCATTCGAATGAAATTTGATTTGGCGTGATATAACTTGTTTTATTTCTAGATATTGAGAAAAAAAAAAAATTTGATTGCCAACTATAGTACCCCTCCTTAAATATAATTAAATATTATATTGAAAAAATAATATCATACGGTAAGGTAAGTTATTTCTAGATATTGAGAAAAAAGATCATACGGTAGGTAAGTTATAAATATTGAGAAAATAATATTTTTCGTCCCATATTTATGGGCAGTATACTTTTCGTCTTATTAATTGTGAAATTCTTATTAATGGTCTCATAAATTTAAAAAAATAAATTTCACTTTTAGTTATTTTGTTTGATTCTATTAGTATTGTAACGGAAAATACTAGTGGTTGTTGAATCTTTAGCCTTATGAATAACGGCCACGTGATCATTTTTGTCAAAATACTAACGGAATCTTTGATGAAAGGATTAAAGGTAAGATATTTTGTAACTTATGAGACAATTAATCAGAATCCCATAAATATTTTTGTCATGGTGGATAAGCTAAGTTTTGCATTTTATTTAACCATGAGCCATGACAAGTGTTTTTAATTAGTCACACTCGCAAAAACAACGACATTCAATAACTTTTACTATCACTATTTATTTTTTACCATGACAATTAGCTAAGGTTAAAATGTTAGATTTCTTGTAGTCCTTTATTTCATTTTGGTTGAAAATGGTCATGTATCTCTTTTAATTTCTCGATTTAAGGACAAATTTTATTAAAGAATTTTAAATCGATCGGAAAGTGGCATATGCAATACACGTACCGATTAAAATTGAGAGTTTCTCACTTTATTGGGTGATTTTAGTATATGTTGACGTGACATTGGAGTCTTATGCAAAAAATTGATGTGGTGTAAGTTGCCACGTCAGACTTGCTAACATGGAAATAGAGGAATAGTTTTTTCCGGCTGTATTAATCTTTGGGGCCAATTATGTCCTTAAATAGAGAAATTTAAAAAGGTACATAATTATTTTACAATCCTAACAAAATAAATGATTAAAACATCAAAAAAATTTAATTATAAAATTAAAAATGCATTTAAGCCGAGTTTATATATATGATCCTAAACTATCCAACTTCAGAGACTAATTTTTGAGATAGGGTCGTCTTAAGATTACTTTGTTATATTCAACTTTTTATAGTATAATAACTATGTAAAATTACCTTTTTAGTCTTATAGAATAAGGAATTCAACATATTTAGTTCTCTACTTTACAGGATTTTTAAAATAATCCTAAAATTGAAAAAACTCGACACATTTAGTCATATGCTTTACGGGATTTTCAAAACAATCCCGAGAAAAAAACTCAATACATTTGGTCTTCTATTTTATGGGATTTCTAAAATAATCCCAAAATTAAGAAAACTCAATATATATAGTCCTTTACCATATGAGATTTACGGTACTAAATGTGTCGAATTTTTTTCAAAAACCTCACAAAGCAAATCGAGAACTAAAAGTGGTAAATTCCTGTACCACGAAACTAAAAGTGTAATTTCACCATATAATTGATATAATGTTATGAGGTCCACCCACAGCCAAATATTCCATGCTAACCAAAAACTGAGTTGTATTTTCTGAATTTCTCTGTCACCCCACTTATTCTCCCTTCCCCACCCCCACCCATGTTGGAACAACAGAAGCACAAAGTGGAAATTTTTAAAGGAAACCACAAAATCTTCACACACACCCACTCTCTCTCTCACACACACACGTGTGGGTGTGTGTAATAATGCAGAATATGTACATGGAGGCTACCAGAAGTTGATGGAGCATGCAGTTTAGTCGACTTTAACGTTAATTTTCTTGAAAAATATTGTATTACAGAAGGTGAATATATGGAACAGTAGGTGTGTTGTCTGATGTGGTAAGATACCTTACATCGATCAGACAGCTGTTAGGTTCAGAATGACCATCCTGACAACGTTAAAATCACTGTTCTTCCGCCTGTTTCTCCTCAGTTCTTACCAGGATTTGATGAGAGAGAGGAGCCAACCTCACTCATCAAACTCATCTACTATGTATATATACGATTAGGGGGTGAGGAAGTACGTATGTTTAAGGTGCTACATAGGCTAATTGCATGTGATCGGGACAACGATCCGTCCTATAATTATAGAGGGTGATGTCGAAGAAATTAAGAGGGTTTTTGGACGAGCTTATAAGCTTTTTTAAACATCGATCTTATAAGATGTTGTTGGTAAATCTTTCAGAAAAAAGATCTTGTAATAAGCTCTAAAATGTATGATGTTAGGAGTTTATAAATTTTTTTGTCAGGAAGTAAGGAGTTGTCAACTTATTTTACGATATAATTAACAAACTTTCAAATTAATTACAAATTTGCCATTATTAGTACATATTATAAAGCTTCATAATTTTATTTTTATCCAAACACTTCATGAATTTATTTAAAATAAGATCTAACATCTTATGACTCTAAAAACATCTTATAAGATGTATGAGTTTATAAGATCTTTTAAATAAGTCGACCTAAACACTCTTTGAACTACATTACGGGGTTAAATGCATTTTCGATCCTGTAATTTAGGTCATCTGGCATTTTCGTCATTTAAACCTTTTAGAATAACATTTTGATTTTGCATCTTTTTAATTTTCGTGGTTTTAGTCATGTTTAAGCCGGAGTCCACCCTTCTCGATGGAAAAATGCATGTGCCTTTCACGTGACATTTAAACATTGAGGCTTTTGTTCATGTTGGTCTATTTTTGCCAGCATTTTTATCATTTAACTTTTTAAAGTAGCATTTTGGTCTTGCATCTTTTTAATTTATACAATTTTAGTCATTTTTTTGTCGGAGTTCACCCTTCTCGTCGGTGTAGGTGGACTCTAGCGTATAAAATGACTGAAATCGTGAGTATTAAAGAGATGTTAAAGGACAAAAATACCAAATAACTTAATTAAGTTACGAAACCAAAAATATATCTGTTCCAACATTATGTTTAGGAGTGCTTATCGCTCACGAGACCCCGACTCCAATTGTTCAATTTATACCTTTTCTATGACCAAAATTCGTAGCAAAAGATGAAAATTGCAGACAATTTAAACAAAGGAGGACTAAATTAATATGGGAATGACTCAAGATTGCCCATGTAACTGGATAGTAACCCAAACAAAGTATGAATCGTCAGATTATATAGTACGATGATGTTATAAAACGAAAGCAAGAACATATATCATCATGTATGATCTAACAGATTATGTTGTTGATGTTACGTGATCGATGTGGGCGGTAGCATTGGATGTCATTAATGTTGTTGTTGAGTTGTAGGGGTTAAGGTAGGTACCTGGGATGAAGGCTATTCTTGACAACTTTCTGTCCATATTTCCTCCATTTGTAGCCATCGTCCAGTACATCCACATCACTCTTTGTCTGAAAACAAAACCTTGGCTCTCTCAGCTTTCTCCTCACCCTAACCTTGCTGTTCTTCTCTAACGACGAACTCCTCCACCTAATTCACACAGAAAAAATTAATATTAAGTTAATTAGCAAGTAAAATTCTCGTTGTTAATTTATATTATTTAATACAAAACCCTCGTAGATTATTCATAACATTCGCACAAAACCCTCTACTGAAACATGATAGATCCACCAAAAAAACATCTCTAGCTAGGGTTTATATATATATGTATATATAGAGAGAGAGAGTAGAGAGAGAGAGAGTTATGATGATATATATATACCAAGAATGGCCTCCGTCTTTGCAATTTTCATCATCATTTACAGTCTTGGGATCCTCCTGCAGGGCTGCTACCTGTACACATATTTTAATATCTGCATTTAGTAATTGAAAATAATAATAATAAAAAAATATGAATTACATAAATGAAAATCTTAAAAATGAAGCAAGAATGATACTAAGAAAGAATTAATTTCCTTTAAAAGAAAAAAAAAAAATACAGCCAACTACCTGGTCGTTATTACTACTCCATGAAGGTCTATTCAAGAGTTGATCATCATGATGATGAGTGAACCCTAAGGAAGCAGTGGCGGCGGCGCCGGCAAGGGGCGGAGATATGTGGTGTACGGGCGGCGAGGGGGTGGCCAAGAAGTTCAAGAGATGGTTATGATCTTGATCGAAGCAGTGTAGAAACCCCATTTCTTCTTGGTGGGGCGAAACTGCAGAGATTTGGAGATGATGATGATAAATGGGTGGCAGATCTCTTTCCTCTTCCATTATTTGGATGTTATTTTCAAAGGAATTGTTGATGAATGGATTGAACACAAAAAATCAATAATATTAATTATTAATTAATATTCGAGCAGCTTGTTGTTGTTGTTGTTGCTGGGCTTCTTCAATTCTCCCTTTTTTGTGCTCTCTTCTCAGTGGATGTTGGGATGATATTATTGCATGTTACCTGGACAAATTTGTGGGGCAATTGGCTTCATTACAAGAATATATCATCTATATATATATATATATATGTCTGTCTATATATGTGTACACTTCCTCCATCTGTTTTAGGTAAGAGTTGAAATTAAATTATGGGCTTAAATGTATTTTTGGTTCTGAATTAGATCATTTGGCATTTTAGTCTTGTATCTTTTTAACTTTTATGATTTTAATCTTTTTTTTTTTTGTCGGAGTTCACCTTTCTCGTCGGAGAATTGAATATGACTCTCACGAGATATTTTAAAATTTGGGCTTTTGTTCCAATTGACCCATTTTTGCTAGCGTTTTTGTCTTTTAACTTTTTAGATTAATATTTTGGTTTTACATCTTTTAAATTTTTGTGATTTCAGTCCTTTTCCCCTTGGAGTTCACCCTTTTCGCTAGTGGAGGTGATGAATATGCCGACGACCAAAATGATTGAAATCGCGAAAATTAAAAAGATGCAGGACTGAAATGCTACCCCAAAAAATTATAGGACCAATAATGTATTTTATCCTTAAATTATGGGACTAAATGCATTTTTGTCCCATATTTTAGGTCAGTGTTTTCGTCTTTTAAATTTTTAGGTCTTACATCTTTTATATTTGTGCAATTTCAGACCTTTTTTTTGTTTGCCGGAATTCACCTCCACCGACAAGAAGGGTGGACTTTGGAGAAAAATGGATTGATTTCGTGAAAATTAAAAAGATGTTCGACCAAAATAAGAATGAAAACACCAAACAACTCAAGTTATGAGACAAAAAAGAGCATTTAAGCCTTAAATTATGTATACTTTATGAGAAAATTGAATTCAAATTTAGCCATACAAGTATGGGGTGGCAATTATGAATCCATTTTGGTAATTTTGTCATGTAACTTTAAAAAATTCGCAAATTGAGGACAAAATGACCAGAAAAATGCAGGTGTCCTCAATGTGCGTATTTTTAAGTTACATGACAAATTAAGTTGTCAAAATGGATTCATACATAACTAAATTTGTCACCATCCATATATATACCTATAGGACTAAAATTCTAATTTTTTTTTATATACTTTATATATGCACGTCATTAATATAAAATATTTATTTAATAAACAAGTAATTTAATTAGGTTTCATACGAGCAGTTGTGCTGGTGTGAACTTTGTATTTAATTAGTATGTACCGTAAATCATAATTTATTTAAAAAAACAAATTGTATTTATTGAAATAAATTTTTTTATTTTATAAATAAAATTTCGTTTTAAGATGTCCCAAAAAGTAAATTAATAAAAGTGATAAATTTAACATTAAAAAAAATAAAAAAGGGTATTAGGATGTTGTGGTAATTTGCTCAATGTGGGTATGATTGATGATTGGATATGGTGAGGTCCGGACATGAGGAATATTTGTACAGTGAATTTGAAGACTACATACGTTGTTTTTGGCCTGAAGACCGTGTGTGAAGTCCACACACACAATAATTTTGACAATTTTGCTAACACGCAATAATGTTGACACGTTTCTCTCTCATATATGTAACACGCTTAGACTTAATTCTCTAATTTCTTCTTTCAACATCTAAGCATTCTTATGAATTATTATTATTATTACTACTACTTGATAAAGTAGGTGTGGACACCAGAAAAATTAAATAAATTAAGTCAAAATTGTTTTAATATTTACTTGAGTACATATATATTAACAACCTATCATTCTGGTTAATACCTCCCTATTGGAAATAATTGATTGATTAAATTATTTCGAGTGAATTAATTATTAGGATTATGACTGCTCTCTGAAATATATTTCAAGAATTTAATCTTATATAATTGCAAAATAAGCTAGAAACATTTATATAAATTTCTTATTACTTTTGTAACCAAGCTCTTATAATTAATTAAGTAGAACGATCGAACTAGTCAAAAAGTTTACGTTTTCTTGTTATGTACTAGTAATTTTGACACACCCTATGTGTGTGCAACTTCTATAAATATTATTTAAAATATAATATTTATAAAATATTTATTATTTAATAAATTATATACAAAATAATAAGTAAATATTAAATTTATAAAAAAATTATAAAAAAAAGATGAATGAAAATATATATAAAAAAATAACTATCTAAAAAGATAATGGGTGAGTGGAAAGTTAGACGAAAAAAATTAAATGTAAAGCAAAAAAAAAAAGACATACCGAAAATGGGAGAGACACCAAAGAGGTGCTCTCCCTTTATATATACTAGTATATGTGGCACACTCAACTGTGTGTACAATTAATTTAAAATTTTTAAAAAATAATTATTTTTATAAAGTACATTAATTAGATTTTAAGATATTAAAAAAATGAAAAAAAAAAGTAAGAGAAGGAAAAGGATGTGGAAGCTAATAAGAGAGAAGATGGGACTTGATAAGAGAGAGAAAATTAATAAGTTGAGAAAAGAAAAAAAAATAAAAAATATTAAAAAAATAAAAATTGGCAAAACCAATTAATTGAAGACACCAATAAAGTGCTCTTCAATTATATAGAAGTATAGAGTAGTATATGTGGCACACTCAAATGTGTGTGCATAATTAACTTAAATTTTAAAATATATTATTATTTTAAAAACACATATATTAATTAAATAAATAAAAAAATATTAAAATATTATAAGAAATTTTTGGAAAATTATTGATAAAATTAGAGAAGAAAAAGGGATGGGAAAATTGAGTAGAGAGAGACAGAGAGATTTTGAGATTAATAAAATAATTAAAAAAAATGACAGACAAATCAATGGAGACACGAAAAGGGTGCTCTCCAATTATATAAAGGTATAGACTAGTAAATGTGACACATTCAAATGTGTGTGTATAATTAATATAAATTTTTATAAAATTTTTATTTTTTTAAAAAAATAAATTAATTTGATTCTAAAATGTTAAAAATATAGAAAAAAAATAAGAAAGTAATGAAAGAAAATGAGAGAAGAAAAAGGAATGTGGAAGTTAATATATAAGAGAGAAAATGGGAAGTTGAGAAGTGAGAGAAAAATAAGAAGTTGATAATATAGAAAAATAATAATAAAATATTAAATAAATTAATAATTAAACAGTAATTGACAGACCAAATTCGGGAGAGACACCAAAAAATTGTGCTCCCCTAATATAATAGTATAGATAGTACTAGTTGAAAACGCACACTCGATGCGTGTGCAAATTTAATAATACTTTTATTAAATTAATAATTTATGATCAAAATAGAATTGAGTAGAATAAAACAGAGAGAATAAATAGATAAAAAAAAATCATATATAAAGAAAAATATAGATGTGTGGGATAATAAGTGGAAAGAAGTAGTTACTTCAACATGAAAAGTGAAAAACCAAAATAAATAAATAATTTTAAAATAAAACTAAAATTTACAGACCAATAATTGGGAGACACCAAATTGATATTCTTTTTTAATAATAAGGTATAAATATTAAAAATTAAAATAAATTTATAAGAAATTATCAAAAAAAGATGGAGAAAAGAAAAAGAAATGTGAAAGTTGAGTTCAGAAAAAAATGAAAGGTTGAAAAGAGAATGAGAAGTTGGAGAGATAGAGAGAGAGAGAGTAAAAAAATAAAAAATGACAGATCATAAAAATTAAAGACACAAAAGTGGTGTTCTTCAATTATATAAAGGTATAAATAGAAGTACAGATATTTCGAGTGAATTAAACCCTATTAATGCATCAAGATAGCTAGATAAAATTACACGTTTCATCCCACAGGATAGAAGGTTTATACTTTTGGTCCCAACATAACAACCACATGTAGGATATGTGATTTTATTGTCTATTTTTTAACAAAAGTTCCGCCTAGGGATTAAATGTTCGAGAAAGTCAAAATTTGAGACCTTTTAAAAAATCGCATAAGCAAAGAGCCAAAAGTATAAACCCCTATTTATGGGACGAAAAATACAATTTTATCTAGATACAATCTAGATTTTCTACTGCATCTCATTTTACACTTTATGTATATAACACGTATACCTATGTATAATTTTTTTTTTTCTTAATATACAAATGTATATATATAAATAAATACAAGATATATCACCAATTAAAAAAAAAATCCACTCTCAAATACGAAAAACGTTTTTGTGAATGGGAAAACCTAGGTAGAGAGAAAGCCATGCAAATTAAGAAGATGGCTGTGAACATGCTTCAAACGACAATTGTGCCAAACATGGAAGTTTCCTACACTAACTTTCGTGAACAACGTGGGTACGCTATTTATGTTTGACGTGGGTAAAAATGGAAATTCTCAATAAAATAAGAATAAAAATTCTTATATTTTTACACTTGAAGAATTATGATCAGTGATAGTAGTTTTTCTCTTCGTTATCTATACTATTATCTATATCTATATCTATACTATTATATAAAGCAAACATCGTTTTCACTAATAAATGACGGTTACTTACACCGCAACACCAATTTTTTTACTATACCGATAATATCCCTAAGTTAGTTTTCATTTCTTTTATTTATTTATTTATTTCTTTCTTTTTTTTTAAAAAAAAACAATGTATTAATTTATATGTATATTTTTTTATTTACAATAACTTTAAAGCGTGCAATATTATTTTATATGCACGTAGGGACGACGTGCCACGACGGCTAGTTAATATATAAAGAAAAGACATTTCTTACTCACAATTGGCGGTTTATGATACCACGACACTGATTTTTTGGTTTTGACAATAATACCCCTAAAGTTAGTTTCTTTTCTTTCTTTTCCTTTTCTTTCTTTCTTTTCTCGTTTTTTAAATGTAATGTGTCGGTTTATATATATATATATTTCTTATTTATATTTACAATCATTTTAGAGCATATAATATTATTTTATATGCACGCAGGGACAGCGTACCACGTCAGCTAGTATATAAAAAAGAAAACCCCTTTCTACTTACAAATGACGATTAATGACACCGTCGCACCACTTTTTTGTAATGTCAAAACTAATCCTCAATTGATATGATAACCTACTTTATTCGATTTTTCATATTTTATATTAATTGATAAATTAATTTTTTTTTCTTTTCTTCTTTTTTTTTTAATGTGATGGGTTAGTTTATATATTCTACTCTTATTTATAATATATTTTAAAGCGTTAAAAATTATTTATTATATGCACACAGGAACGACGTGCCACGACGACTAGTATTAATAAATGAAAACTGGGGTTTGAATGAGATACAGAGAGGGAGAATTGATTGTCCTCTTTTTAATTAGTTCCTTATTAGCCTATTTATAGGGCAAAATATTTTTTTAGTCCTATAAGATTAGCTTTTTCTTTTTTTACGGTAATTTAGGCAGGTGATGATTTCAGTCTCATAAAATATGAATTTAGGTATTTTTAATCCCAAAAAATCATATGCTTTGCACATGTCTGTTAACAACCATTAACTTGGGACTAAAAATACTAAAAATTGTGGGACTAAAAAGACCTAAAAATCATATTTTATGGGACTAAAAATACATAAAATTGGCCACGTCCGTTAACTTGGAACTAAAAATACCTAACATCGTATTTTATGGGACTGAAATCGTCAACTGCTTAAGTTTTGGTACCAAATGAAAATAATAACCTAATCTTATGGGATTAAAAAAGCATTTAGCCCCCTATTTATAAGAGTATGGATGAGTTCATGCTTTCTTATGATTGGTGTATATGAGTGGCAAATTTGCAGGAGAATCCTTCAAGTGGGGCGAGTACATGAATTTGCCCAGCTCTTCTAGTTTCATCTCGTATAGTTTTAGCTCGTATAATTTTAGCTGTATTTATTTTCATAGCTTGAATAGATTAGCTCGTGTGAAATATTTGCTAAGAACTCGTATTTTTGCAGGTACTTATAATATTTTTAATTTTCAATTTAATTAAAATATTTCTTTCCTCATCAATGTTGCAAATTGTTGCATACATAATTTATTTAAAATGATGGTATATTGGATTGATATTTAATTTCCTCTCTACTAATTTGGTGAGTACTACTCATGCATGTTATAATAATCAACTCGACAAATTATATGTTTCCCCATGACTCGATTTTCTTGAATTCAGACAAACTCGTACTGGGAAAGTCATCGTAAATAAGAAAAAATTGTATTTTACACCCAATAAGTTAGTCCCTTTATAATTTTGGCCCCGCTATTTTTTATTTCATCATATTGCTTCGGCCATAACTCAAAAATTCAGCAATTTTAATCCCAACTCTTAATCTTATCGAAATTTCAAAAGGAAACAGACGTGCATGGCTAGAATTCCGTTAAGTCTCGACTAGGAATTAATTATGTCTGTTTCCATCAAAAATTCAAATTACAAATTTTTTGGAGTTTTGGGATGCCAAAATCACAATTAGAATATTAACAAATGAGACGTAAAATACAGTTTTTTTAAATAAATAATTAGGTATCGTTTTATAAATGTAAACAAATTATGTATTCACATTAAGTGCGCCAAAAATGCTACTCGTGAATTAATGATTACTATTTTCACCTTAGATATATACATGGCGTTTTAGTTCTTTTAATAAATTGGTACATTATTTTTGTAAATTTGCAAATATCTAAAAGTTGAAATTTTCTCCTAATTTAATTAGTCGTTTTCTAAAATATATATAGTTTGGAGTATTAATTTCTTTATATGTGATGAATATTCGATTATGCATTATGAGAAAATTTAAGGCACAAGTAGTAGCTCGATCAACTTTTGGCGAGGGTCTCTTTCCGTATTTTTTAAATGATAATTACATACATGATTACATTAATATGTTGATAAATTGATAATACATCAATATGATTAAGAATAATAAACAAATTACAATAACTCACATACAATGAGACAAACACCCAGACATATATATACTCACACGTCCAGTGGAACTCAAACCCATGACCTCGAATTTTATTCATGAGACCTCAATCTTTTTTCTTGAAAACTTAATGGAACTCGTGTCATGTACTCATGTTTCCTTAGAAATTTGATGAAATTAAGGATAAGGACTAAAATTGTAAATTTTTTAGAATTATGGGATGCAATGTGGTGAGTTCAAAAATAATGGAACCAAACTTACAAAAAGACTAACTTGGGGACATAATATGCAAATTTGCCACATATTTACCCTTATTATAAAGCTGCCCCAACATCTTAAGATAATACCCTTACACCCCAAATCCTTAAAAATATGCTATGATTATGATATAGGAAAACCTTCTCTTGGTGCATTTATGCATGCGTTTCCACTAAAGGCTGCTACTTTCTAGGGTTGATTAATAGGCCAAATCATCAGCTGCGAGAAATCCCCTTCCTTGCACCAATTTCCCTCAAAATTTATTTTTCTCCACAAAATAATTATATTTCGTCTCCTCGCCAAAGTGTTGCTAAATTGGAAAATGCGTTAATTTTCCCTCCAACCAAAAATACTTAACGGCCATGTACTCGCCATGTGGCCGACGTTATCCTAATGACCACAACACACCTCGTAAGCATGTCATTTCTTGATTTTGCTCACAATATATATTTTTTAATACATCTCAAAGGGTTCAATAGTAATTGCGTTAAATACTGTTACCACCCCTGAAGTATCTACCCTACATCAATTACCCCCTAAACTATTAAAACCTTCAAAAAATCCCCCTTACTAAAAATTGATTTATGAAAAAAAAAATACCCCCTAAAGGTTCATTTTTCCCTTACTAAAAATTGATTTATGAAAAAAAATTAAAGGAATTTTAAAAATACCAAAACTACTCTTTTCTTAAGTTTTATCTAATTCTATTTTCACTTGTTCATCGAGTTCTTTTTATTTTTATAATTCTAAAATATTTGAAGCTCAATTTATTTTAATTTCACTTATTTGTCAAACCAAGTTAAAAATAAATTTATACATTCACATAATTACCACATTTATATAATTACCATATATATTAATTGTATATTTTCTTATTAGCTCATGATCAGATCTTTCAATTTTATTAATTGTATATTTGTTTAATTAAAAATATATATATATATATATATGCATGTATAAATTTATTTTTAATTTGATTTGACAAACAAAAGAAACTAAAATAAAATGAGCTCCAAATACTTTAGGATTACGAAAATAAAAAGAGCTCGATGAATAAGTGAACTAGAATTAGACAAAGTTTAAAAAAAAAGTGATTTTGGTATTTTAAATATTCCTTTAATTTTTTTTCAAAAAGCAATTTTTAGTAAGGGTAAAATAGACATTTTGAACTTAGAATGAAAGGAGTTAGAAGGCCAGAGGGGTTTTTGAAGGTTTTAATACTTTGGGGAGATAATTGATGTGGGATTAATACTTCATGGGTGGTAACCGTATTTAACCTATAGTAATTTCTCCACTCAACCCATGTGTATCAATCAAAGTAAAGACATGACTAAATTTTATCCTAATGCAATAATACATGTAAGTAAACAATTTATAATTAATTTAGGACTTTTTTATTATTCATTTAATTAAAGATAATCCTATCACGCATTTTTATTGGATACTCAAAGTAAACGGCCCTAAGTAGACTATGCTGAGTATAAAAATACCCTCAGATGTTGTTGGGGAGTGGGATCTAAAAGACGAAAAGAGAAAATTTTCTCTTATTGTGATTGGTACCAATTCAATTGTGTTACAGGCAGACTCTTTTTTAGTGGTAAAATATCAAGAATGCCCCTAAACAATATACATATATATGTGATGGGTTATATCAATAAATATAATAAAAAGACCATAAAATCCCTCAAGTGCAAAGTATCATTACAGGTCAAGGATCCGCACACTTTTACTCAGGTGGGTCATACCTAGACCAACTCGACTCGTTGACCTGTAATCGTAATCGTCGATCATCATGCGCACCACGTGGATCAGTAAAAGTACAGATATTTGCCATTATAAATACCCAACATCTATTTTAGGCCGAGGTACGTTATTTTTTAGCTGAGCGAATATTATTTTTCCTTCATCTCTATCTCACATCCAACTAACTCAAATATCGGAAGCTTAGTTGGGGACCTCCTAGTGAGTCTAACGATCTGTTCGTTTGTCTCATATCCCAAACATCCTGGATCTAACTATCCTTGGAATCTTCTCGACCTCCTACCCTAATCGATATATATATATATATATATATAGTGCAAATATTGACATTCTTAGAAGCAATTGAGTAGTGGGGGTCCTTCAAAATTTCATCAGTGTCAAATATTGTCTGAGATGGGGCCTCTAAAATTCCAGCCGAACAAATAGGTTCAACAATTGTCTACTTACACCACTCTCTTTTCCTTCAAAAATTATCATGGGAAAAAAAAAATAAAAATTAGTCCACTAACTTAGTTCTCATTTAATTTTAATACACTAACTTTGACAATTTTTTAAGTTTATACACTATATTACAAAAAATGTGTCAATTTCATCCGATTTATAGTTTTGGAGCCAATTTTTCAGTGAATGAACTGAAATTGCTGATGTGGCATTTAATTGCTGAAGTGTCCGGCAACTTAAGCCATGTGTACGACTATATGGCATTTTTTAGTGTAATGAATTAATTGTATATAAATATATATATATATAAAATTATTATATAATATAATATTTTAAAAAAATAAATTAATTCCCTACCAAAGCCCCCCCACCCCGCCCACTCCTCGTCGCCCAGGTGTGCCGTCGCCCACTCGGGCACACCTGGGCGACGACGACGTCTACCAGGTGCGCCCGAGGGGGCGACGGCCGTCGGCCCCTCTGCTGGGGCGCCATCGGCCCCTTCCATGGAGCGGCGGCGGAGAGGAATAGGAGGAGGGCTGGCAGGCGTAGGCGGGGGAGGGGGTGGTTAGTTTGTTTTTTTAAAATTATATATAAAATTATAATTTTATTTTTTTATAATGTATAATTATTATAAAATAATAATTATATTATTTTTACAAAATAATTATTATTTTTATAAATCTACATTTATTTTTATAATTTTATGTATTTTTTTATAAAATAATTTTTTTGTATTGTTTAACTATAATATTATTTTATAAATCTACAATTATTTTTATAATTATCTATAATTTATTTTATATAAAATATTTTTTTTTATTATTTATCTATAAATTTATAATTTATAAAATAATTTTTTTGTATTATTTATCTATAATTTTATAATTAAATAAATAATTATCTATAATACAATAAAATAATATTATTTATAATTATCTATAATTTTATGTATTTTTATAAATAATAATTATTTATAATCTATAAGTATTTTTAAAATAATTATTTATAATTATTTTACGACTTTATGTATTTACATTTTTTTGTTGTGTCGATAATATATTTAAGTTGATTATTTTCTTTTTTTTGAAGCTGATGTGTATAGTTATATATTTTATTTTAATTTATAATATATTTTAAAGGGTGTAAGATTATTAATTATATGCATGCTGTCACGAAATCTTTAACCTTTTTAAAGGTTAAAGGTTTTGTGGTTATGTGGCAGAGAAAATATAAAAAAATATACACCTCAAGTGCCAAGTCATACTTTAGTGCCACATGGGATGAAAAATCCCCAAATTTTGCAGCATGTGCGTTTTCCGGCCAAAAAGACAAAATCCGGCCACCGGAGGACCTAATTGAAGCATTTTTGCAACATAACGTATAAAATTAATAATTATGATAGTTAGTGTACTAAAATTGAACGAGAGCCAAGTTAATTAACTATTTTTTTTTTCTTCCCAAACTATCATAACTACCACAAATATTGGTTTATGTTCATCCCATCTAAACAATTTTCCATCCAAATGCAACATGAATCATTAGATAGTATGATAAATTTTTACTATAAGCAGTTTGAGATGTGATTGATAATTCTTTTTATATTGGTTAACATTTACATAATAAAACATAATTTATTTATCTTATAATGAGCTTCGACTTGACTGAATACTGTTCAAGTTATAATTCTTTAAATTCATACTTAATGTTATCACTATTTTGCAAATATATGCACCTCAACCAGAGTGTGCACTTTTCATCGGGACGAGCTTTGCACCCACTCCAACCCGGCCCTATGATCACTCGTAATGTGACCCATTGATGAGGAAATCATCTAGTGATCTGTATGCAGCCACGTGGATCTGTACATATCCAAACATATACGGCCCTCTATGAATATTGACAGCCACATACATGCATCTGTTATCACGAGATCTAAGCTCTTCGAGCCTATCTTACCTAAAAACTGATGCGGCTTCCAACTTGATCGGTGTCTCATTGCGGAAGATATTGTCCGCTTTGGCTTTGTATGGGCCTCATCAGCCCCCCAGACGAGGGGTTTGGAACGGGCACATGGCCTCGTTCCCACAGACGGCACCAAATGATGCGGCTTGCAACTTGATCGGTGCCCCATTGCGCAAGGTATTGCCCCCTTTGGCTTTGTATGGGCCTCACGGTTTTGTCCTGAAAAGGCGCCTTGCTAGGGAGAGGAGACATTGGGACTTATAAGCCACTCAAACTCCTCGTCTGCAACCGATATGGGACGCTTGCTACATCAGAATTCAAATTGATTTAAATATTGCAGTGTTAAAATTGAAAACCTCCCAACAACCTATTGTGTCTTACTTTTAAGTTATCCACATTTTTTCCGATTCAAGTTTACCCAACACCTCATTATCTTATCCAGATTATAACACTGACCTCGATATAAATTGATGTATAAGCCAATTCAACCCTCCCCACTACATCATAATTTGCAATTAAAACCCTAAGAAGAAAACAAATTAAATAAATATGTCAATGTCTCCAAATCATCCTAATTGGGGAGCATATATAAGTGACAAAATTCAAAAGTTGGGATGGAGACTGAATTTATTAAAGGGGTTAATAGTGATAAAACACCACTTTTTGCAATGAGATTAAATGCATTTATGGTTCTATAACTTAATTGACTAATTTGGCATTCTTGTATTTTAAATTTTTAGGATAGTATTTTGGTTATACATCTTTTTACTTTTCGGAATTTCAGTTCTTTTCTTCGCTAGGGTTTACCTCCACCAGCGAGAAGAGTGAACTCCCGCAAAAAAAAAAGACCAAAATCACGAAAATTAATACAAGACCAAAATATTGCTCTAGAAAATTAAATGACAAAAATGTTGGCAAAAATGAGCTAATAGGAACAGTAGCCCCAATTTTCAAAGGTCACATGAGATGCACTTGTATTTTACCAACGAGAAGTGTGAACTCCAATGGAAATTGTGAAAATTAAAAAAAAAAAAAAAAAAAGAAGAAGATTGCAATTACAAAAATCAAGAAAATACACGACCATATTAACCTAAAAGTTAAAAGGACGAAAATATCAAATGAATTAAGTCATTCACCTTTTGACTGCATTCCTTGTCAGTACATGGGTTCTCCTCTTGCAACATTCCAATGAGAAGATCTGCTCTAAAATTCTATCACAAAAGAAGAATATTTGCAAGATAAAGTTGCTCTATATAAACTGATAAGAAGTAGACTGTGCTGAGGGTTGGGGCTATAGTATATTGGTATTGACAGGTCTCACATGCATTCTCAAATCAAGTAGTGCCTCGTTTACACAAAATTAGTTCACAAAATAAGAATTACGAGACAAGAAATAATATGGACAGATGAATTTATTAATTTGAGTAAGAAGCGGCTATAATCAATGTAAATTCAAATAACACCCAAATTTTTTGCTCCAAATTTTGATCCAAGAACTAACGTTTATCCTTAAATCGATTGCGCAATCTTCTCCGAACTTGTGAAAGAAAATACGTACTAGCTTCAAATAGAGTATCAAGACTTTGAGATTGCAGAGTTTTGTCGTGGTGGAAAGGTTTTAGACTTGTATTTGTTGTGTATTTATTGTGTTTGTATATGTAACGACTTGTTATGAGGTGAAGCCTCTTTTTTATAGGTGTGAGTAGGGCTTAACTAGCTTGAATCAACTTTCATTAGCCTTGGACTTGAATCAATTTCCTAAGGAGCCGTTTTTTAATATGTTTTTTTGCCCAATTTAGTCAATCTAAAATAAATATATATCTATCTATCTATATATATCGAATTGAGCCATAAAAATGCGTAAAATCCAAATTTGATGTCACTTACGAACTTATCGTCTTAAAAGTAGAGAGGTGCAATTTTGTTATGAATTTTTAATTTTGAATCCAATTATTAGTGAATGTATATGAATTATAATTGGTAATTATCTCAAAATATTTTGATATCAACAACGTGTCTACATATGTGTTATAGCGGGAAAAAAAATATATTGGATCGAGTTAAATTCGTTACAACTCCTCGCATAAATAAAATTTATCGATTATAAAATACCTTTTCCTCAGAAATTATTAAAATGTCTTATAAGTGTATCACCACATAACCCCACTACACTAAAAATTAAATTCCAACCCCTATTAAAATAGTATTGTAAGTCAATTTTTGCCAACATATAGTCAAAATTCCCCTGAAAAAGTGAGTTTGCTATTCACAGTCTGCATATTCGCCAGGTGGGGAAGAAGTACAAAATATTCTTGAGGGGATTTTAAGCAGTGCTAATCATTAGCACGAGTTCAGCAGTACAAAATGAATTTGAAGTTTTCAGTTTTTGTCCATGAAAAAAAAAGAAAAAGAAAAAAGAGTTTGATTTTTTTTTCCCAAAAAAGAAAATTGTTGATTTACATAAGGGCGAATAAAGTCTTATTTCAAAAATAAAGTTGAGAGTTCGAAACTCTTGATTTAGTTTAGGTTTTGAGTTCAAGTTCTACATATATATGACATTTAGCTATATAATTTATAATTTGTTATTTTTTTCATATTTTATTATGAAATTATTGATATATTTATGAAATTTTAATATATAAATATATTATCTATACCTTATTATAATTGAAGAGTACATCTTTGGTGTCTCTGTTTTTTTTTTTTGGTCTGTCATTTTTTTAAATTATTTCAACATTTTTTTTTTTCTCAACCTCCATTTCTCTCTCTTCTCTCAATTTTCACAACTTTGATAAGAAACCAAGAACATCAATTGGGTGTGCACAACCATGGTGGTTTAAGTGCAGAACGCAGAAGATTTTTGATTGAGAAGAAGATGGTTGCAGCTAAGAAGGGTTAGCTCTATATATAGAGGTTAGAGTATTGCTAACCGCTCTTAACACTTAACTACTCTTAACTAAATAATCTACTAACAACCTTCAGCTGGATTAATGGCTACTAACACCTAAATTGCTTCAAAAAATGGGAGCCACTTAAAGAAACGTACTCACGCCTTATACAAGTACAAAACTCTTAAGGCCGAACAAAAAACGTAAAACTTACACCTGAAGTTATAAAGTAGCAAATAGGGAAGAGCACTTCTTCCTTCCTTGTTTTCTGAAGCTGTCATGCAGCAATGCATAACAACGCAGCTCCCAGCTTTCACCCCCTTCTCAAGTTAGACTTGGTGTTAAATCAACCAAGCCTAACTTGGACACCAATTGTAAGAAGTTAGGTCCTGTAAGTATCTTCGTGAAAATGTCCGCTAACTACAGCTTCAAGGGAACATGCTTAGGTGCTAGGAAATTCGCCTTATATTTGTCCCTAACAGGTGACAATCTATCTCCAAATATTTTGTCCTCTCATGAAAGATGGGGTTTGCCACGATATGGAGGGCAGTCTGATTGTCACACAAAAACTGAATGGGTGTAGGAACTCGAATGTGAAGATCCAGCAACAAATTGTAGACCCAAACCAGCTCACAAGTAGTAGACCCCATGCTCCGATATTCGGCTTCTGCTGTCAATCTAGAGACGGTATTCTGCTTTTTTGTCTTCCAAGATATCAATGAGGGCCCTAAGAAAATGCAAAAGCCCGTTAATGACAGCCTAGTGTCCATAGAAGAAGCCTAATCAACATTGCAATAAGCAACTAAATCAGTCGATCCTCCTGCTGCGAAGAAGAGCCCTTTACTTGGTTGCCGTTGAGATAACGAAGTAAATGAAGTGCAGCATCCAATGCTGCTTGGAAGGATTCTGCATGAACTGGTTAAGCTATTGGGCAGCATGGCAGATGTCCTATCTCGTGAATCCTAGGTAGAGTAACCTTCCAATGAGTCTTCTATATGATTCAAGGTTGGTTATTATCTCTTCCTGCCTCAGCAGAAAATTTGATCCCTGGTGGTAGGGGTGTAGTGGATGCCTTGTCATGTGTCACCCCAGCATCCGTGAACATGTCTTCGATATATTTCGTTTGAGTGACAACAATGCCTTGCTCTGACCTGGGTATCTCCAGACCAAGGTAGTATTTAGCCACCCCTGGGTCCTTGATAGTGAACAAGTTGTTGAGATAAACTTTGACCTCTTGGATGTGTGTTTTAGAACTTTCTACAATGAGAATATCATCAACATATACAAGTAAAACCAACAAACATGAAGATGTAAGAAACCAAATGCTTCAATCTTGGAAGCAAACTCTGTATTCCACTACCTAGAAGCTTGCTTCAAGCCATATAAGGATCTTCTTAGCTTACAAACATGACCCTCTGGTACATTGTAACCCTCTGGTGGTTTCATGTATATCTCCTCATCTAGAAAATTGTGCAAGAAAGCATTGTTAATATCTATGTGGTGCAGGTGCCAATGAGCAGTTGTAACTGCTAGAAGAGTCCTCACAATCACTGCTTTGGCCACTGGGGAAAAGTTGTCGACATAGTCAATACCTTCCACTTGATTGTACCCTTCTGCTACTAGCCTGGCCTTATGCTTGTGCACTGTCCATCTGCCTTAGGTTTCAGCTTGTAAATCCCTCTACACCATATAGCCCTTTTATCAGCCGGCAATGAAGTTACTTCCCAGGTGTTGTTTTTCTCTAGAGTATCCAGTTCAACCTTCATGGTTGCCTTCCACTCCTGCGATTGGTAGGATTGCTGAAAGCTTCTCGGTTTCAACAGATTAGTTAAAAAGGCCAAGAAACAAGCATGCAAAGAGCTAAAACCAGTAGCAGAGGAGGCCCATGATCTGCGGCAGTGTAATCATAATGAAAGTCCTGCATCTAAGCAAGTTTGTTCACCACCCTAGAAGATCTTCTTAGATTATTAATAGGTTGTGTATCAGCATTGGTGTCAATGTCTGTATAGGGTCAAAAGTTTAAGGAGAATCAGAGCCTGAATCTAGAAAGGTAATGTCCTGATCATCAAAGGCTGAAGGGATTAGACAAGTTACAAGGTCCAATTGCCCTCCTGCACAAGAGAATACAACTTCATGGAATATCACATCCCTTGAGACAATGAGGGTGTGGGTATTCAGATCAAAAATTCTATATCCCTTTTGACCACTAGCATATCCCAAAGACACACCTTTAACAGCCCTACTTTCAAATTTATTTTTGTGTGGTTACACATTAGTGGCAAGCATAGGCTGCCAAAAGTTCTCATATGTTCATAATCAAGAGTCCTTTTGTGTAAAGCCTCAAAGGAACTTTTCAATTATAGCACCTGTGTAGGCAATCTATTTATGATATAAGTGGCAGTTAAAAGAGCTTCTGACCAAAACTTGTTAGGCATGCTTGCCTGAACATAAGTGCCCTAGCAACTTGAAGTAGATGCTTATGTTTCCTTTGCAATTGGTACACCATAGGGCCATTACTTACCCCCGAATATTTCTTATAATTCCAGCCAAAGCTCTCTAGCCGTATCTATGTAGAGAAATGACTCCACTATATCCTTAGAGATCGTATTAAAGATCCAAGAAATTAAAACGATATCTGCCCTGGCCCACTACTCATATTCTTCATATGCCTTATTTGGTATGGGGTTCTTTCCATTTATGAACCCCAACTTCATTTTTGCTCTCAAGGTGAATTTGATAGAGCGGCTCCATGAAAAAAAGTTTGCGTCAGTCAGCATGTTAGATAGCAAGATCGTTCCAGGGTTTCCAGTGACTTGAGCCCTCAAGAAATTCAGATCCACATCAATTCACCGCCTTTGCCTTCTTACTTTGTGGGACTCGCCATGGATAGATTCATGTCGATTTCGAAGGCTGATTACTATTGGGCGGTTTGTTGCGATTGAGGAAAAAGTACCTGAGACCATCAAAAGATGGCTTTGATACCATGATAAGAAACTAAAAACATCAATTGAGTGTGCACAACCATGGTGGTTTAAGTGCAGAACGCATAAGATTTTCGATTGAGAAGAAGATGATTACAACTGAGAAGGGTTAGCTCTATACATAGAGCTCAGAGTTTTGCTAACTGCTCTTGACAACTTAACTACTCTTAACTAAATAACTACTAACAACCTTCAGCTGGATTAACTATTACTAACACCTAAACTGCTTCAGAAAACTTGAGTCACTTAAAGAAACGTACTCGCCCCTTATACAGGTACAAAACTCTTAAAGCCGAACAAAAATTGTAAAACTTAAAACTGCACTTATAAAGTTGCAAATAGGGAAAAACGCTTCTTCCTTCCATGTTTTCTGAAGTTGTCATGCAGCGATGTACAGCATCCAGCTTTCAAACTTTTATCTTTTTACTATTTTTTGTTTATTTAACTAACATATATATTTTGAAAAATTAACAATTATATTATTCAATTTTTAAATTAATTACACACACATTTGAATGTGCCATACACACTAGCATATTATAATTGATCTCCTAGCTCGCATGCGCAACATGGTACGAAGACCTAGTTGGTTTCACTAGTGAAGATCAGAAGTAACTTTTTATATAGTTGGTCATGCTCCAAAGAAATTGAAATTATAAAATTGATATTGATCTTTCTTTAATTATGATGGGAATCAGAGTCCAGCACATAGCTAGAATCAATGGAATATTTTTTTCTTTTTAAAAATTCTAAGATTATCGTAGAGCTAACATATAAAATATAGGTTAGCAGTCCTGTAATTAAGTCAATAAGAGATTCAATGAAATAAAATAGGAAATTCAAGTAAGAACATGAGATTATTTGAGTTGGCATCACTCTCCTCCTAAAAAGAGGGGTCCTGAGATCAAACTCAGGTTGTCCCCGAATCCCACCCCCATTATACTTGGAAAAAAAAGTAAGAACGTGAGATTCGAATGAAGTAAATTATGTAATCGGAAGATGGAGTGAGCTCAATTACTTGTTGACTTACCTAGACCCCTATTTATAGGAACAAGTTTTTAGAGACTTAGGAGTGAGTTTGGGGTGGTTGAGATAGCTCCTAAATCCTTGAGATGCCTATTTTATAGAGACGATGTTTAATGTTTGGGAAAAATACAAGGAACCCCCTGTGCTATAGAAAATGTTCAAAAAAAACCCCTATAAAAATTAAAGTATCAATTACAACCTCTGTGATATAAAACAGAGTTCAAAAAAACCCCTGAGGCGAAGTTTTGTTATCCACGCGCGTTGACTGCGCTTGAGCGTCTGAAAAGTGCATTTTTTGATATTTTTGCCCTTCTCTCTCTCAACCTAATATTAAATATTATATATAATACATATAATATTATATATATTATATTATTAAATCTTAAAATAATATATAAATATTTTTATTAATAATAAAATACAATTAAATTAAATTAATAAAATATAAAAATTAATAATTATTATTAATAATATATTAATAATAAAAATAAAATTAGTAATATATATATATATATAAAAAGCAGCGACGGAATCGCCCAGGGCCGGAGGGCGATGCCCGTCGCCCATCTCCCAGATCTGGGAGGGCGACGCTATCACCCTCGAGGGCGATGGGCGTCGCCCGTCGCCCTCCAAGATCTGGGCGATGCCACGACGGTGTCGCCCAGACGGGGTGGACACGGCGTCGCCGCCCCCTCTGCGTGGGGCAGTAGGGGGGTTCGGGCAGAGGGTAGGGGAAGGGGGGAGGGGGAGGAGGTGGGTTGGGAGGGTCGTGGGGGGTGTTATATTTTTAAAAATAATAATTTGATAAATATAAATATAATAATTAATATATTATAGGTGATTTATAGGTATGTGAGGGGTATTTTAGTCATTGTCTTTAAAAAAATACTTCTAGGTTGACCAAGGGGCAGTATGAATATTTATTCATATCAGAAGGGTGATTTTTTATATTTAAATTTTCACAAGGGGGTTTTTAATATTTTTTCATATCACAGGGGGTCAAAATGAATTTAACTCTTCAATGTTTACTCGGCCATTGAAATTATCTTTTAAGGGATATGCCAACGAAAAGATATTCTGTCAAGTCAATCGGTTATCTGACGGTGCTAGTTACCTGTATCTCCCATCAGGCGAATCCAACTGACAACAACGTCCTTGCTGGCACCCTTGTAGGGCGATGTGGCGTAGGCTGTGTACAACTAACATTGCGGAAGTGTTGCACAACATTGAGCTTGCTGGTACGGGTCCTAATTTTGGACATTGCCCCATCAGCAGGGTGGTAGAATCGGGCCGACTGCTTTTTTCTCTTGTAGCCTATCAAGTGTGCTCGGCCACCAGTGTTTGGGCCAATTGAGTTGAATGGTTGAGGGCCTGACTCCTTGGTGCGGATTTTGAATTGGATTTATTTATTAGGTTTGCTAAAATACTTATTGTTGACATCAAATTATAAAATGTATACCTAATTTTTTAAAGTAAAAATAGCACTTTTGGTCCCATAACTTAAACCCTTTTCACTTTTGGTACCATTCGTTACGGGATTAGCAATTTTGGTCTCATAACTTACAAAACTTAGCATTTTTAGTCCCACCCCATTTTTCCGTTAATTTTTTAACGGAGGTTGAGTTTTTGCCGTTAAGTTTTTGAAATTGAAGGTAAAATTGGCGCCATTTGTGCTTGGGATGATTTTTGGCCGGAAAATAACTACTATTGAGAGCTAACATAAAAAGATCAAGAAAATTAGGGCAAATAAAATATTATGAACACAACTAATGAAATTGCCTTTTTGTCAAATGTGCTTACAATGCATTACTTGAATTTTTTGTGGGTCATCACTTGTTTTAATATTTATAGAATTTACACAAAATGATAAATTGCAACACAAATAAAATTAAAGAATGAAAGATTGTTTTTTGTGAAAGAGGATAGAATTCACCCTTATTTGCCTAATTTTCTTGATTTTTTTATGTTAGATCTCAATAGTAGTTATTTTCCCGCCAAAAATCATCTCAAGCACAAATGGCGCCAATTTTACCTTCAATTTCAAAAACTTAACGGCAAAAACTCAACCTCCATTAAAAAATTAACGGAAAAACGGGGTGGGACTAAAAATGCTAATTTTTGCAAGTTACGGGACCAAAACTGCTAATCCCGTAACGAATAATACCAAAAGGAAAAGAGTCTAAGTTATGAGACCAAAAATGCTATTTTCCCTTTTTTAAATTTATGATTAAGTATATAATTATCCACTTTTTAGATAAATACTACACATAATGGTTCTTGTGTATGGGCTGTCGGGTCTAATTTGGGCATATAGAAAATGGTTCTTGTAATAATTTTAGTCGAGATTTTATGACTTATTGGGACATGGAATAATTATATATACATATAATTAAAAAGGTCGTGGTTTGAGTCTCATGAATGTGATTGTATATTTATAATATAGTAGTTTTTTATTTCTTTATCTTATTTAAATATATTCGTTGATGGTTGAATTATAAATGTGTTGAATGATGTAATGGATCGCATACTATAAATAAATAAATATATATATATATAGCTGAAAAATATACTCAAGTATTGTTGCGTCGTATCTGATTCAAAATTGACTATTATATCCGTATGTACAAATTTAGTTCATTAATTAGACTTTTAAATTTAGGGTCTGTCAATGTAATTTATCAAAATATGTGGGCGAATTATAAACACCACCCCTAATGTTTGGTATAATAACAAATACCTCCTCATTATTTGGAATTTTCAAATACCTCCCTCATTTTAACATCCATCTAACAACGAGCCCATTTATTTAGCTTCTGTTAAGTTTCTATCCATTTTTCGTGGTGAACTGACCAAAATATCATTTTGTATTATGCATTATAATTATATATATTTTTTAAAATTTTATAAAATATTCTTGTGATCTGATATGCTCTGTGGATATTTAGTTTACTCAGTCTCAAATTCTTTTTAACATTTTCCAGATGTTTTTTTTAATTTAATATGGTTAAAATAGTAATTTTCATATCATCATTTAGAACTATATAACTATTTTTATTTGAAAAAAATATTCATAATTTTTTATATAATAAAGAAATATTTTTAATTATGTCAAATTTGACGAGGGTAAGCTGTAATTTACAATACAACTCTCTTTCAAAAGTATGAATACATGATTGAGCACCCTGAAATGATTAATTTGAACCAATAGGTTGATAGATGAGCATGTACATATGGTGGTTGACTTGGAAAAGTGATTGCCTATCCAGGAATAAAGTATCCTCAAAAGATTTAAAAAATCTTCTCATTGCTTTACTTTTTACCAACACATATCTTCTTCTGTTTCCCACTTCTTTTTAAGTTTTCCAATTCGGATTTTTTTTTCTTTCACTATAAATTAAGATTATATTAATATTTAATAATATATATATATATATTATCATAAATAAAATGTTTTTTGTCAAAAAATGTTTGTATATATATATATATATGTATAACATGAATTTTTTTACATTTACTATATGTATATAAAATAAAATATGAGATGCATCAATAATTTGCAAATAAAAATTCAATACTTTTTTGAAATTTTAACTATTTATTTCTTGTGATATTACGATAAATACATTAATTTTTTGATCTTTTGTGTTATTTGGGTGAGCTTATAAGTTTTTTTCAAAACAATTTATCAGATGTTTGAGAGCCTATAATTAATGTTGAAAAGTGTTTGGTAAAGTTTTTAAAAGGATTAAAAGCATTTTTGGTCCGATAATTTAAGTCATTTGGCATTTTCGTTCTTTAACTTTCTATGGTGGTATTTTAGTCCTGTATCTTTTTAATTTTCGCAATTTCAGTCTTTTTATTCGTCGGAGTTCACTTCCATCGGCGAGAAGCGTGAACACCGGCCAAAACAAGAACTAAAATCACGAAAATTAAAAAGATTTAGGACGAAAATATTACTCTATAAAGTTAAAGGACAAAAATGTTGACAGAATGGGCCAATAGGAACAAAAGCCCCAATTTTAAAATGACACGTGAGAGGCACATGAATTTTTCCGGCGATAAGGGTGAACTCCAGCAAAAAAAAAAAGACTAAAATCACGAAAATTAAAAAGATACACGACCAAAATGCTATCGTAGAAAGTTAAAGACGAAAATGCCAAATGGCCTAAGTTACTGGACCAAAAATGTATTTAAGCCATTTTTTAAAATAAGATCGTAGGAGCTTAAAAGCTCCTTATTTAGAGTAAAGAGTTCCTAAATAACTTTTAAAATTTTAACAATTTCCTTCTGATTAATTGCAAAACTGTCATTACAAACGTCTTATAAGCTCCATAATCTTATTTTATTCAAACACTTTACGAATTTATTTTTAAATAAAATATAATATCTTATACAGGGACAAATTTAGAAGTAGATGTATGAGCTACAATGAAATTGAACGATTCAAGCCCAACAATCTATTTCTAACCGGATCTATTACAAGTTCCGAAATAATGAGAGAACTCCGAAATTGTTGTTGAAAACTCCACATGTTCCTTTCCCTCCAAAGATGGTAAACCAAAATCCCAAGCAACGCCTGATAAGCATCATTGAGCAAATGTTGTCATCGCCATCGCCATCGCCACTCCTCGCTTTCAATCCACATATAGCCATTGGAATCTCACTTCACGCTTGCAATAAACTAAATATTGTGCATAAGAACAGTCGAAAAATAAGTATTGATATGTCTCTTGCACAATTTCTCCACACAAAATATAATTACTCCTGAGGTGTTGAAGCCAAGACTTGTTAAACGTTGATCTTGTAAGTTCGAAAAAGAGTTTGTAAGATATTTGATCTTTAAAATATTTTAAATAAGATTAGCCAAACACCTTTTTATTTTCACGAGGAAAACATTACAATACAAGAAAAAACAAAGCATGAAACTAATTTTTTCAATAATTTAATGTTATCATAATCCAATAATTCAAACAGAATATTTAATTGATTGGGAGAGAAGTCATAACCATAGGAATATCCGACAGTCTCATGATTATGGACTAAAATTTTCAAAGTAGCAATAAGTAGGTTGTCGATGAAGGAAGATAATTAAAAGTTGAAGCAATATATACAAATTTGAGGGGGCAAAATGCAATATTTTATGTTGTTGAATTCCATGCAACAATCAATGGCCTTTCAATCACCCCTTCCAAATTTCATGATTAATACACATTTTGGTGGGTCTCTTTTTTTCTTTGTTGTCTCTATTCTTTTTGTCCTTATAAAGAAATAATTAATGCTTCACAAGTTGAAGGGAATGTTGTACAGGTGACACCTAATAATCCTTCACCAATTTTTATCTTCTCAAGTACTTAAGATTAATTTCCAATGTTGTTGTTGGGGTGGTTTTGCAATAAGTTTATGAAATTCTTTAATTTTTCACTAAGTGATTATGTAATTGGACTCGGAGCGCATTTGGATGAGCTTATAAACTATTTAAAATGTCTTATAAGATGTTTTAAAACTTATAAGATTTAGCAAAGTGTTTGATGAACTTTTTAAAAAATGGTAAGATCCAAAAAATAAGATATTAGCAGTTTATAAGCTACTTTCGAAAAACTAAGGGATTCCCGACTCATTTAAAAAAATTTAAGAAATTAGTTCAATTTTCTTCAAATTAATTACAAAATTGTATTTAATAACATATTATGTTGTATGATCTTATTTTTTTCAAACAATATAATAGCTTCTTTTTTAAAATAAGATCTAACATGTTATAAGTTTCAAAACATTTTATAAGATATGTAAACTAATAAGATGCCATGAATAAACTTAGCCAAAGACCTTCTTAATTAGTTATTTTTTAGTAGTAGTAGTTTGTGAATCAATTTCAATTATATTAGTAATTCGATGGTTTTGTGATAATAAATTTGTTGGTTGCGCAGTGGCCATAGTTGAATAAAAACATTCATACTAGTGTTTTGACTTTTGAGATACTGACAGTGACGATATGTCCCTCAATTATTTTTTCTAAAAGTCCAAAATAAGGAAATGAACTCCTACTAATTAACCCAGCAGATGCAATCCTGCTGGCGCATATCACATGTGATTAAGCCTATATTTTCTACATTTCAATCTGACATGGCAAAGTTTAAGACAGATTGGATTCACAAGAGAACTCAGCAAAATAGCAGGGCCAACACGTCAGACAAACTCTCCACGTCATAGTTTGCATCACCACAAAAGATCTTTAGCTACCCCCCCCCCCCCCCCCCCAATATTAGAGGGCTTCGTCAAAACAGTCAGTTGGTAACAACCTCCCAGATTTTCGGGCTGACTAGATAAGAACATTAAAACAGTCATAACTCCATCCTGATGAGTCCAAATAGCATTTTAACTCTTTTGTTAGTTAGCTAATATCTGTGGTTTTTTCCAACAGTATGCAGCTTAACTAACTTTTGAATTCTACTCCCAATCCTCCTATAAATGAAGGTCATAGTGCAGTCAAAATAATAACTCAAGCTATTTACACTCGACACATTTTTTTCTCGGCAAACAACACGGATTTGCATTCCCTGTTATATTTTGCACGCCACAAGCTTATTTTAGTTTATATTTTGTTATTTCATCACTTCATATCAATTATTACACCATTATCTCTCGTTATTCCAAGTTCCTTTTATTCTCTTGTTCAGTAATTCAGTTACCGACTAAAGCATTGTATTGCTTATTTCTTTTGCAGGATAGTCCTCAAGTGATCATAGAATTTTGATGAAAATCCTTTGACCATGGTGGTACTACTGGCTGCTAGTACGCATCAATGAGGAACATTAAGGACAGTGCCCCAACTCATGAATTCCGTAAGAAAAACTTCTCTCACTTTCGCCTAAGAGGGTTTCGACTAAAGTTATTTAAAAAATCTTATAAACTCATACATCTTATAAGTTGTTTTTTGAGTTTATAAGATGTTAAATTTTATTTTAAAAATAAGTTCATTAAGTGTTTGGATAAAATAAGATTATAGAGCTTATAAAATGTTAGTAATGACTTTGTAATTAATTTAAAGAAATTTGTTAAGATCTTATAAATAAGTTGACAACTCCTTACTTTTTATTAAAGAGTGTATAAACTCCTAACATCTTATTTTTAGACCTTATAAGTTTTTTTCTTAAAAAGTTTATCAAATACTTAATATATAGCATCTTATAAGCTCTTAAATATCTTATAAAATATTTTAAAGAGCTTATAAGCTCACCTAAACACCCTCTAAATTGGAAGCGGATGCGTCTTTTACAGTTCTAATATGCTTTCAGACTTCAATTTTATGTCTCAGAGGACTGTGAATAATAACCGTATTCAACACTTCTAACTATATTTACTGACCGTGTCTAATAATATCAAATTTCAAATTATGTGAAATATATATATATATATATATAAAACAAAAATACCACAAATTTAATTTTTTTTAACAAAAAGAATACCATAAGTTTGATAATGAACAATTTGCACCATCAAATTTGAGAAGCCCTAATTTGTACTTGGAACAATGAGATTGCTGCATAAATGACAAGGGAATCTATGAAACAAAAATCAGCATTCTTACGCTCAAATCAATAAAAATTTTAATAATGACAATAAGAATAATGCAAAGAGTATAATTAGCTTTGAAGTTCGAGCAAAAGTGAATGTGTAATAAAGTGTTTCATATTTGGTTAGTGAGAAAAAATGATGGGCTAAAACACAAGTGTGTTTCTATTCAAAATTGGACGAAAAAGTAAAATTACAAGGGTAAAAATACCAAAAATACCCATTTTATTTTTAGTTGCTACATTACCAATAGATTTTTGGGCCTCCATTTGTAGCCCAGTTTAACTGTGGGCCTTTGGGCCTCAAATATATAAAGGCCTTCGTGTGTCCAATTCAATCATGGCAGCCCAATACGTTTATGGACTTTTATCTAGGCTATTGCAGTACATTTTTTACCGTTTTAGGCCTTATTCAAATTAATGTTTACAGTACCACAGCTACTAGATAATCTATTGGGTAATTACGTCGCCCTCCTATGAGGTTTAATTTATTACACATAGATCCTCTATAATTTAAAAAATTATATTTAATACTTATAACGTTTGTTTTCAATCAAAAAATATATCTTTTCATAAGTCAAAATTCATCAAATTTGTCGATATTAAGAAAAAAAAAATGAATGAAAATCCTCTAATTGACTTAGTACTAACTTATTGTATGTGGAGAGGTATATCTTCACCCTTTTCGTCATAAATACCTCCCCACCCGTATAAGAGTAGTTTGGTCAGAAAATTTTTATTTGACCTGTAATGAGTTAGTAAAAAATCAATTGAGATATTTTCATTCAATTTTTTTTAATATCAACTAATTCATTGAATTTTGACTAATGAAGTGATTTTTTTTTTTTTCTTTTGACGAAACAAACGTCAGGAATACTAAATACAATTATCCAACCACATGGAGTTTACGTGTAATTACACCAAACTTCAAGAAGAACAGTGTAATTATCGTAATTTCTTTCTATATCAATTTTTTGTTACTCGAAATAAAATTATTCTTAATCTAGATAAAACTATTCAATTTAGGTCAGTGGCAATTTCCGACCTATTCGAGACTTTATATTATATCATTTCACGCCATTATGTTTTAAAAAACTTCCTGAATTACAAACAATTAAATGTCAAATTTCAAAAGTAGATATTGTTTGCAACAATCTATTATTCTCTAAACTATATATTAAAAAAATTGACGAATATTATAAAAATAATTAGAATAAATACATTGCTTGCAACATTTCAGTATTCTCCAAAGCGTGCCAAAAGAACTCAACAAATATCGAGAATAATTAAAAGGGATAATTATATTTACACCCCCTCGCCTATTGTTCTTTTGCACAAGTCACTCGTATATTTGAAAATTACAAAAATTATCCCTTACAGCTTTTAAAACCTAAAAATTACCCTGTTGATTGGGTCAAACTTTAACATAAGTTTTCAAGGACAGAAATGCCCTCTTGGGTGTTTCTATAATTCTCAAAAGGTAGAGGGGGTGTCAAAGTAATGTTTATAAGGATGAGCAGTATGACCCCAATTTTTTTTTTTATTATTTATATCAAGTTTAAATTTAAGTTTATATTATTTCATTAATTTTTTTTATTGAATCTCTCTATAATATTACATTTTTTAATAACTGAAATATTAAATTATTCTTAATATATTAATAAAAATTAGTTAATATATTATAAGTTTAATAAAAAATTATCACACATGTATAAATTATTTTAACTTACTAAAATTAAAAGATTAATGTCCTCTATTTCATTTATAACTAAATTTTACTAAAATTAATTTATTATACATATATGGATATATAGATATGTATATAGTTATACATTTGTACATACATATTTAGATGTTGGGTGAAGGTTGGGTGGCCGTGAGTGCGGGCGATGGTGAAAGAGGAGTTGGGCGAAGACAGGATGCGATAGGTAGGGCGCAAATGAGAGTTGGGGAAGAAGGGATAATTTTAAAAAAAAATTAATAAACATACTTTTTAATAATAAATTATTTATTTTACTAATATGATTTATAATATATAAATTATTTTGAATTATAACTAATTAAATTTTTAGTGAAACTTTGGTATAAATAAAAATAGAGGATAAATAAGTTTTTAATTTTAAGAATTTTAAATAATTTCTACACGTGTAATAAATTTTAATTCAATAACTAATTTTATTAATAGATTAATTGAATAATTTAATATTTCAACTATTAAAAAGTGTAATTTTATATAGAGACTCAATTAAAAGATTAATTAAATAATTCAAACTTAAATTTAAAATTGATATATATAATAAAAAAATATGAGGTCATATTACTCATCCCCATAAATATTATTTTAACACCCCTTCTACCTTTTGATAATTATAGAAACACTCTAAGGATATTTTGTCTTTGAAAAATTATATTAAATGTTCGACCCTGTCAACAGGGACGTTTTTGGATTTTAAAAATTGTCATAGGTAGTTTCTTTAATTTTTCAAAAAGTAGGAATAGTTTGTATAAAAAAACAATATGTGAGGGGTGTAAATGAAATTATCTCTAATTAAAATATACACGATAATAAGTTTCCGACTATAATCTTCACTGAAAATATTCCAATAAATAATCTATTTAGTAGGTATTTCAAACTTATGTATTTCTAAAATAAAATTAGAAAAATAGCAGAAAGAAAAATAATATTTGAAGTTGGTATACATAGTAAATAAAATAAATTTTTTTACACAAAAATATGTTTAGTTTGATTGTAACTAGCGCGCTTGTTTAGTAAATATCGGTTTTGGACCAACTCTTGTAGTTGACGGTAGAAAGACTCGCCTTGTGTTTGCTTTCGTTTTTGGAATGTTTTGTTTTGTTTTGTGGAGATAAAGAGAAAAAAATAAAAATAAATAAGGTGTGTTAGAGATATGGTGTATGTTTGAATTTATTTTTGGAGTTAATTTTAAATAGTGTAAAAAATATATTGTATGTATTGTATTGTATATTTGGAGACAAAAAACACTGTTAATTGTCAAATCGTATCTTTTTATATATTTTTATATATGTATAAAGTAATATTTAATTTTTTTTATGTATTACGTAGTATACTGGGAGACAAAGAATATGTTCATTAATCACGTCTCTTTTATATATTTTTATAAATATATATATGCATAATTATATTTGTTTATTTATAAGTAAATGTATGTATACATGGGAGAACGAGTCAAAACACCCAATAAAGATATTTTGGATAATGTCATGTTTGAATTTGTTTTCTTACTGCCTCATAAACAGTTGGAAAATGAAACCAAATAGAGCCTCGGCATTTAGACAATATGATACGCCCTGCCAAAACGCCTCCTAAAGAAAGAAAATAGTGGGACTGAAATAAATTTAGTTAGAAATTTGAAGGATCAAAGTGCAATTAAAAGGAATCTAAAAGACACGTGGGAAACGATTATTTGAAGGAAAAGGAAAAATCGATACGTTAGGGTTTTTGAAGCGTACAATATATATATATATATATATAGAGAGAGAGAGAGAGAGCGATATTTTAGTACTCTGTATATCACTCCCTCTGCTTCACTGTGTTAAACCTCGAAAAACCGATTAAGCTCAGCCGCCGCCGCCGCAACAATGGAGCAGACTTTCATTATGATCAAGCCCGATGGAGTACAGAGAGGCCTGGTTCGTATTTTCTTTGCTTTTCAGTAAATATTATTTTTGTTTAGGGTTTCGAATTATTGAAGATGGTTATTGAATTTGGAATTTGTTCAAGGGAAAACCCTTTGCTATTGGAAAATAAAAAGGGTAGAAAATCTATCTGAGCTGTTGTTTGTGTAAAGCAGTTTGTGAATTGGAGAAGGAATGGAGAATTTGTCTTTTTTTTTTTTTTGGCAATTCAGTAAAGTGGAAAAGAAAATGTGTTAATCTGGGGATTGATTTTTGGTTGGGATGATGTTGAAGTACAGTAGTGAATCTTGTGGTGTATTCGCCAAAAAAAAAAAAAATCTCTTGAGGATTAAAAAATTGAATTCAAGATGTTTTTGGTGTGTTTGTTTTGATTCAGGTTGGTGAGATCATTGGCAGATTTGAGAAGAAAGGTTTCACTTTGAAAGGTACCATTTTTCGCACAATTTGTTTTCTTTCAGTATAAGTAAGTGTGGCACATCCCAATATCTCATGTATGTGCATAATTTTTAAAAATATGCAAAAAAAAAAAAATTATAAATTGTATTATTTAATTTTTGTTGAGTGAAAAAGTACCTAAAAATAAATATATAAATAAGATAATAAGTTAATAAATATTTTGATTTATAAAAAATTATTGGTAAACAAACATAATACATAATGTTGGAGAAATCAAACCATACACGAGAAAGGAAAAAAAGATAACTACCGAAGAGGTAGTTATGGAAAACTATGATAAATTGAGAAGTTAAAAACAGTTAGTAAATTTAAAAGTTTTAAAATAAATGGCAGACCATGATTAAGTCGACACCATAAGGCCCCTCTCCGAATGGCACACCCTACCTGTGTGCGTAAGTTTTTAATATTATTTAAAATAAAATATTTACTATCTAATGAAGTATATACAAACTAAAAATGTAACATTAGATTTATAAGGAAGGGATGATAAAAAAGAAGATAATGATATAATATTTGGGGAAAAAAATATGCATGAAACTAGGGAAAAGAAGAAATAACTACTGAAATATAGAGGGAGAGTGGGAAGTTAGATAAATAAATAAGACAATATTAAATTAAATACTAAAAAAATATAAAATAACAGATCAGAAAAGGTGAGACACCAAAATACTCTCAATGTTAATAATAAAGTATAGATAGATATAGACTAGTTGATGTGGCACGCCGTCCCTGCGTGCATATAATAAATATTCTTTTGCGCTTTAAAATATATTATTATTATAAATAAGAGCAAAATATAAATCATTACATCACCTTAATTAAAAAAATAAAAGAAAGAAAATAAAAAACTAATTTATCAATTAGTGAAACTTTGGAGGTCAAGTATGCTGATTATATTATTAGTTGAAGGGCATTTTTTATCTCACAAAAAATAGTATAGCGGTGTAATTAACCGCCGTTTGTGAGTGTGGAGGGGGTTTTCTTTATATAATAAATAATAATATAGATAAACAATGATAATGGTAATTAGTTCCTTGATATGTTTCTTTTTTTTCATGTTTTTGGAAAGTCTTTGTGATTCAGTTTTGCAGTGTTTTGTTCATATAGGAATCAAAATGACGATACACTGCTATTTATACATTTGTATTTGGTGTTTGAAGGTCTTGATTTCTTTTTCGGTTATATTCCATTGTTGTTAATTAAAATACATCTGTTATACAGGTCTGAAGTTCATTACTGTCGATCGTGCTTTTGCTGAGAGGCACTATGCTGATTTGTCAGCAAAGCCGTTCTTCAATGGGCTTGTTGAGTACATTATCTCTGGCCCCGTTGTTGCAATGGTTTGGGAGGGTAAGAATGTTGTAACTACTGGGAGAAAGATAATCGGGGCGACCAACCCTGCTGACTCTGCTCCCGGAACCATCCGTGGTGATTATGCCATTGATATTGGCAGGTGAGTTTTGCTCTCAATTTATGGTGTTTTTCTTGCTTTTTTGTTGTAAACTCAGTTTCTCCATTGTCGTGCATTGAATGAAACGTGTGCGGTTGCAAATGTAGGAACGTCATTCATGGTAGTGATGCAGTTGAGAGTGCAAGGAAGGAGATTGCTCTTTGGTTCCCAGAAGGAATTGCTGAATGGAGCAGCAGCCTCCATTCCTGGATCTATGAATAAGCTTGTTGGATCGAGCCGATTATCGTTATGTTGTATGACTCTGTTGTCCAAATTGTTGTCGTATCGCTATTCGGATCCTGTTGTATTGATATTTGAATCTTGTTGTATGGCTATTTTGTAGCGAGTTATGAATTTTGACTCTTTAACGGGGTTTGTGAACCTTGTGTTTTGGAGGTTTATTGGTGTTGGCTTTGGATAACCCCTCGTGCTGTGATTATAGTGCTAACGGTGAAGATGTACGAGGGTATTTTGATTATGAAAAGATTATTTGACCTGCAATAAGTCAGTAATAAGTTAATCGAGGATAAATATAATTTTTTATTTAATATTTTGTTGTTAATACAAGTAAATTTGGTGAATTTAAATTAATTGGGGGATTTACTTACTAAACGGAAGCAAATTTTAGAGTGCCATGTGTAATTTTTTATACTATAAGAATTCTACATATAATATGCATCAAACCTATGGTAGGGCAATATAATTATCACATAAGGGCTTGTTTACTTGTGAAGTTCGATCCAATTTCTTGTTTATTTATATTTAGATAAATAGATGATTAATCATGATAAATAAATTATTTAAATAAAAATATTAGTAATATAATTTAATCTCATTCTACGTTTTATCCACCATTAATCTATTACAACTTAATCTCATCTCTTAAAGTAAATGAGGTCTAATATTATTATGTGCAGTACTCCACGACTCCATTTGCATTCATAGAATCCTGAAGCCTCCAGGGGGTTGCCAACACTACTCCGTCTCCAGCTGACGGCGGCTACCTTTCATCCCAACAGCAGAACGGATTATTTGAAGGAAAATGTGGCAGCAGAACGGTAATAATTATATTATTTTATCCTGGAGCTTGGTGTAATTATTTAAAAATTCTCTGTGAAAAATTACATCTAGTATCCTTGTTTATTTTGTCTAACAAAAGGTCCATTCGTTAGTTAAAAATGACAGAATCCAACAACAGGATTTGATGAATTGCATTGATTTACTTTGATTTTTAAATCGTGTGGTCATTTATAATGTGGCAAAAATCAATTTTTCTGCAATATCTTACGATATATGCGTGAGTTGATATAAAATATATAACTTTTTTATAATAAATTTTAATATTTAACATATTAAACGATACAATAAATTACTTTTAGTAAATTAAAATTGTGCTTCTGTATGTGGTGTCAAAACATTAGTCATACTTAAAATTAATGTTTGGTCATTTTTGCTGTGGTTAATATTATTGATTCACTATGATTTTTAAGTCATAATTATTTATAAAGTAGCAAAAAATTCATTTTCTTCTTGCAATGTCTTCTGATATATGTGTATTGATATAAAATATAATAAATTCGTTTAAAATCACACCATTTTGGTAAAATTTTATTATATTTCGTATTTTTTTTTAAAATAATTTCCCCTTGGGAGAATCGGTGGTTGCGAATGAAATAAATTAAATGTAAATTTTGGTCAGCAACTTCATGGAGAATACATGGGTGGTGCATGCACGAAGAGTTGCCAGTGAAGGATGTGGTGGCGTGGACAGCCATGGTGACTGGACTCCACAACTACAGGCAAAAATCAGAAAATCAATTGACTGCAAAGAGCTTTGCTATCACCAACATTCTACTGCTATTCGGAACTCAGCATTACAGATTTTCTGCTGAGTCTTTTTCAAGTTTTTCCCCACCCAAGAATCATAAAAGCCAAAACCTTGCAATCCCTAGAGGTTGCCAACACCAGCAGTCCAAACACAGCACCCAGTAGGGATACCAAGTCTGGTATCAAAAATGATATTCATTTCTTAGCTACCTATTATGCTACCGACTAAGAAGGCTGTAGGAAGGCAACTCCTCTAGACATGTGATGTCTTCTTGGAGAAGCTCCGTCTCCAGCTGACGACGGGTAGCTTTCATCACAGCCTGAAAACACAACATACTTGGATTACACACATGTATAGATGTATAGTAATGACTAGGATTTTTAAGGAAGAGAAGTTTGGGAAAGGAGACAAACGTACGGAAAAGTATTTATTTGCATTATTCTAACCAACTACAATTGGTGACAACTTACATTGAAATCCATATAAGAAGCACGCATCGCAAGCCATTGTTGGTCCAGTAGCTTGAATGTGATACAATATAGAAGGTCAAATGCTGATTCATTTTCTGCTGAGCAAAGGGAAGAGTAAGTGCAAAATAGGTAAATATTAAACAAAGAGCAAGTCTACCCCAAACACTTTTTAATTGCTATCAAACAGATAGCACTTATGTTTTGCAACCCAGCAGAAGGCTTTCAACAAAGACGACAGTGAAGATGCAAAATATTACCTGCAAGAAATTTCAAGAAGGTTGCTCCCACAAGCGTTCGGGGCTTCACTGCAAAAGATGAAGCAAATAGATTAGCTGATAAACAAAAGCAGATACTTATTTCACATATTCACTTAGATATCGATGAGGGTTACACTTGGCAACATAATAACTATTGCCACTGCGCGAGCAACGGAGTCCAACCAAGGAACCTATTGTCTGCAGTCCATCATTTCTTCAGTCACATCATTGACAAAAGCATAGGCCAAAATCCCAGAAAGAATTTTGGCAAGCCCACAGGCAGAAGACATTACCGAGCCATTACATTAAATAACAAGATTCATTCAAATCATCAAGAAGCATCGGTCAAAAACTAGAACAAGAATTTTAGCTGTGCTCACAAAATCCCAGTTTTTGGAGCAAGCAAGAAATGGAAAGATCAAAATGAACATCATTGACAAAAGAATAAGCCAAAATCTCCAGAAAAGAATTTTGGCTAGCCACAGGCAGAAGACATCACCGAGCCATTACACTAAATAACAACATTCATTCAAACCATCAAGAAGCATCGGTCAAAAACTAAGAACAAGAAGTTTAGCTGGCTCACTAAATCCCAATTTTTGGAGCAAGCAAGAAATGGAAAGATCTGAATGACCAACTAACTGATTTGAACCCAATAAATGCATAATTTAGATCTAAGATTATTTTCATTTCCAGAAAGGTCAAAAATGTTGAATAAATTACAAGTTTGATGCTAATAGAAATAGAGAACATCAGATAAAAACTAATTATCAGCTGCAAGCAGTTGAAGGATTCAGATCCATTTCAAGAAACGAAATTCAAAGAGGAAAGAAAGAGAGAAAACAATAAAATTGAAATATATATTTTGATACTTCCGTACCAAGACATTCAGCAAGTTACCTGCTTCAAGATCAAGCATCTGAATAAGCATGAATGTGATGTTGACACCAGCTACAGCAAATGGGTATTCCCACAATGATCGGTCACCTTCCTGCTTCCAGAGAAGCTCCTGAAAAGATTTCTGCCGAAAAAGAGATGGTAAATTTTTTCACAGTACTGTTTAGCAAAAATAAGGATATATAGATAAGCGACCGACAAGTAAATATCAAGCAAGTTGCAATGAAGGATGGGAATCCATATGAGGTCTCATGTGGTAATGAGTGATATCTTTGCCTCTCCAACAGCAATTAATGCAACCTTTTTGCCTTTTTCAGTCTGTAGAGTCCCCTACCTATGGAGATTCGCATTCCACAATCCAACCATATGTGCCAAGACATTAGAGTCTAAAGGAAAGAAAAGAATCATAAATGTATATGCGAGTGAGTTTCGCCTCAACTTTGACCACAATTCAAGTATCCAGAGAGAGCAATTTCTCGCTAATGACTATAGAAGACAGAGCAAGATTTCAAATAATATTTCTTCTACCATAAAAAAGTTTCCTTCGTAGGTATAAAGTTAAGATTGTCTCCTGAGACCAATTTGAGTTCAAAACAGCCCAAATGATAGAAAAGCAAATCACAATCAAGCAAGTTAAAGTGGAGAGATTTGAATTTCAAATTTATGAACTAGCAGTCAGCACCAGAATACAGAACCCTGACGTGTGTCAAATGTACCTAGTCAAACTGGACGCTTTCTCAACTCCTAATAAGAATATTTATATGAAAACTAACGTAGTCATTTTTTTACATTAATGTGCAGGATGGACAAAGAATGCGGGTCAAGTTCTAATAATAAGCTGCCGTACCAGTATGGTCCAAAAGTAGGAGCCAAAAGCATGTAACCAGAAACACTGATGCAAATCCATATATTCTACCATCACATTGATGAGAATTGAACCTTAAACACAAAAAATCTGCAGAACACAAAACCATACATCTACATCTACATCCACATCATACACACTGACATCCATGCACCCGCAGAGAGAAGTAGAGACGGAGGAGAGAGCGTGATCATACCGGAAAGTTCCTCGCGAAGTACAACAAATTTTCCAGAGATATGAAACCCCCACCTCTGAAAGAATAGGCCATAAGTTAAAGGGTTACAAACATGAGAAGAGAAAAACTTCTGTCATTTATTGATTTTATTCCAAGATACTGAAACAAAGTTCCTCCCCTGCTGATGGGTTAACAAAAACATACCGAAAATCTGTTGATGGGTCTTTTCCCTGCCAACCCATTTCCTTCCACTGCTCTGATATTAAACCATGGAGTTCCTCCCCAGGAAAGGCAGCATGCCACAATGCGCACAGGGCTTCCTATAAAATAAAAGAAGGCATACAGCTGAACTGCTGAAGTGAAGATATTGCACAGTAGCTTTTTGAAGTATACCTGATGTTCAGGAATAGAACTGTCATAGGCAACATCCAATCGGTTCTGTAGCCTCTCTAGGCATTCTTCCTGACACATAAAGTGGTATAAAAATCAGGTATGCATGCAAGAAACAAGTGATCTATAAAGTGCAATCATGACTTTGGGAAGCTGAGCCAACTCAAAACAAGGTTTATTCTTCTATTAATTAAATATCTGCACATATGTTGTTTTTTCCCTCCAACAATTTTGTTAATTATCAGAGTTTTTCAAGTGCCATAAGCATAGTGAACCTACGTAAACAAAAAGGAATTATCTTTAACTAAAACTGAATGTGCAGTTTGATCATGGTGTGTCGATAATAATTTTTTTCTGACTGAGGGAGAATGCTACACGAATTGGCTCTCATGTCCCAACAACCAAATCACTGCAGAAAATACATCATATTCAAAAATTGATCCTAAAAATAAAATGTAGAAATCTAAGTGAAAACGTTCTGGAGTTATATATGATATACAGTCAACTTCGGTCCAGTTTATGGTCATAAAATTTGTAATTTGATCTTATTACAAAGAGGAAGAAATAGTCGATGCAACCACATGAAAATATCCATGAAATCAGAAATCTTAGAGCCATGCCTCTTTGCAACTTTTCTCATTTCCGTGCTGCAGCTTTCAGTTTAAGAAAAATCTATTGAAAAATGAAAATGAAATGAAACTAAAAAGGTAAGAAATTTTCAGGTGGCAGAGGAGGTAAAAGAAGCTCAGAAATGTGAGGACACGACCTAGAAATCTGGCTGTTCTACGGTTGTATGTTGATTAAAGGATTAATTAGAGAGTTAAAATAGACTCCTACATCACACATAAGGAGGCCATGCATAAATTTTTGGGGGACAAACCTGAAAGTAGACTAAAAGAAACAAAAAGGGGGTAAAGTGGGAAACTCAAGGGGTGCAAAAACTTTCACTTTCTTTAATTTACACGTGGAAAAGCCAAGATTACTGAAAGTGTCCATCCCGGATTCCCACTTAGCCCCAATGGGCAACCTATATCTTCTGTGTCCATCCATCCTCTGCAATCTAGATATTGTATTAAAATACAAATCCACGACTACTAGTCAGAATGGTATGCAGATTTAACCAAAACTTAGATTAGCAGTTAACTCTAAAAATCATTGCAAACTATTACACATCATTCACGGGAAAGAAAACTGGATCATGGAGTAATTCATGAAAATGGGATGAAATGACGCAGTTCTGCAGAAGATGCCTAACAATGCCATACAACAGCAGTCCTGGTTCTCTTGCAACAATGTCAAGTGATAAGAACTGCACTGAACAAGCGTTGGATATCAAAGATTCATATAATTCAACCCAGCAGAATATTACCTGTCCAGGTGTCAAATCAAATGATGCACGAGCATCACTGTCTCTTCTCTGAGCACAAACACATGAAAGGCCTCTCCCAAGCCACGCAGTTGATCCTGCCACAGCCTCCGCTGTAGAGAAAGAAAATGATTGGCAAAAATACAGAAAGAAATGCTATAATCTTGCGAGAGTTTCCTCTTGGTATATGATATGCTAAATGAAATGTATAAACAGATAAAATTAGCTCAGAATGTCTTATATAATGAATGAAAAACACAAGAATATTGCTCTATTGGGTCTAGTAAGTCCATTTCATACATCAAAGAGATCAATAAAAAATAAACATGCAAACAAGACCCTGCTAAAACTTAACAGTACTAGTAAACCAGTTCATGTTTTGTCAGTAAACATGTAACACAAGATCCTGCTAAAAACCCAATACCATTAGTAACACAGCACATGCTTTATCAAGTCATGTTCACATACCGCCGCTCTAATTTTGAGAGAACAGCTCCAAATGGTAAACAGTTGCATTCTATTGCCTAAACTGTTTTTTATATTAGTATTTAAATAATCAAAAGTATCAGGTACAGGCAGTCCATAACCTCAATCAGGTATATTCCTTTTCCCTCTTAAATCACTAAGAAACACAATAATATAGAGGACAGTGGAAATTGTCCACCTGTTCATTGCTACTAAAAAAGCTAAATAAAGCAACTATAGAATTAAGATGACAAAAGGGTCACTCTACCATATCCTATCCTTGATAAAGTCGAACTTAGCACGGCAAAAGGACAAAAAAAAAAAAAGTTTACAGCAACTTAATGCATCAAAATAAAATCATCAAAATTAGTGATTAGTACCCAAGCATTATACTCTGGTTCTTCAACATAAAAACCCCATTTATAAGAACATGAAAGTGAAAGTTACAGGTCTTTTTAACTTTTACCCATTAGTCCAATAGTAAATATAGGTCCAGAAGAGGTTACAGAAACTTAAGATGTGATTTATTAATGAGCTCATATACTTTTATATCAAAAATAAAATGAGCTCATATACAAAATTACTGATGATAGTATAACATAAAATAAGAATATTAAACCTCCAAAAGTCCCAAAAACTTGCATACAGAATCCAACAGTATGAAGAATGTAAAATATCTATAGAACAAAAACTTAGAAACATAACTGCAAATATCAAGGTATATCCCTCAAATTGTAAGCAAACAGTGAGAAAAATAAAAAACAGAATATATATATACACACACACATATCTATTAATATATATATATATATAGAGAGAGAGAGAGAGAGAAAGAGAACATGGATTCCGGAATAGCAAATCGGAAACCAAACAAAAGTAGAAAACTAACCAAAAATCTCAATGCAAGTAGGCATCAATACACGTTAATTTTTCCAATTCACAGATCCAGGACACTCGCAATATCCACCGCACACTCGTATATAGTTTCAGACATCCAGGGATAACCACACGCAAAAATAGAGGAGAAAGGTAGACGAACACGAGTATGATAAAGCTGGGTGAATATTGAAAAGATAGAGAGAGAGAAAAAATAAAAATAAAAACTACGGATTAAAAAGAAAAAAGAACGAGCATAACACAAAGGAATATACCAGAAGTAGAATGGCAAGCACTTCCACGATCGAGTCCTTGCGATATTCGCCTCACTGCCACAAAAGATCCACCGCCGCCGCCGCCGCCGCCGCCTCTATCATCCATCCCCTTACTGTTACTTCTCCGTATTCAACTGATTAATTTTTTTCCCGAAAACCCCAATCCGAACCGAAAAACAAACCTAACCCCTCCCAATCCGGTTTTCGAGAAACGAAAATTCGAATTCAACTTCACATTGCAAGAAACTCAGGCGAAGTAGTAAATCTCGAAGCGTTCCTTATCAAGAAACGGAGGATTTCTTCGTCAGGGTTCAAAGATCCGCCACATATCAACCAAACAAGAACACTTGGAAATGAATTTGCCTCTTCTAGCTGCTCATGTGCACGAGTCCAACTATATATTCAAGAATCAATAGATTATACATGTATGCATACGTTCTCATGGCTGTATCTATAACCCAACAGTTGTTTTCTCTCTCAGTGAATGTACAATTGGTTAATGAGAGTGAGAGGCTTTTCTCTATCTAAAAAATTGATTCTGCTTCTGCAGTTCTGTTGAGTTTGGGTGGCCTGCTCGTCTATTTCTAGAGAGAGAGCGAGAGAGAGAGAGGCAGTTTTCTTGATGGATGATATCTGGCGGATTTTCATAACTTTTTTCTTTTTACCTAATTAATGAGATCTTAATGACGGTAATTATTGTACTTTGTACGTTAATAAAATCGAGTTCATGCCCCCAAATATTTTTTAAATATCTCTAAAAATATTTATAAACTCCTAACATGTCAATTTTATAAAAGGATAAATTATACTTTGCTATCTTAATTATATCCGTTTTTACACGTTGTCATCTAAATTATTTTTTATTTCAACTTACCATCTCAACTTTAAGAAAATTGCAAGTTACCATATATGACCGTTTTTCGATCAATTTTTTACCGAAAAACATCACATGCAGTGCCTATGTGATATTTTTTAGGGCAATTTTTTTTTTCTCTCCAGATACACATATGCACTGTATGTGATGTTTTCTTAATAGAAAATCGATAAAAACGGTCATATATGGTAACTTGCAAAATTTGAAAAATTGAGATGCTAAGTTGATACCAAAAATATTAGAGGATAAAGTATAAAAAGCGACATAGTTCGGATGACAAAATATAAATTTTCAAAAATCTTGAAAATGTCATGTGAAATAACTTTAGATGTGTAGCATAAGTGGGAGCAGAAAGACGAAAGCGAAATACCACTACTTTTAACGTTATTTTACTTATTATGTGAATCTGAGGTGAGGCACTGCTTCTCTTTTTGGACCCAAGCCTCACCTCGGCAAGGCGATCAGGGCAAATGACATGATCAGGTGGGGAGTTTGGATGGGGCGGCACATCGGTTAAAAGATAACTCATAACTCTTAACTTTGGATTGATGTATTTGGAGTTAAGAATTTTAAATCCATGATAATAAATTCACTACATTTGTTTCGATTATCCTATGTTTCAAATTATTCGAAATACTTAAATTCTCATTTTAAGCTATTTGTGGCAATATTGTGATGGACTTTAGATTCATTTAAAATGGAATCATTTGATTATTTTTTTTTTTATCAAAATCCTGTTTAAATCTACATTCATTCATTGGTTAGAATTAAATCATATTATTCTCAGTGATTTATGCACAAAGTGTATGTGTAATATATTTTTTATTTTTAAAAAATGTGCATCAATCATTCAACTACCTATGTATTCAACATCGAATATATCTTATTTAGAAAGATTGATTAAGTAGATTCAACCAAATTAAATTCAAATTTGCAAAGTAATTATAATAAATGAACCCCTGCAAGACCTAATTTGTGAATCTAGTCATAAGAAATAAATGAAAAGGAGAAGTATATTGCACACTAAATGAATGAATGTGGGAAAGGAAGCATCAAACACTTTGGGTTTCATTTTTCCCTAAAGGGGAGGCAAATTTCACACATGGGATGTTGAAAAGAGTGGGCCATCTAATCATGTTTCAGAATTCACTAAGTTTTGACCCTACACTACACAAACAATCACACCCAATTCTTTAAAAAGAGAAAAAAGAAAGATAAATTGCAGTTATTTTTTATCAAGTTTGGTATAATTATAAATATTTCTTATTGTTTGAAAAATTATAAATACTCCAAAATGTTTGTAACCAACTGACAAATAATTCATTTTCATCCATTTTTATGGATGAACTGGCGAAAATACCCTTATGCACTGGATTGATTTTTATTTAATTCTTATTTTTTTGTTGGACTACAATGCGCATGGAGGTGTTTCTTAAGTTTTTTACACACAAAAGCAATAATGCAATTTGCCTTGATGATTTTTTAATAAAAAAATTCAAGGGCAAAATGGTCAATTTCAAGCCTTTGGTTAAAAATTATAAACCTTAGGGGGTATTTATATTTTTTCAAACAACGAGAAGATATTTGTAATTATGCCAAACCTCAGGAGAGGTGGCTGTTACTTATCCAAAAAAGAAAAAGTGGTTTCGACTTGACCACTATCATGATCAAAGTATGCTCTTAAGATGATAACTTGTTTATAAGAACATTTACAAATTATCAATCTAGATAGTCCTCATGTCGACGGAGAGAATCAAGCATACAACTATTTGAGTGGAAATAATACGTTCTTATCAGTTGAACCAACAAGCACTTCTACTTTTCTTGTGGTTACATATATAGTGGTGATCGAAAACCCTCCATGGTGTTGGAGTGTGGAAATCTACCTAACATAACAACGTTGTACAGAAGATGTCCTAGTATAAATAGTTGATGAATGACATTTTATTGTAATTCAATGAAGATAATCCTAGTACACACCGATCTCAGGCAACCACGAGCATAGGAGAATTCTCATAACCACATAAATTTCATGTCGTACAACTATCTTTTTTTCTTTCTTTTTTTTTTTTCATATTTTCTGCATACGTTCACGATCTGACTAAAATAAATTTCTAACCTAAGGTATGGCCATGCCCTACACGAACATGGTTTGAATTAGGTTTAGTTACACTCACCTAATTATATGTTAATTAGTATTGTATTTGTCACGTATTAGTGATTTATTTTAAATTTTTCATGAATCAAATATAATTATAAACACTCTGCAAATAATTAATAAAGGCTAGCCTATTATGTGGACCACTAACACTTTTTACTTTTAAATTGTTTTGAATACGAGCTCCAATTTTTTATTACAAATTAATATTATTTTTATATTATATTTTATATATATGTGTCATGCATATAAAATGTGCTACATATACATCTAAAAAATATTTTATTCACATAATATATATAATTCAATTTAATGTATATATTAATTTATAATAAAAAATTTGATTTGCTAATTATGGTGCGCTTTATTTTTTTTTTAATTTCAACGCAATTGCTAGCTATGCTGCATTATTTATATTTTAAAAAAATACAATATAAATAGTTGATATGTAAAATTTCTCATTTAATTTGAAATATCTTTAATATAATAATATATGCAATATTACGCTTCGAAAAGAACAAAAAAGAAAACATATCCTAATGTCACAATGGAATTGCCAAGGATAACTACATTTACACCCTATTTTATGATAAATTTACACAAATCACCTCTATTTTTTTAAATAATTATACATGCACTCATAAAAAACGTCAACATCATTTATACCAATCGTCCTTGTTGTTTGAAAAATTTCACATACACCCCCCCTCCTCCCAAAAATAAGTCAACATTATTACACAATTACCATTACTTTTTAATTGTCAGAGTGGTTGTTGTAATTATAATAAAATAAGGATAATTTGTATAAATAAACTACAGATTAGGAGTGTAAATGTAATTAAAGAATATATAATGGGAGGTATGGTGAAAGCTACTAAGCCTATGTGACTTCCATATTGTGCTTCAAATTTAAGGGTGGGGGTGACCTACATGAAGGAAAGTTTCTTTCCAAAATAAAATTATGTGATATTTATTTGGGATGGAAAATAAGACGGATAGAGCGATACCTCACTCGAGGTGGGGTTTGGGTTCGATTGGTTTTAATTTTAATTTATAAAAATATATTTAATTTTTATTTTAATATAATATTAGCTTATTAGGTACTTATAAATAACAATTCTAATTTTTGTTAAAAAAATTATATTGATATCGATTGATTAAAAAGAATAGAAAATTTAATCAGGTTTATTGAGTCGGATTCGTTTAACAGAGTCAGGTTAGGATGGGAGTAAATTTCAGGTTCAAAGCAGGTCGGGTCGGGTTTGGTTGAGCTCACGAGCAGGACATATGTGGGCGTTGATTATTGCAAAAGTTACGTAGGACAAATTTTGGGTTCAGTAAAATCCGTCCCGCTTTCATTTTTAAAATAGACAATACCTCTCATAAAAGCGTTTTGTTTGAAATGAACAAGCGCGACCGACATCATGTGAAAGATAGAATTGGAAAACCTCCTTGAGCAAAAGATGCGTACTAACAAGTTGTTGGTCAGTAATAACTAATAAATGAGTTAGAAATGAGACATATTCTTATCAATGATAAGGATTCGAAATTTTAAACGTCACACTTATTAGGAGGAGAGTCTTAACTCTTTTTCTTTCGTCTCGAATAGAATTAATTTTATTTCTGATGTGGAATATAAATACTTATAGTCAAAAGCTAATAAATAAATAAATAAGAAATGTATGGTAACAAGAAAAGCCGGTGTTGCTAGGGACGTGTGAATGAATTAAATTGAATTTGCTAAAAGGGCATCTTGGATCCCAAAATCCAGGTTGGATTTGTGAATCCTTAATTAGTACTTTTGCATATTAACTTTTTTATGAAAAAATAAAACAAAAGAATATAAAATATTATTAGTAATATGAGATAATAATTACACCATCCTCACTAGATGTTTGGTAGAATTACACATAAATTTTCTATAGTTTGAAAAATTACATTTGATACCCCTAACGTTTGTATCCGTCCAATAGATAGATTCATTCGTGTCAAAAAATTCACGAAATTTGGTAATATCAACAAAAAAAGGAATGAAAATCTGTATTTACATCATATTAACTTGTTGCAAGTTAAACAAATCTTTTCTAACCAAATTGTACTATACATCTTAACATACTAATACATGTGAGGAGGCACACCGTTACTCTGATAAGGATAGTTTTGTCACAAAAAAAGTTTGTTTGATCTAACATTAAGTTAGTAATAAATAAATCTGAGATAAATATGAATTGTAATTCAATTTTTTGCTGGTATCAGTATATTTTGTGAATTTTGACTGATGGATAAATTAAATGTCATTTTTTAAATTAAATAAAATTTAGATATAATTACGCCAAACCTACTGAGAGTACAATACCTCGTAGTATACAGAACCAAGCGGAAATAGGTGAATTAGACGTGCTACACATGTATACAAACTCCACCTGATTCCAGCTATGAGATCACATACAACAAAAAAAATAACATTTAGTCTTTGTCTATAAATTATTATTTAAATAGTAATTGTTAAAGATCCTAATTGAAAAAATAGTATTAAATTATTTGTTATAATTAAGAAATAATAATATTAAATTTAGCAATTAGCTATTGTATTAAATAAAAAACTATTCTTGATTTGTGCAATCTATTTAGATACACAGTCAGATTCATTTTGGAATCTATATATATAGAGAGAGGGGCAAATCTATTTATTGGAAGTGAGTCAACTGTAATAATAATAATTTTTTTGTAATAATTATTTTGTGCATATTTAAAAATTAGTAAATCCAAAAGATAGAGAAATATGTGTTACGAAATTTTAAAATTCTGTAATATAATATCTTGAATTCCGATATTTATTCAAAAAATATATATTGATCACCTGAGTGGGCTTATTACCATAACTCCACCAAGATAGAAAATAGGCCAAATTCATTTTTTAATTAAATCGTATTTTTATTACTATAAGCAAATTCGTATTTAAATCGATTTTCACCCCTAATCTACGACTATGATTTGAATCCCAGATTAAATGTTTATATCTTTGCTCGGATTCCATGTTGTAGGTTTCTTTCAAATAATATATGCGTTCACAAAAGTCGATAAGAGCAACATCATGTAAACCTTGATTGTAAGCCTCCAATACTTAATGAAATGAAATCGGAACAAAGAAAAGCTCAAAAGCGTTAGATGTTGGTAAAAAGAACATACCTGACATTTACGACTATATATTTACAGAAACGACTCAGTTGTACAATTCGTTATGAATGATTTTGACCTAGTTTTGATCAACGGTTATGAAGATCAAGAATGGCACTAGGTCACACTCGGGTCAAGGTCGGGCCAGAACCAATTTTACAGAAAATTGCGCTGATCCGTAGAATGCTTGACCATTTTGATGATGTTTGTGGGCAATTATATCATTTTGAACAGTTCGAGCGTGGACCCCACATCAAACTGAATGGTTATGTATATTTTCAGGTTGGGTTAAATTCGATTCCACTAAACACACTCCCAATTAAAAAAATATAACTACAATCACTTTTTTTTTTTTATCAAACTTGGATGAGATATTACCAATTTGATCATCGTATCCCTTGAATCGTCGGAGAATGTAATAATTGTAGTTTCACAAGTAAGATGTTGACACGTCGAAAATTGTGGCATTCATCAATCCAGATATATTCATTGAACCTTGTAAATAATATTCTTACTTGGAATCAGTAGCCCACTACTTCCAAATTCCAATAGCTATGGGATGTGAGAATTTTGTTGCATTTCTCCATTCAGATCTAATACCAATCGAAATCCCTCGCGTTTATAATGTATGATGCACGGACACGTCAAAAAATTACTTTTCACAGTATTAGATACGCATCGAATATAAACATATATATAATACATGTTGGATATAGCATTCGTGTGTATGAAAATATAGGATAAATAAATTTTTTAATCCCATAAGTTAGGCTTGTTTTACTTTTGGTCTCATTCATTACGATATTGATATTTTTGGTCTCATAACTTACAAAAATTCATATTTTTTGTTCTCATACACATTTTCGTTTGGTTTTTAACGGCGTCGGTCATATGATAGTATGTGGCCGTTAAGTACTATTGGTTGGAGGGAAAAATATGCTGAACTGGGCTCGTTTATTTGTTTGCCATGTTAGGAAAAATAAACATGTTATGAGCTTGATACCTTACTCATGGAATAGCAGGGTCAGCCTAAGGTTGCTCAATGGGGGGCCACTTCTTAGCTTTGGGCTTTGAGAAAAAATATTTAAGGGACATTAGTGTTATATATTTTGATACTTTTCATATTGACGGTTTAATTTTATGAGAATATAAATAAAATAAAATATATATTATATCTAGTCATGTCAATATTGTGTCGTAACTTAAAATTTTTATAAATTTTCATATCGTATCGTGTTCGTGTCCATGCATCATAGAATCGAATTGTATTCATTATCACTTTTGATTGAATCGATTATAAAATTTCAATCATCAATGATTATAACAAGCAATATACCAATAATCAAAATTAAATATTTAGGACTAATCAATAATTACTATTAAGGTAGAAGCATCCATAACTAAAATTAAATTCGAACCTATAACTTTATAATCATGTAGTCTCGATTTCACCAACTAAATATACATTATCATTTGATTATTCATTTCTTTTTATAATATGAAGGAATCACATAAGATTATGAATTTTTATTATATGATTATTTGACTGCTACTAAATCATGTCCTAATTAATATGACTTATGGCGTGATAAAAAGAGGCCTAGTACTTGTTAACTCAAGCATACTTACTAAAGGGTGAACATAAATTTGCTAGGAGAAATTACACCAATATTTTCTGAAATTAAATTTAATTAAACAAATACTTTATGCTCTATAAATTACAAGTATATGTCTGGAGGGACTGTTAATGTATTTTAATTCAGGGGGTATTTATAAATTTTTGCCTTTACATTGAGGGTATTGTAGATGTAATTACAACTATAATCTCACGGATCACTAGAAGAAAATCTATTATTGATTATACTTTTATTGACAATGGAATAAAATCGTGGTAAACAGCTATCATTAATCATGATTAAATAAAATCGATGTCAAAACTTATATTACCTAAATACCCAGCATGAAAATTATTTTTGTCATGACTAAAATATTCAGCTACACTCGCAAAAGCTACGGTCAACGACTGTTGCGTAACCGTGGTTAATAACTATTCACTACAGTTATTTATCTTTAACTATAACAATTAACCATGATTAAATGTACTTATAGTTTTATAAAAAGACAGAAGATATTTATGTAATCAGACCAATAACTATTATTAAAATAGATCTATATACAAATATTGATAAAATTTGAATACATGATATCATTATTACAAGATTTTAACTTCGCCAATTAAGACAGACCTCGTTCCCGATAATAACTCAAACTCAAAAGAGCCAAGTGAACAACTACTTTTGATGTCCAACTCATCTCTTTGCCTTTACAGGTAAGGTAAACTTTAGAACCCAAACCTCTTTGGACAACTTTTCAAAGTTGGACACCTATGTATATTTGTATGGACAATGAAAACCTAGATTGACAGCAATTGCTAAGGCATTGTTTGGACATGATTGTCCCATCCCACTTTATAACTACTTTAATTTGTGAAAAAAAGATCTCTCCTTATTGTCAAGAGGAAGAACAGTTTCATTAATTGAGATTTAATTGTTCTGTAATAAATATTGAGAGGTAGCAAATAACTACCAAAAACTATTTAAAGTACGATAGTTAACTAACAATACAAGAAATATAACATAATTATAACTAATTTTCATAGTTAATACTAAATAGTTGTAACAAATAGTCATTGACCATGGTCACGCAATGATTGTCGGTTGTGATTTTTCCGAGGGTAGGTCATGAGTCTGTGGCAAATAAGTTTTTCATAATGGAAAAGCTAGTTTTTATATCAATTTTTATTTAACCGTAGTTAATAATAATTATTAGTGTTTAACCATAAACATAAAAAATGTAGCCAATACTAATTCTTTTTCTAGGGTAATCATCAAATTGCCAATGAAGTCTTGTTTGAGTGGTGAAATAGAGGCCTCACAATTAAGAAGTTGTGAGTACGAACACACGAATGTGAGTGTATAATCTACTTTTTATAATAGTATCGTATTTTTTTTTTATTTATTTTGGACATATTTATCAATTTAATTAAATTAGTATGTGAGCTTGAATATAATTCATGATGTAGTAACGAACTAAATCTTAATTTCAACAAATTCAACAAGGGTTTGTACAATCTGGTAATGGAATTCGACATGATGTTAGAATACAAGTGAATACCATCAGTTTTATGTTGTGTGGTGGCTAAGTTTCAGCTATGATGTATGGATACGGACACGACGATACAGACACAATACGACACGAAAAATTTCAAAAAATTAGAACACGATACAATACTGTCACGGCTATATATAATATAATTTATATATATATATTCTAAATTTTTCGTAAAATTTATGCAATATAAAAAATATCAAGATAATACATAAAATAACCATGCCTTATATCTAAATTTTTAATCAAAATACATGATTTAAAAAATATACATAATTAGTTTATATTAAAAGTACGCAATAAAAATATTTCTAATCATCCCAATTTTGGTTTATATTAAAATATACATAATTAGTTAAATTATTGTGACCATCTTTTTAGTGATTTCATCCCAAAATTTTTAGTTTGAGAGAAGTAAATTATTTTTTTTCTTTTTTATTTAGCCCAAATTTTTTTTTAAAAAAAATACAATTCAAATTTTTTTAAAATTATAAAAAAAATTCAAAATGTATCGGACACTCCTCCAAAACGTGTCGGACACACCAACAAGCATGTCCGGTGTCTTTTATTTTCTTTTTTATTTTATATTTTCGGACACGCTTTTGCCGTGTTTGAGGCGTGTCCGACACATGTCCGAATCGTGTCCGTATCCGACACGTGTCCAAAATTACATTGAGTAATTTTTTGAAGTGTCCATGAATTATAGTATTTCAGTAACAAACGTCGTATAATTACTATATAGAGATATTTACTCCGCTCCTACCTACAATTTAATATAATTATACCCAAATCCCATATAATTTGAAAATTCAGTTTGATATTTATTTCGATTCAACAAATAGTCCATTTATTAGTAAAATTCACGAAATTTATTTCCATCAACAATAAAAAATTTGAAACGACTAACGAACACGCCCTAATAGACTTAATGCCTATTTTTTTTTTTCTTTTTTTCTCGAATTAAATGCTCTTATTTTGTTTATAAAACATCCCAAAAATGCTAGCATCCATGTAGTTGGCAAGACGTATGGGGCAGGGCTGCCCGAACTTTGGTGGGTCGGTTAGGATTGGTTAACGACGTTACGTGTTTCATTACAACTTGGAACTTTTGTTGGGGTGTGGATGTGGTGGGCCCGCCCTTGTCATTAAACGATACCATGATATGATGATGACTTATTGGCCCCCCCAGGAAAACACGAAGAAAAGCTGAGGACTATATTGTAATTATCAACGATGAATCTAATAATTTTCATAAAGAAAATAAGAATAAAGATGTCAAATAGTACCAAAAAAAAAAAAAAAAGATAGAGTGAACTCTTTTTGTACTAAAACGCTACGTGTGCTTAAAAATAGAGAGATAATTATGATATTATATCTCGTGGTACCTTTCTTCTTTTTTCCAGAGCAGGAGGCACGCGAACGCAAGCCTACACTACCATAAATTATGACGTTAGTTCGACCGCTTGGGCCGATCTTAGGCCCCCAATACCACAAATTGTGACATTAGTTCGATCGCTTGGGCCGACCTTAGGTTCCCACTACCACAAATTGTGACGTTAGTTCAATCGCTTGGGCTACCTTAGGCATACGCCCCTCCAAAATGCAATGGAGGTCGCCAACCCAAACCTCCAGACCGGCCTTGTTGATCACCCATTAAACCCAAAATGCATGGAGATTGCCAACCCAAACCTCCAACCCGGCCTTGTTTATCACCCATTAACCCCATCCAGGTAAGTTATCTCGTGATCCTGTTTGTTTGACTGGAATGACATTTTTATGGAGTATCTTATCATTTTTGGTTAGATAATTTTAAATTCAAGAAATAAAACATTATGATAATAATACTTGGTTTGCATTCCCTTTGGAGTCTACAAATAAAAATATTTTGAATATTATTATCATTATTCTTTACATTATGTAGTTTATGAAGTTATTTCATCATGTATATTTTTGTAAACTTATAATATGTAAACACACCAAACATTTCCTCATAATCTTGAGTAATAATACCTTACTCTATCCAAACATTTCATTCCCACCAAACAAACGTGTCCTATTTGAGGCCATTATCAATGATTGGAGCTATCCTTCGAACAAGTCCCTATAAATCATATAGATATAGGGCAAAAACCTATACTCGACTGGCTGAACACATCACATGCCACAAAATGAATAATTTGCACATACTCATCTTCTCATATAATCAGATAATTACCCAATATGCTTAAACATCCAGGCTGACATGGGGGCATCACCCACGGCCATTATGACTACTCTACTCATATCTCCATCTAAATTCATACACAAAACACATTATGACTACTCTACTCATAATCAACTGTAGCCCTTATCTACTCCAACCAATCGAGACGAGACGAACCTAGTCAGACGAGGCTCGCCTTGAGCTGAGCTGACTAGTTTAGTTCATGGTTTTATGGACCAATCAGCAAGTCCAGATTGAGAAACCCTCCATTAAACGACATAGTTTTGAGGGTAATCGTCTCTCCCTACCGAACCACCATCAATACAAATACGATAACAAAATTTAATCATCATAAGATTAAAGCAGAGAATATGCGTGTTTCCTGGAAAATAATTGTGAACTAAACTAAACTCGTCTTTCATATTCAGGAACAAAACTGAGCATCATCAAAATATCACAGAGTCATAAATTAATGGTTCACATGCCTCTAACTGTAGGAAAACTAAAAAAACACGGCATGACAAATAGGGAAAATACTACAAGAAAGGTCATCGACATACAATTTAAGCATAACTTTTTATCAACTCTTTCGCCATAGAGAATATTATTCCAGTTTTAACTCCTGCCTAACATGTGAGAAACCTGAGATAAATTGCAGGAGTGGAACGAGGAAACATGTCATTTGCCGCCTAAGGTAGGGAACTGGCCAGGGTCTTCAATGGAAGGTGCTTTAACGTTGCTTGTTTCATTGCCTCCACCACTGTAGCCTCCTCTAGAACCACCACGGCCGCGGCCGCGGCCCCGTCCACCAGGATTGTAGTACCTCTCGCCCTCAGCAGGCTTCAAGAACTCATTGATGCTCACAGCCTGAACCATTCAAAGAAAAAAAAAGATGTCAGGTTCTGCTGGACTGTCCTCAATTATCTCGCTTTCCCGTAATCACACTTCCAAAGAAAAACGAATAACTCCACTATATACCACTGTGATGTATTAGCAAAGCTGGTAGGAAAGGCAGGTTGTATAACGCAAATATTTGCAAATTAGGGTGTTTGTGGGTCGTCTCCCAATATTTTAAGGTATGCTTAACAACTGATTGGACATTAGGATCGTAAATCCTAAACATAAAAATTTTAATAACTTTTTTTTTTAAAATAAAGTTGAAATTGGCTGCCACAAAAATGTGGATGGGAACAAGGAGAAGGCAGAGGGTGCTAATAGCACTTGCAGGATCAATATATTCAACAGATTCAAAAGGACAATCACAGCCCAGTTTGAGACTGCATGGAGTGTATATAGATCCAGCCAGGATACATCTCAACTAAGAGTACAATCGCGTAGATAAACATGAATGGTACCTTTTTGGCTCTCTCTTCTTTCTCAGCTAACTCTTTCTTTTTATCCTTCTCAGAGCCCTGCAAAAAGGAAACATTTGGTTAAGAAACACAATGCTTTAGCTAAACATATCCAACATCTTGAAGCACAGGCCACAAAGAAACTTGAGAAGAGTGACAATCATAATTCATTCTGTATGAAGGGCAAGTGGACTGACCAATTTGATGAATACATCATCATTAGTTTTCTTGTTTGAAAGTGGCTGCATGGACTCAAACTCTTTCACATCAACCTTCCTTTGCTCAGTTTTAAGAGCTTGCAGAGCCTTCCTTTTCTCTTCCAGAACCTTCTCATACTCTTCGAGTGTCATCTCCTACAGTTTGATGGAACAATTATCTCAGGATGTCAACTCTAAGACAAAGATAACCTTTACAATCAGAATAATGGCTGCAGAAGTGACAGGTAATTCATATATTAATAGGTAATTCAATAAATCCAGACAAGGAATCCACATTCAACTTCACATAAAAAATCACTTAATAGCTGGCTATGCAGCCAAGGGGAAATGAAAGAGTTAGGGTTTAGAAGGTAAATCATATATGTTTGCCGAAAGACCTTATGTCAGGATCGTTAATCAAAATATAAGAGCATATATCGAGAATGCATTAAATTTTGCAAATAAGAGCAACACGATTCTGCAATTGTAGGTCGGGATAAGAATTCAATCAGAATACGTGTAGTTAACATGAAATGTATGTCATATCTTTTCCTTTACCTTATCCTCAGGTTCCTTCTCTCCAACTTCATTTTTGGCAGCTTCATTGTCTCCATCTGCTGCAGCATCCTCCTCTCCAGAGGGCTTCTCAGCATTCAAACCTTTCTCAGCTTCACCACCAACACCCTCGGCCTCTCTATAGAAAGAAGATGTAGTTAAGTAAACAGCAGGTTAGCAGGTTAGCAGAAGGGTGAATGCAATAAAACTGAACATATTAATAAATTCTAATGGCCGAAGGCAACAAGGAAATACTCACTGAACCAGCTCATCAGTCTGAGTTCCCCAGTTCCCTCGGCCAGCTCCTTCCCGTTTTATCTCATTTCTGCATATAAATTTAATTTGTATTGGGAACAAAACAAAGATCAAAACAGTAAAGTGAGCGCTAAGAATGTTAGAAAACACAGAATATGTACCCTTGCCCAGTTCCACTACGGCGATCGAAAGCCCTACGAGGACGTTCACGATCATCTTCTCCGAATTCTCCTCTGCTGAAACCACCACGGCGACCACCACGGAAAGGCCCACGAGGTCCCCCATAGCCACCACGCCTTTCATAAGGTTTTCCACCATCAACTTCATCAGGTGCACCTTGACCAGCAGATATTTCCCTGTTCCCATATGAATTTTCATTATGGGTCGAGTCCCTGTAGGACCCACCACCAGCACCTCCGCCACGGCCGCGGCCGTAACCGCGTCCTCCGCCTCGGCCACCTCGTGTAGATTCAGATTTTGCCTCTCTGACTACTCAAATAAACAAGAAAAAAGTCAGTCAAGATATGAAGAGTAGAACATGGAACCCATGGTTATGGAATCAAATCAAATTGATAATAGCCATTTTCGTTGCATTCATTTATAAACCAGTTGGAAGATATAAATGCAATCGTGAGCATTAGGAAAGGTAAATTCTAATAATTCTCCATAACAGCAACAAGCAAAACTAGCAAAATAGTTGACACGCTTAATTTCATCATAAATAATAATCACGCAAAGTAAACAGTTATATCAGACAGATATGGGTTCCAATAATTCAAGGTGAAAGCCGACATATAACTCGTCCAAAATAGATTCATCATCACTTCTTAAAAAGCAGCAAAGACACGTGTAGAAGCCTTAACCGATATACAGTAAATTCCAAGTTATAAAAGACAAATCTGTTTACGCCAAAAGCTACATGTATCATTTATTCTAAGAACACGCATGTATCCAATCCCATTTATGCCAAACCTCCTGAAAAGTGGAACTCATTGTAGAAATAAAGTAAAACAAGTAGCTCCATTAGATTATTTAGATAGATTTTAACTAAACCAACCCTTACACAACAACCAATCCTAAATGCAAACCAGTCAAGAAAGCATGCTAAACATACTATCTTCATCCCTTGGCAAATAAAGTAAAAAAAGGACCGACATTTATTGTAAAGGATTTTTGACCGCAAGCTTTACACAAGTAATTAATGAGAGACAAGTAATTCTACAGCTGATATTAGATTCTAAACGTTTGTACACAGCTACTATTTCAGGAAAAGATTGTCTTTCACTGTCATACATGTAGAGAAAGGTATGCTGAATAATAGCAAATATAAACCACAATGAATACATGTAACAAAAGGTATTATAAATTCCTGGATGAACCTAAGCAACTAAACACACACAAGGCGAGCTGAATGGCTGGGTCCCCAAGGATCACCGTTTTAACCAGCATTGAAAACTCAATGTCAATAAAAATTAGGAGAAATATTTATTAAAAATTGCATGTTCGGCTCACATAGAACTTATTTCCCACTCAAACCAAGAAAATCACTTCTTGCTTCAATAAAACGATTCCGGCAACATCAACCACACTCGTATCCTCATAATATTGGAACAAAACCCAAAAGAATACACCAATGCAGTATCCATTATTAAAATAAATACATTATTCTCTTCACCAAGATTTCGCGAGACAATATATAGAACTAACCAGCCTGAGCCGGGGGGAGAGGCTTGGAGGGGAGCCTAGGCTGAGAAGCCGTCTTATTCTGCGACGGCAGCTGCTTAGCTCCGGCCGCCGCCGCCGGCTTAGCCGATGGAGCTACGGTTTTCTGATGAGCAGCAATAAGAAGCGACGGGTCCTCGGCATCATCGTCGCCCAGCAAATCAAACGGGTTCGCTGTCGCCATTTCTCCCCCCTACAGCACCAATAGCAAACCCCTCGCTCTCAGATGACTCACGAGCAAAACCCTCAATCTAGCGCTTTATTCATTGTTACGGTAAACAATATCAACAGATCTAGAAAAGGTGAAGGAGGACGATAGAAGGAGATAGAAAGTAGGGTTTGGGGAAACCCTAGCCGCAATGCAGAGAATATAGAGAGAGAAAGTAAGGAGTGAGAGAAGTGTGCGTAAGGTTTATCTGAAATTTGCGAATTTATTGTCGTTTGTTCTATGGAGCTCGTGTGGTGTGCGAACTGTTCGATTTTTCCTATTATTATATCTATCTATATATATCATGACTCAGGTGGGTTGGGCCTAAAGGCTAGTCTTTTGTATTGGGCCGATTTTGTTGGCCCATATTGAAAAATGTAAATTGACTTCTTCCTTTGATTGTGGGCCTTAATTTTGCATGAACTCCTTTTCTCAATTAATCTTCTTTTGGAAAATTAAATATGTGAAATTTCAAGTGACACATATATGCTCTCATATATTACGAAATTTTGTAAGAAGTACCACAAATAAATCAATCAAATAGTACCAAAAAAAAAAATAAATCAAAATGTACGTGATGGAGGAAATAAATCTTATTAAGGGAGGAAATAAATCACTCTAGGAAAGGCAAGAAGAATGACTCCACAAGGAAAGTCCGAAGTCAAACCTGTCAAATCAGCGTAATGCGACAAATTACCAAAGTAGTCTCATCAAACTAATCAACCATGTAATCGGGGTAGGTAAGGGGCAAAAATAGTACTTTACCTCCACCTACCTTAAATAACACATTTTTCCAATAGTATAAATATCCCTTTCATTCTCTCATTAGGGGGAGGTGAGTTCTCGCTTATAACAAGTGTAGTGTAAGCGTGTTGAATCGCGCTCATTTAATATAAATACAGTCGATCTTGCTTTGTAGCGACATCAACATGGCGTCGTCTGTGGGAACACATTTATTCGACATTCGAGGATGAATAATAGGTCAAGAGCGAGGAACGAGAACGAGGCTTAGGCGAGCTCGATGGGATCTCCGAGCACGCACCCCAGGAAGAAGTCTAATAACCACACAATCAAGGAATGAAAAGCAGGGAGAGCAGTAGCAAGCTCCTCCTCCCCCTATGCTCCACCTCACGCCCAAGGGCCTTTGACAGATGATCGAAGACGGCACAACACAAGTCGCATCGAGAGCAGTTGCTTAGTATAACGGAGCTGCAGCACCGCTGCAAACCCTCTCACTATCCTCGTAGAGGCCCTGGAGCACACTTGGCCCCCCAGAATAACAAACAGAGGACGACAGGTCTACAAGAAGATGGTCACATCGACGAGGAAGTGGAAAGCAGGCCTTTCCTATAGGAAGAGGAACTTCCCCCACCATCCCCAAGAAACGCAACGCCAAGAGAGCACGAGCCACAGAGAGAGGACCAAGCAGCTGCTAGGGAGCCCAACCTAGAGGGGTTAAAAGACCACCAGGCTCTAGCATTAGCCGTGGCCCCTCCCAGACGAAACCCCATTGCTATTCATATCCTAGCAGAAGTTATCCAATCTGGAATCAAGATCCCAAACTCCAACAAATATGACAGGATGAAAGGCTCGTGGGATCATTTAGATTGTTTTCTAACAAAAGCGGGATCATAAGGAATAGTTCAATGGCCCCTTCGAATGAGAGAAGATCCCAAAAGGATAAAGTCTAGCAAATATTGCCTTTTTCCTAAAGATCGTGGCCAGAACACGGAAGATTGCTTCCACTTGAAAAACGAAATAAAGAAACTGATCCAATGCGGATATCTGAAGGAGTACATGGATCACAATAGTCCACCTCCAGTACAAACTTCAACACCCACCCAAGAGGGACGCGGGAAGGAAGTAAGACGGTAAAACTCTCTCAGGAACCTGACCCTAAGACAACAAAGTAGGAAGGCCTCAAGTTTTAGGAGCAATCAAAACACTGCTTAAAAACTACAAAAGCTGGAGAGGAAACAGGTTCCTCAAACTTGGAGTAGTTATTAGAAGAGTTTCTGTAAAGTATCATGTAATATGGCAAGATTCCCAAAGTTCGATGAATTAATAAATTACGACTTGATTTTCGCTAAATCTCTTTTATCTCCTACTTATATTTTGTGTTCTCCTACAAGTAAATGATTTCCCACCAAGGGATCTTAAAAAAGAGCGACGTACAAAGGCCTACAACACAAAGGCCCCCATGAATTATGGGCATATAAAGCGACGGCCAAAGAATGATCAAAGGAACTCCTACGAAGTTTCAAAAAATTGATAAGAACTCTTAAGTTCCAAAGCGACGACAAAAAAATGTGGTAAAAGGAACTCCTATGAAGTTCCCGAAATATTTGACTAAAGGAACTCCTAAGAAGTTCCCAAGTGATGAGCAAAAATATGGTAATACGAAGTTTCCGTAACATTCGACTAAAGGAACTCCTAAGAAGTTCGAAGCGACGCTCCAAAAAAACAGTCAAAGAAACTCCTACGAAGTTCCCCGAATACTCGAATAAAGGAACTCCTAAGAAGTTCCAAGCGACGTCCAAAAGATGATCAAACAAATTCAACATGACGTGTTGTGCGATGCAATTCGACATGATGGGTCGCAAATTCAGCATGTTGCGTTGCGACGCAATGCAATTTGATATGATGTAACGTAACACAATAGAATAACGTGTCCCAAATTCAACATGATGCGTCGCGATGCAATACAATTCGACATGACGTGTCGCAAATTCAATATGTTGCATCACGACACAATGCAATTCAACATGTTGCATCGCGACACGATGCAATTCGACATGACCCATAGCAACACGATACAATTTGATATGACGGGTCATAAATTCACCAGGTTGCGTTGCGATACAATTCGACATGACGCGTCGCAAATTCAACATGTTGTGTTGCAACGCGATACAATTCGACATTACGCGTCATAAATTTAACAAATGCAACGCAATGCGATGCGTCGCGATACAATTTAACAAGATGTGACACAATGCAAAGCAGTGCAATACAATTTAACATGATGCAACATAATGCAACTCAACATGCACACGACACAACGCAACCATCTGACATGCTAGGCTCTCCTTGTCCCTGTGGCGACTTGCAAGGCTGTGGGGAGTGTGACGTTGCTCGCCTTCCTTCCCTGTTGAAGGACGAGGATGGGCTTGCGAATCACTCTCACGATCACATTATTCCCAACCTTGAGTTATTGGATGTCCTACAATAAAGCTTTAACTTGGGGGGCTATATACGACTCAAAGTTGACACACTAGACAACAACTGGGTTAGAAGTATTTTAGAGACGGATTCGAGCCTATTAAAGTTTCAAGAGTAGATCCACAACCCACGGGACATCCCAAGACAGGCTTGGCGCGAAAAAAAGCTCGAGATCCAAATTTAATTCCTAACACATTTTTCCACTAGTATAAATACCCTCATCATTCTCTTATTAAGGGGAGGTGAGTTCTCGCTTGTAACGACTCTAGTGTAACCGTGTTGAATTACCTCCATTTGATATAAATACAGTCGATCTCGCTTCTTAGCGACATCAATACGTGTATGATTTTGGTAATTTTGGAAGAAACTAGGTGAGATAGAGAAAAAAGAGACGAGAGATCAGAACTTGATAAAATTTTAATTGATAAGGAAAAAACCCAACGACCACCATTATGTTGCTTTTTTACCTAGCTTTTGATAACAAGAAAAATAAACTATCTTGTTATGCTGATGTGGATTTTCATATTTCTTGCCCTAACTCTCTTATTAGTTTGTGCTAGGGTGGCTACAACTCAGACCCAATCCACATTTCCCATCTCCCAGTTCTTGTTAGCTTTAGAAGCAGTGTCACTTTCAAGCAATTCATTTGATCTCCCAGTTCTCTCAGCCATTTGCCCTAATTTTACTACAACGTTGTTGTTTCTCCCCAGCTCCAAGCCCTGTTTTTTTATTTGATCTGAAAATCCAATCGCATGGTTCTGATTACCCTTTCCCATCCAAAAATTTAATGTTAAAAGTGCATTTCTCTGAAAGATCATGACATTTCCCCCCTCATTTTTTAACTTCTCGTCCCCAAGGATCAAACAAGAAGCCTAGCTCTATTATCTTGTAATCTTCCCAAGTGGTTTGCTCCAGTGAATAGTGAGACCATTGTATCAAGATTTGGCGTTCCAACATGGTTTTGATAATTGTCCCCCTAATCTTCCCATGGTTACCCAGACAAATATTCCTGAATCATAGTTGTAATTAATGTATGACTATGGTTTAATAGTTTTGGCATGTGTAATAGCCTAAAACAAGGTATCTCCATCATAACTGCTTTCTAACTCCTACACCCATAAAGGTATTTGTGAATAAATAACATAAGATTGTGCCTCACCAGTATCATGTTCCACTATTGAGGGAGCATCTACAAATATATTCTCATTTTCTTTCTTTTACAACAATTCATAACTAAGTCCCAAGAGTTTGGTTATACACCTTTAGTATGATATAGAATCCATTTTCTGATCTAAGATGTGCTTAAGGCTTTCCTAATTAGTTTTTATAATAAAACAATGGTCTTACAAGTGTTTCCACTTGGTGACAACTAGTAGGAGTGCAAGAAACTCCTTTTCATAAGTGGAAAGTCCAGTGTTTTTCACCCCTAAGGCCCTGCTGAGATAGGCAATGGGTCCCCACTCTTGCATCAATACAATTCCTATATCTTTTCCACTAGCATATGTTTCTACCACAAAGGGTTTTGAAAATTTTTGTAAGGCAAGAATTGGGGCAATGATCATCACCTCTTTTAGTTTCTTGAAAGCATCCTCAGCCTCCTCATTCGATACAAACCCAACCTTCTTAAGCAGATTGGTGAGCAATCTACTTATCAGACCATAATTTTTGATAATTTTCCTGTAATAACTAGTGAGGCCTAGGAACCCTCTCAAGGCCTAACCTAAAGTGAGGATAGGTCAGTCAGTTCTTCTTTCACTCTATCTTTTTAGGGGTCTGTTGCTACCCCAATGCTGAGAAATGATATGATCTAAGTAGTCAAATTGAAATTGTGAAAAGGAACACTTACTAAATTTAGCATTGACTTGTGTTTCCCCAAAAGTTTCAACATAATTTTCAGATGTTGATGTATCCCCCCATTCTTGCTACATATCAGAATATCATAAAAAGAAAAAAAATCAATATAAAATTTCTAAGGTAGGGCTCAAAAACTTGATTCATTAAGCTTGGACGGTGGAAGGTGAATTCCACAATCCAAAAGGCATAACAAAAAGCTCATAATGGTCACTGTGAGTAACAAAGCTAGTTTTAGGTATATCCTCCTTCTCCATTCTTATCTGAAAGTATCCAAACCTCAAGTCTATTTTTGAAAGTATTTGGACCTATGCAACTCATCACATAGTTCATCTATGAGAGGAATAGGAAAATTATGTTTAATGGTGAGTTTGTTGAGGTACCTGTAGTCTACACACAATCTCTAACCTCTATCTTTCTTCTTCATAAGTAGAATAGGTGAAGCAAAAGAGCCCTGGCTAGCTCTAATAATCCAACTGCCCAACATCTCCCTTACAATATTTTTAATTTCAAGTTCATGCCCATATGCATATTTGTATGGATGTTGCTTCTTAGGCACTATATCTGGTGGTAATTTAATGATGTGTTCAATCCTCTATCAGGTTGAAAACCCTTGGATACTGGGCATACATCATCAAAGTGCTGCAGCAACTCAATTAGTTGGGGATCTTTCCCTCCTTAGTTCACCTCTATATTGACTATGTAAAGTTGTCCAGACAAGCCATAGGCACCCATTTTGGAAAGCTTGTTCTTTGACTTGGTTATGACATCCTTTAAGTTTATCTTTATTAGGTAAGGCCCTTATAATCACCCTTATCCCTTCCTTAGTTACATGGATTTTCATTTGGTGAAAGTCTAACTCAACTGGGCTATTGTCCTTAACCAATCACAACCTAATACAAAATCACACACACCCAACTTCAGGACTCTCAAAGGATGAGTGAATTTGTGGCATTGGACTCCCAAGAAAATTCAGGACAAAAAGTTCTACTCACAATTTACTCCCATAAGCTACACTTACCATCAGGGGCGAAGCCAAGCCCTGTCGAGCCTATGTGGCCGACAGGGCTTGGCTTTGGGCCAGCCTTTGGCATGTGTTCTCATTATTATTTTTATATGTATATATGTAAAACGGGCTATTTGAAAGGGTTTAGCCAAACTTCAACTTTCTTTTTTTTTTGTTAGCCCATTAACTCTTGTAGACTCATAACCCATTAACTATAGCAAACATAATAATAATAATAATAATAATAATAATAATAATAATAATAATAATAATAATAATAATAATAATAATAATAAAAGGTCAATGCTGTTGTACAAGGATAATAAAAAAGCCCAAAGCTATTGTACAAGGAAAATAAAAAAGCCCAAGACTTCTATACAAGGAAAATAAAAAATCCAAGGTTGTTATACAAGGAAAGATCAAGTATTTTGCCGAGCAAGTCTTCTTCCTCACACTGTGAGTCACGTGAGGAAATGTTGTACAAGGAAAATAAATTTCACAATTTCTTCTGTGCAAAAAATCTCCATATTGTGATTTTTCAACACTAGATTATAATTCTTCCCAAAATTTTTGTTACTTTTATGTTTATGTTTGCTTAATATTATTTTATCCAAATCTCTCAGAACAAATAAACAAGTTTAGTTATAAAAAAATGACTAGAAAGTTTATGACTATAATTTATATAAACATAGGTTTTAACTTTTCAGGGAATGGATAAATTGGTTAGTAAAAGACCGCGAAATTTAGTTTGATCTTTTGCTATACCGCCAGTAGAAGATTAAATTTTGATAAGGCTAAACCAAGTTTCTGATTTCCCCCTGCTTACCATCATAGGTGTAGTGTGCTGAGTTTTACAACCTAAAGTCCTGATCACTTTCTCATCAACAAAATAGTAGGTACTCCCACTATCCACCAAAATATAAATCTCCTAATTACCGTTCATCCACCCCTTCACCCTCAGCATGCTATTACTAACATTGCCAGATATTGCTTTAATAGAAATAGTGGTATCTATATGGAATGAATGAGATAGATAGTTCGAAAAATTGTGTATTATAAAGTCGAGACAAGAGTTAGACTCTTTATCTTTAAGAAAATTATTGCCCCGCTCTAGTCTTCACGGAATCGACAATTTGTCTCCCAAGATGCAATAACTTTTTATCTCAAAGTAGCAGCACGACAAACTTTGAGAAACGACAAACCAAACGATATTTTGAAACTCTCTTGCTAAACTCTACTTGCAGAATGTTTTTATGCTTAAATGTTATGAATAAGTTGAATCAATAATGAAATGAAATGGGAGGCCTAATGTGTTGGGAAGGTGTATCGAACGGACATGTCTAGTAAAAAAAGATGCCTTTGAAAGGTTATGACCTTTCATCCGAATGGATGCTCATTTCATTCAAAGGACATACCATTTCACCAAATGGACACATCGTTTTACCCAAAGGGTTTCATCCAATGGACACATTCTTTCAATCAAAGGACACACCCATTCGGTTGATTCAGATACGGTCGGATGATGATTGGACGTTATCAACCATCATCCACTTGTCATAAGTTGTCACGAGCTTGTTATGCGTCGTACATCGTAACCAATCACTTGTCACGATTTATTCTTTAATTTATCATTCACCATTTTCCAACAGTACCATCAAATTCTACCTCTTCAACTTGCTCATTGATTTGGGTAAAATGCAAAAATTCCCCTTGTGTTTTTGCGAAATTGCAAAAAAACCCTTTATGTTAAAGAAATAGGCAAAAACACTCCCTTGTGATATATATAATTCAACAAAAACAAAAAACCAATCCATCAATTTTTAACAGAGAGTGAGCTTCACATGCACACCTGCCAGTGTTAAAACTTTTTTGTGTTTTTCAGCCACTTATGACATGCGAAAATATCTAAGTTGCCCCTTGTTTCTGATATAAATAATACAAATGTCATTTAACATCAACAATTGCAATTTGACTATAAATAAATAAAAATAAATACAAATTGGGCATTTGGTCTAGTGGTATGATTCTCGCTTAGGGTGCGAGAGGTCCCGAGTTCAATTCTCGGATTGCCCTTAATAAATTATATATATTTAAATTTTATTATAATTTCTTAAAAAATAAAATAATTTTTGGGTTAAATGCAGTTATTACCCCTGAAGTATCCACCCCACATACAATATCTATACTAATATATAAAGGAAAGACATTTCTCACTTACAAGTGACAGTTTATGACACCGCAACACCAATTTTTTGGTTTTATAGATAATACACCTAAAGTTAGTTTTTATTTTCTTTCTTTCATTCTTCTTTTTAAATATAATGTGATGATTTATATATATATACATATGTTTTTTCTATTCAATAACTTTAAAACATGTACTATTATTTTATATGAATGCTGGGACGGCATGCCACAACGGCTAGTTATTATTTATGGTAACTGTATTTAACTCTAATTTTTATTATTATTTATTTATAACAATAATATATTATTAATTTAATATAATTATTTAGTTTCAAAATATTTTAATAAACTATATATAGTAAATAAAATTATTTTTTAAATAAAAGTTGGGTTATTTTTATTTTAGTCCATGTGTTTTAAAATAATTTTCAAAATCGTCTAATTTTAATTTTAATTTTTCAATTTCATCCTTCCGGTGGATTTCTGGTCAATTTTTCCTTCAAGTGAAAGGTATTCTTGCACTTTTCTTATATTTATAAAAATAAAATAAAAAAACGAGGGCTGTAAAAAGGGTTTTTACAGCAAGTGGGAGAGTAAATCACAAGCCCCAAATCGTCGTTTCTCAAATGCATGGTCAAGAGACTCAAGAGATAGGTTTGATGTATCTATCAAGGTGGATCATGTTACAAACAACATGACAGAGTCATTTAGTACCTTTTTCAGAAAAATGAGACAGAGGCTAGTCATTCATTTGATAGAGTGGTACAGAACAAAGGTCATAAAAAGACTTTTTACAAGATATCAAAAGGCTCTAGCTTGGCAAACAGAACTGCCCCCTAATGTCAATGCAGGAGTAGAGAGAAACCAAAGAGCGTGAAGAAAATTCAAGGATTCATTCTTCTGCATTGGCGAGTCAACTTCTTGATGTATTGAGATAGTGTAAACACTTTCATCTTAAGTTTTTATTATGTATTTACAAATAACTTTTTGATGTATTTTGGCAATGCCGATTTTGTTCGTCTTTGCATCAAATTCAGGTTTTGTTATTTACAATTTCTTGCTCATTGTTTACAAGTTTAGTCGTTTAATACAGATTTAATAAAGCATTAAATATGGAGTGTGCCTAAAATTTTCATACCTAAATATGATATGAAAAATGCAATTTTCTCCTGAATTTTTATTGTTTTTTGTTAAACTTGGTTTGTGCATTTTGTTTCTGATTGCACCATATATTTATAAGGGAATATGCTTGGAAAAACACCAAATTCCAACCATCAATAGTGGCCTTCAAACAGTCATAAATGACTAAATTGAAATTGATTTTGAAAACAGATGGATACTTTTGCAATTGTGCATATTTACCAAAACTTTTAGGGGTGTTTTTGACAAAGACTATTTTTTTTTGACCGAAATTCCACTGGAAGGACGAAATTGAAATAAAAATAAAAATTTGATGATTTTGAAAATTATTTTAAAACATAGGGACTAAAATGAAAATAGCCAAAAAAAAGTTACGAAAATAATATATTTATATATATATAAAATATTTGAATTTCAAATAGAACTTTGAATAATATTTATTAGTTTTGAAATTATTACAAATAATATATTATCTTTAAGAAATATTTTCGCTGGAATCGCTAGTTAGGCCGATGAGTGTCGCCCTGACCTGTTGGCAACATCGTCATCGCCCTCTTCTACTTCTCTATGTGACGTCGTCAACACTGCACGACGACCATTGCTTCCGTCCAAATGCAACTGCGGTGGCGAGACGACTGGCACCGCGTCCGTTTATATCTATATATATATATTATATTTACTATTATATAGGATATATTATATATTTACTATTTTTATTTTATGTATAAATATATATCAATTATTTTTTATAAATTTATATAGTATAAAAATATAAATTCAAAGTATTTTAATGTGGACCTTTGATCCTAAGGAATTTATAATCCAATGATTGTTATTGTTCATCATTATTTATTCAATAAATCTAAACATAATACTTAAATTTAAAAAGCTTAGAATTTGGACCATTGATTCTTTAAAAGTTAAAATCCAATGGTTGTAAATAGTTAATCACATTCAACGGTTGTTATTCGTATAACACGGATCAAACGGTTATGAGAATTAAGGGCATAATTGTCAATCACTAAAAAAGTTAACGTTGTTAGAGTTATTTAACGGATAGGGACGAGCGTGCAACATTTCAGAAAATACAAAGGAGTGTTTAGCTTATTTTCATATCACAGAGGGTTTTTTTAAGTTGGATTCTTTTGCATTTTACCCCATCAATTTGTCATCTTTTTCATAAGCTTCCACGTCTTCCTCACTCATTAACGTGCATACACACCTCACCTTGCATTTGAGGCCTGGTAGAAAGATCACACAGTTGTAGCACGTACTCTTTCTTTTCTGGCCATCATTTCAGCTTTAGTAAGAAGCCTTCTAAGTTGTTGTTTGTCATGCTAGGTTTAAAGGTAAGTTTTGTTGGTTGGTTTTTGGATTGTAGGTAAGAGTTGGTATTTTGGGATCTGTATAGGGTTTTTGGTGGATTATTTTTTGGTGTGTTGTGGATTTCTTAAAGATATCATTTGACTATTATCTTTTGTTTTCTTGCTAGCATGGTATCTTGGTTGAAGTTAGTATTTTTCATTGTTGCAACGGCTCCTTTTGTCTATTTTTTCAATACTGATAAACTCCATCGTGAAAAACCTCCCATCCAGAGTTTTGTTAAAAATGTGCATTTGTCTCAATTCTTCAAATCTCTCCAAATAAGCATTAACTGGTTCTTGTTGTAGTTTGTTGAATTCATAAACCACTCTCACAAGCAATGTCCTCAAATCTCTCTAAAACAGCCAGCACCAGTTCACTTCGAGACATCACCCTTCTTTTCAATGTAACATTGGTACCATAACTTTGTCGTACCTTCCAGATGTACATGTGCCAAGGGGACCTTCTGGTCTTCAGGGTTCCCATGCAACACCTCTTGCACATCCATAATCTAATCTTAGCCTGTCGTAGGTTTGTTCTTCTCCAGTTTACCTTAAAGCTCTTTTCTTCATCAACAAAATATCACTCTTCCTTTGAGCTTCTTGAGGCTCTTTTAATCTAGTACCATAAGCTAATTTTAATAGGTTATGTTCAAGGATCACCTGCCCTGATGCCAAATGTAATGATTTTGATAATTTCAAAAGAAAGGAAGTGAGATAGAGAAGAAAGAGAGAAAATTCAGAACTTGATAGGTTTTCTATTAATAAGGAAAAAACCCAACGACCACCGCTCTGTTTCTTTTCTACCCAACTTTTGACTACAAGAAAAATAAAATATATGACTATGTATTTCACCACTTCTTGCCCTAGCTCTCCTATTGGTTCGTGCCCTGTAGATTTTGTTGTGCCAATGAGAGCGCTAGGGTGGCTACGACTCAAACCCAATCCGTGGTTATCCACATGTCCCATCTCCCACTTCTCGTTTGCTTCAGAAACGGTGTCGCTTTCAAGCAATTCCCACTTTCAGCCATCTACCCTAACTTCACAGCAACTGTGTCATTTCTCTCCAACTCCGAGCCCTCTTTTTTGATCTGATGTGGAGATCCAATCGCACAGTTCTGGTTGTCCTTTCCCATCAAAGAGTTCGCGCTTAAAAGCACATTTCTCCCAAAATCGTGATTCCAGGAACAAAAGCATAACTTGTATTGATTTTATATTAATACTGCTTGTACTGTATTTATTTTTAAATTATGCTTTTAATTATACAATGTTGTCTTTTATCTGTAGTATTCAATTGATACTTTATAATTAATTTTAACGTTGTTGCAGTTTCAAACGAATACTATAAATATTTGCTAAAGTGAATTATTATCAGCCAAAATATCATATAAATATAAAATATAATACGCGTACTTAAACATTTCATCCTCAAATATACGACCGATATTCATTAAATTTTGAAAATTCAAGATATGTAGGGAAAACATGTGTTTTTTTTTTTCAACTACTTATAGATACATTAACATAGGACCATAATCCAATCCAAGATTTTGGAATAATTAGCCCTTGTGCTCTACAACCTCAAATCCATCAACACAAAATGTGTATCGTTCATCCCAACTCAAATATGCATACCAGAATGACAATATTCCGTGGCTGGACTTGCTCTTCATGCATACCATTATCACATGATGCATTTCAGCGGCTGCTTTTCTCGTCCTTAACACTCATCATCTTTTTCGTTTGTTCTGGGAGTGTATTGGCCAGTCGAAGATGGGGAGTACCCTGGCGCACTAGGAGAGTATCCAGCGCTCGGGCTGCAGATGAGCCAAAGGCGACAATCAGGACCGTACAAATGTAACTAAATTACATTGAGTCAAGATTCAATGTGACAATGGAGTGCAGTGCAGGCTCACCTGTACTGAGGAGAGCTAGGAGAATCTGGGCTTGCACTGGAATTATACGGACTGAAAGTTTCGTATATTACTAGTTAGTCGGGAGGACAATACTACTGAAAACAATCTCGACAATGTATACAGATAAATATGAAATTTCAGAAAAAGTAAAAGAGGTAGTCAAATTATAATGACAAACTCATATCAATGGAAAAACACTTGGGCGGGTGTGGCATAAATATGTTTCAATTGTTAAATAATGGAACGGACATGGTTGATACTAATAACAGATTCACCTAGTGTTCATATTAACCATCGATATAAAAATGAATCAAATGAGTACTAGCAATGAGTAGCAGTGAGCATAATGCAGTTTTTCTGATATTGAAACCTCTCATGAAAAATGTAATTGAAAGAAAACGAATAATAACAAGCTAGGAATGGGATACCATAGTGAATATACCTGGTTGGGCTATAATTTGGACTAGACGGAGAATATGACGGAGATGTTGGAGAATATGATGGTGAAGTTGGGCTGCAGACCAAAGTATAAACAGTAATATCTCAGTCTGAATAAAATGGAACAAGGAAAAAGCAGTATTTTGACACACAGCAATGCTGTGCATCGCTTTTCAAGACATCCTGATCTGTCAACTAAATAGAACAAGAAAATGATAGAAACAAGTGAGGCACGGTCTACTTGATCAATCAAACATTAGAATGACCTTGAGGTATTCTTGCATGATCATGTCAAAATAATAGAGCACTGAAGGTTAAGCCAGTGACAATTATCAGTTCTCTTTTTAGAAAACATACTCTTTTAAGACCAAATCAATTCACAAACCAGCCACACCTGGTTCCTTATGGTGAGCCATCCATGACACTTAGAATATCTAATACACAGCCAAGTTTTTATTTTCTCACATAATCATGAGTTAATAGTCAGTAATCACAACGAGCAAAAACTACAAAAGTGTTTTGCCAAAATTACCTGTAACTTGGAGAGGAGGGACTATATGGACTCGTTGGCGTGATCTTTGGGCTTGTAGGTGAATATGCCAGAGAAGGGCTGTACCTTGCTGAAGGGTTGTAACTTGGAGATGTAGGACTGTAACTTGGTGAGGTAGGACTGTAACTTGGTGAGGTGGGGCTGTAACCAGGTGAGGTGGGGCTGTAGGCAGGTGAGGTGGGGCTATATGATGGAGAAGTTGGGCTGTAAGATGGAGAGGTAGGGCTATAGGATGGTGAAGTTGGGCTGTAAGATGGAGAGGTAGGGCTATAGGATGGTGAAGTTGGGCTGTAAGATGGAGAGGTTGGACTGTACGAGGGTGAAGTTGGGCTGTAAGAGGGAGAAGTTGGGCTGTAAGCAGGAGATGTTGGGCTGTAAGCAGGAGAAGTAGGGCTGTATGCCGGAGAAGTAGGGCTATAGCTAGGGGATGTAGGACTGTAACTTGGAGAGGTTGGGCTATAGCTAGGAGACGTTGGGCTGTAGGTAGGGGAAGTAGGTGAATAAGATGGACTGGTGGGAGAATATGCAGGGCTTGTTGGGCTATACCCAGGAGAACTAGGACTATAGGTTGGGGATGTTGGACTATAACCAGGGGAAGTTGGGCTGTAACCAGGGGAGGTAGGACTATATCCTGGAGATGACGGGCTGTATGCAGGAGATGATGGGCTGTACCCTGGAGATGATGTAGGCGAAAAGGCCATTCCACCAACATAAGGAGAAAATTGAGCATCTGAAACAGGAGATAACCGAAGATTTGGGCTCAGCAAATAACTAGGCGACATCATGCCATCATGGTACGGGGTTCCTGTGAGGGGTGAGCGGGCTGGAGTCATGCCAAATTCTAGTCCACCTTCCATGTAACTGGGCAATGGGATCTCAATAGCTTGCTTTAACATCTCTTCATTCAGAAGCAAGCCACAGTCTCCTGTGCCAATAGGTGCAAGCTGACCTAACATAATATTTTCGGTGACACCCCTGAGGTAATCCGTTTCTGCAAAGACAGCAGCATCAAGCAGAATGTCCACTGTTTCCTCGAATGAGCATCTCATCATGGGCCCAGTATCATTGCGATTAATGCCATGACGAGTGATGGCCATCAAGTGACCACGATATGTCATGGTATCGCATAATATTGCCAAATGTCGGTAGTTCACATAAGACCCATCAAAAGATATGACAACACGCAACTCATCAAGCAAAGCTTTACGAACTGCCTCAATTCCAAGAACTTCAATAACTTCGATCAAGTGGTTGCTTGTTGTCCTCCTAGAATCCACGTCTTCATGGCACGCGACAGCTAAAAGATTAACACCTTCCGTGTCCAGCATCCACTCATTCTCTGCCTTGAATCCCTCATTGTCGTCAAACTTATTCACCTTACTGTTTTTTATGAACACCTTATTGATATCTGGTATGCCTCGAAGTGCCATTTCTGTGAGCATGTTACTCTCAACCTTTTTGAGGAACACGTCATCCTCAGCCGATTCATCCTGCAATTCACCCTTAGGGGCTTCATCGTTCATGATACGAATACGAAGGATCAGCTTCTCAGCATTATCATCATTAAATATGCACGTCAGATCATCCTCAAATTCAAGATTAATCTTCTCTGCAATATCTGCCATGCTGAGCTTCTTATCCACCATCATTTCTCGGTTTAACTCTATGCGTAGCAACCAAGGAGAGATCTTGTTGGGGTCAATCTCTTCGTCAGGCATCTCATAATAGGACTTCACAAATTCAACATCTTCATCAATAATAGTGCTCATAGGATCTGGATCATACCATACCTCTGTGGCTTGTGTCACACTCCGTAAAGTTGTATATTCTAGAGCGCACTGAACATTTTTAGCCCTCTCCTTGGTTTTACTCACATCAGGCTTTAAGTACACAGAGAGAGAGGGTGTTTTAATTTTCTTAGCAACATTAATAATCTCCCTCAACCTCGGTACACCTAAAGTAACATTCTTGGCACTCACACCAGCATAGTGGAATGTATTAAGAGTCATCTGTGTGGCAGGCTCACCAATAGATTGTGCAGCAACGCATCCTATCATTTCCCCAGCTGCAACAAGTGACTGTAGAAAACGGGATTCTATCTCGCCGATAACCCAGTCAAAAGCTTCACGAGTAAGTCTGTACTCCTTCAGAACCCTCTTACTTGCTAAGGCACTGCGAAGCAATATATTGAAGAAAAGAGTAGCATTCTTTTGGGCTTCCATACTCAAATAATCATCACCAACGACCACCTTAAGCCTTTCTTGTAACTTATCAACAGCTTCCACAATCTCCATTGGATGCATATCAGAAGGCCTTCGGAAATCAACTTTAAAGGTCTTTTGAGCATTCAATACAAGCCTCTTAATATTAACAGGCAGGGGCCAAGAGTTGTCACCCGTGGTTGCAATCTCTGTCCCAAGTTGATGCCTGTCAGCTTCAAGTTTCTGAACCTCTGCATCAAACACACTGCGGATTTCGCGAATTGTTTTTAGATCTTCTACAGCTTCAGGCAACATATAACTAGGATTCCAGTTTGTACTATCAATCTCATATTTGTACATGTCATTGAAATCCGATTTCTTCAGCTTCAGTGACTCCAGAGGTTGTGATTCGATCCAAACAGCATCCATACCATCTTCCCCATAGAGAAACTGAATTACATCACCTAAGGAATTCCTAACAGTCCCATCATATTTAACCATGATATCCTCCATGGCCTTCACCAATCGCCTCTGAATATATCCAGTCTCAGAAGTTTTCACTGCAGTATCTATAAGACCTTCCCTCCCACCCATGGCATGGAAGAAGAACTCTTGAGGAGTCAATCCCCGAAGATATGAGTTCTCCACAAACCCACGACTCTCTGGACCATAATCATCTTTGGTGAAGTGTGGCAGTGTGCGATCTACGAATCCAAAAGGAATTCGTTTGCCTTCAACATTCTGTTGCCCCACACATGCAGTCATCTGAGAGATGTTGATAAAACTTCCCTTAGATCCTGCAGTGACCATAGCCTTCAGGTTGTTACTTTCTGACAAGCTCTTCTGTGCACTGCTTCCAGCATCATCACGCGCTTTATTCAACACCTACACAGATAAAAACACATCAGGATTCATCAAGTTGTTGGAAGAGAAGTAAACTGTTCAACAAACCTGGTTCACTCTGTTCTCAAATGATTCCATCATTGTTCGACCAGGTTCAGCCTCCAACTGTTTTTCCTGAGCAGCCCTAATAAGTTCTTTCACCTGATTCTTTGCATTTGAAATAGTTTCATTAATCTTCTCCATTGTTGCAGCATCAGCAATTGTATCACCAATTCCCATGCTAAAAGCATTCTGCAAAAGCCAATAATTTACAAGCCATTGTGTATGTCCCAAAAACTTGCGAGCTGCATCTGGACCCACCTCTTCCCTGAGACCATTACCGTTAATTAAATACAGAAACAACAATCAAGAATCTTTCATGCGCTAGCATCGAAAAGTTTCAACACTAATAAATGGCTATTCATCTCAAGTTTGGATTTACTGATGATGCAGCTTTCTGATGTTATACGATTAAGACATCACCCAACAATACCAGTACCACAAATGAACATGAATGGAGGAACATGAAAGTACTCTTCTATGCATGCCAAGTTATAAGGAGAAAAAGTGGTTCAACATTTTCCCAAAAGATCCTCATGTAGCTCTAAGTCTTTTGAAGAAAAAGTTGACTCTCTCGTTTTCTGGACCAAAGAAACATTCTCCGCACAATGACACTTCTTTTGTTAAGCTTCTATGATGATCGCATGCATGTACTGACAGAGAATAACTTTTGGCTGTAAACAGGAAGCATTTTTTGGTGCCAAATTCATGATATACTTACCCATCAAGAAAAAGAAATGACGAAAGAAAAGGATTCCCACTATATAACAGGAAAACATGCAAAAGTATTTACAGAAAATTATGTGGTAGCTCAGCACATTTAAAAATAAAAAATGACAAACTTCGATTTACTTATGTATTTCTTTCCATCACTCAGATACTTCTTTTGCTAAGCTTCTATGATGATCGGCATGCATGTACTGACAGAGAATAACTTTTGGCTGTAAACAGGAAGCATTTTTGGTGCCAAATTCATGATATACTTACCCATCAAGAAAAATAAATAACGAAAGAAAAGGATTCCCTCTATATAACTGGAAAACATGCAAAAATATTTACAGAAAATTATGTGGTAGCTCAGCACATTGCAAGATAAAAAATGACAAACTTCCATTTTCTAATGTATTTCTTTCCATCGCTCAGAGTACCACACTCTCCAAATTACTTATATGTTCCAATTTGACTCTGTATGGAGATAGAGTATGAGACGAACTACACTATTGATCTCAAAATTAGTGGTTGGGAGTTATTGATGTTGCATTATCTAGGAAAAGTCCATCTTAGCACTTGGACCCTTATTTTGGGACATCGCACAAACGAACTGAGAGCAATAAAATTTTGGGACAGGAGATAAATAAAAGTATTCATACCCTATAAAATAGAATATGCAGTTCTTGTTAAACCCATAAAACACAGCAATAATCTTACAAGCAAAAGTCTAGAATGAACAAACCAGATAACATGTATGAGACTTCCGGTGGATGTCCCAAGTGTCTTCTTGCATAGAGTGCCAGAAAGTAAATCCCCTTTTTCTATTCGTACTTGAGTATCCCCAGGAGTTATATATCCTTTTTCAGTTTCTTGATGCCATGCTGAATACCTCAACAGATTTATCTGTTTTGGTATAATTAAATTAAATACTTGTTTTCCAGTCCAAAGGGGCCTAGGTTTCAGAATTGTTGGAGCAGGTACTTTGCCATCAAAATCCTCCCACCACATCAGAATGTTCATGAAAACATCCTGCATATACGGAGGTAATAATTTAAAAATGGAAGTAAACATTTACCAGTAAAGATACTACGGAGAGGAAAAACACTAGATGTTACCTTTTCAATAAATGTATCTCTTTTGGTGATTTTGCGACATCCTAAAAGTGTATCCTGCACTATTCCCATTACAGGTCGATTTGATTGAGGTGACACAATGCATTTTGGGACCAACATCAGTTCCATCACTTCAGCTCTAGTTTCAAATGACTGGGGAACATGCATGTTCATTTCATCCCCATCGAAGTCGGCATTGTAGGGCGAAGTAACAGACAAATTCAAGCGGAAGGTGGAGTAAGGCATAATCTTGATCCTATGCCCCATTATAGACATTTTATGGAGACTCGGTTGCCTATTAAAGAGGAGGAAGTCACCATCAATCAAGTGACGCTCCACCTGTATGATCAATAACAGAAATTCAGCACAAAATGAAGCACTCTATTACCAGATCATTCTCATGTATAAAGCATCGACCTCACCTTATAACCGAGTTCCAGATGCTGATCACTGCTTTTCTTCAAATACCGGAGATCAAGCCTCTGGCCGTCGTCCCGAATTATATATTTAGCACCAGTTTTGCCAGGAGGAGGATGAGGTCCATTTTCCACAAGCTCTTTCAACCTGTTTTCAAGGTAATGTTCTGCTCAATAGCTAAAAGAAAATGTAACACAGGGTAAAAATTCAAGAACATAACATAAGAGTCAAACCTTTCAATGTTATATGGAGTTACAGTTTCTGGATACGTGAGATTTAGGGCAATACTCCAAGGTACACCCAGTTCATCAATATTGATGGTTGGATCGGGTGTAATCACAGTACGTGCTGAAAAATCTACTCTTTTTCCCATCAAGTTACCTCTGATCCGACCTTCTTTTGCCTTAAGCCTGCTGCATATTGATTTGATTGGTCTCCCAGATCTTTGGGTAGCCTAGAGCATACCAGGATACTTCAATGATTAGATAAGTGGTACTGAACAAATTCAGACATAGTTCCAATAAATGGACGAAAATACCCTTGGTTGTCCTGGTAACTCATTGTCAAAGTATGTGGCAACATGGAACTGCAGCAACTGCGCAAACTCTGAGATGATGTGTGCAGGAGCCCCATTCCGCTCCTGCAACTTCAAATTCTCATTGTGCCGGATGATCATTGCCAGTTGATGAGTTAAATCATCCTGCATGAGATTCAAATATCAAATCTTCCCACAACTTAAAAGCAGCACCTAGTGCGAGGTATAGTAACTTAATCAATTTTCATTATACAGAAACCTGACATGATCGTTATACCAGAATACTAAAAGCAATCCAACAATTTAGCACAGGCCACGAGAATTGTAAAGATCAAGAGGGAAGTGGCATGCCTCACTCCTTGAAGAAGTATCCATCATTACAGAAGGTCTAACAGGAGGAGGCGGAATTGGAAGAACTTGAAGAATCATCCAGTCAGGGCGAGCATATTTTGGGTTCAAACCCAACAATTGACAATCTTCATCAGTTATTCTCTTCAGAATGCTAAGAACCTAAAAGGAAAAGCTTTTAGAAATTGCTGAAATTAAAAACATTAATCAACCTAACACATAATTCAGATTGGAATATGAAGTTGAAAGCCTCTTTCTCCCCTTCTGACGTGTGGTACATGATACCTTGTCTGCAGAGAGTAGTTGTTTCCGCTCAACAGGTTCAGGCAGCTGGTCCTGGTCATCATTTTTCTTCTTTTGAATCTTGTATTCAGCAACCATCTTCATTCCATCAATAGAAATTTTCGGCTGCTGAGCACCACATCCACCTCTGCTCTTCTTCACGGGTTCATCAGGATCTTGACCTCGCACATCAATCTCATCACCTCCATCACATTTGGATTTGTTTTTGCAGGCATCTAATATCTTTCTTAGTCTATTTTTAGGGTTTCGTATTCTCATGGCTTGCTTGAACTTTGGATCGTCCTAGGAAAGATTACACAGATGTTGTTAATTATTGTAGAAACTGAATTATTGCCTGTGAAATTCTATCATATGTTTTCTTTCAATAAGAACCTTAGAGCACTAGAGAAAACTAAGGGCTTTTTTAAAAACACAGCTGTTAACATAAGAACTAGATGAATCCAGATCATGAAACATATCAAAGTCTTCTGAGTCACATTACTCATATTTCCATCATGAGAAATCCGTATTTTAAAGATATAAACAGCGTTAAAGATTCCTAAATTGGATCACTAGCTGGAATAAGCTTCACATGTCCTACACTCCAGTTAGCCTTACAAGGTATGCTCCATTCGGAATGGTCATCTATATTAAGCATCGTATGGACCTCTTCTACAAAATGTGAAATCAAACTACTCAATGATTAGGAGACCACCCTTTCAAGATCTAGCAAATATTACTTCACATTGATCCTGTGATAGTAGATACTAGCAGTAATAAAAATTCAAAATAGATGAAAGCCTACCAGTGCTTTTCTTAAAAACAAAAAAATAAAATGGTTTTTGTCCATTTCTTGCTTTTCAAATGAGTTCCTCCGCAAAATTGAATGGTTGTACTCCCTAGTTACTAAACTGACTCGACTTAACACGACTTCTCTATCAAGGACCAGAATATGATAAAAATGACACAATTTTCACATGTGATTTGGGCAACAGGTTACCATCCAAGTGGAGTTATTGATGCTCTAGAACTCTGCAATTAAGAAGGTGTTGATCTACGTTTCACAAACTCATGGGTTTTAATCTAATAGTAGTAGTTTTTTCTTATGAGATTTTATACTTTGATTTTGGGATAATTACACCCCCTCCCTTGAGGTTTGGTGTAATTACACGTAGACCCCCTGTGGTTTGAGAAATTACATCTAGTACCCCTAAAGTTTGCGTCCGTCTAACAAATAGATCCCCCGTTAGTCAAAATTCACCGAATTTGTTGATATTAACAAAAGAAAAATTAATGAAAATCGATATTTATCCTTGATTAACTTATTATTAACTTATTACAGGCCAAATAAATTATTTATGACTAAAATACCCTTATAATGGTGAAGATATACTGTCTCATATGTTTTAACGTGTGAAGATATATAAGGGTAGTTTGGTCATAAAACAAGATTCGTTTGACCTACAATAAGTCAGTAATAAGTTAATCGATGGTAAATATTGATTTTCATTAAATACTTTTTGCTAATATCAACAAATTTAGTGAATTTTGATAAAGGAGGGACAAAATTTGTTAGACATAAGCAAAGCTCAGGGGTACTAGATGTAATTTCCCAAACCACAGGGGGTCTACGTGTAATTACACCAAACCTCAAGGGAGGGGAGTGTAATAATCCCTTTCATTTGTATTTGACATATTGAACTACCATAGGTAGAAAACAATAAACAGATGTTTCTCTTCATGTCAACTTCTACTTATATGTTTGGACTACTCAAGCTTATGAATTATTACAAATATTACATTTTCTTTAAAAGTAGAATAAAATACTTCGAAGAACATCACTAGTATCTTGACTTGTGTGATATGGAAGTAGTTCTTGACATGGAGATCAAAATTGTTAAGCTAAAAATCATTTCACCCTCTACTAAGAGATGCTTCACCATCGCCGTTACCATCAATCCAATATCTGTTCCTTCTCAAACTTAAACTAAACAGCACAATTTGTTGTAGTTTGCAACTCTTAACAGCTATTAATAAGGAAGTCCTAGCATGTCGAAAAGGCAAGGTTGCAAACGAATATTTCCACATGAGGTTAAACACACTGAAATCTAATTGTCGTCAGACTCACATTTAAGTGGAAGCTGGGGAGGGTCCAGAATGTCAAAACATTGCGAGACAGTCAATCCATGACCTCTCCAAAATTAACAATTCGGGCATCATATATACCTCATCAGCCAAAATCTTGGAGCAATTGAAGCACACACAGCGCAGAATACTCAGCACAACCTTCATGAATCCAATGTGAAACATGGGTTTAGCGAGCTCCAGATGACCGAAGTGACCAGGACACTCAGCCATGTTAGACATACAAGTCTCGCACTTCATCTTCCTATCAATCGTCCCAAGTCGCGGGTCACTCAAACCGCCTATCTTCGGCTTACCTCTCTCCATCGTCTCACCGTGCTCTATGTGAACTACCGACATTTGCCTCTACAAAAACAAATTCACAGCATTACCCGATTATCTCAAGTGGAAGATAAAAGTCACTCATACATAGCTGAACAACAAAGCAGTAAACTATTACGATCTCATCAGGGCTAAGTATGCCGAACTGTACAACCCGGACTTTGGCGACCTCCGCCGGTGAAAAAGGAAACCGCAAATCCATAGAGGCGGCGGAGATGAAGTATGGCGGCTTTTTATATGATTATGGGTTCTTGGATTCAGCAAGATTTATCACCCAAACTTGATTTCAGTTTCTGCTAACCGTTAATTTCCTAGGGTTCTTCAGAAATCTGTGATATATTCAGGTTTCATACCCCTTCTAGAAAAGACTTTGGGAATAAAAGGAGAATAGGCGGGGTTTGAGGGGTATTTATAGACAGGAACGCCTTGGTCCTTTAGCTGAGGGGCCCGTTTGTTCAAAGATAATTCAAAATCGTTAATAATCAAATATTTGTCTCCTAAAATTATTACCGACTGTCAAAACGCATTCGATATATATGTATTTAGTAATATCATTATTCTCAAAAAACATGATGGAAAATTCTCTTATTTCTCTCACACTCTATACATTAATTCCTATACAAACTCTTTGGCAAACCCTAACCCTAGCCATGGAGGTGGCGATACTAGACAAGGGTCGGAGGCAGTGGCGAATGATGACGATGGGGTGCAAATGATGATTCAACTTCTTGAAATTCATTAAAGTTGTTGGGTGAGTCGTTGAAAAGGGTTATATTGAATCTTTAGAAGTTTGCATAATCTCAAAGCGGGTTGGGAGGAAATCCTCAAAGTAGAGGTTCAAGATAGTCAATTCCTTACACCGCCAGTGATACCCAAAGTTATCCTCCTACTAAACCCTTGCTTTGATCATTAAGTGCCAAACTTCCATTACACATACAAAGAGGTACGAAGACATTGGGTCCCCTTGCCTCTAGGCCCGAGCACCTTGGAAGAATCAATGAATTGTGCCATTGAGACACATTGAGAAACCTGTTGTAGCAATGCACTCCTCTACCACTGCATGAATAATTGTGGAAATTGAAACATCTTCAGAGTTGCCAAGATGAAATCCCACCCCACTTGGTCATAGGCCTTACGCAAATCCACTTTGAGGGCACATCTAGGTGGAAGGTCTTCTAATTATAGACATCCATTAACTCTTGTGCCAGGAGGAGGATGTTATTTGTGATTTCCCGACGTGGTACAAGTTGAACAGTCAGTGTCATTACATAAGTATTGGGCAACAAATTTATCCTCCCCGTGGGTGACGAAGGCTATTAAGAGTAAGCTCCGTAAGTTTCTTTGGCATGGCAGTGCAGCACGAGGCTACTCCAAAGTAGCTTGGGATAGGGTATGTGCGTCAACTGCAGAAGGAGGGCTGGGACTACACGTGTCTAGGTGCAAAGCTGGACAGGGACAAAGTATGGGGGTGGAGGGGCAGGAACAACCTTTACTCTCATTGGATTGGTTATACCTATGACCCCATCACAACCCACCATTAGTTATGGTGTCATGACCAGGCCAACTACTCAAACCGGTGGCATAGAGGGTACCCACGCCATTTAGGGTTCCAACGCGTGCTAGAAGGACAATGACATTGTTGGTTGCGCGACTTATGCAATATAGTACCGAAGATGACGTGAACCCTAGCCTCCTGGCTTGAATGAGGGACTTGTATAGAATAAGAAAGGTATTAAAGCTATTCAAAATAAGGCCATGTATTCTTATATTTGAATTTTATTTTACCACGTAATAAAATATTAAATTTAAATAAATATATTATTATTTATCTTTATCCAAAAGATTTACCAAATTTTATTGGATAATTTAGTTAGTAAAATTATTTAAATTTTATTTTTATATTTAATAATATTTAAATAGTTATTTTCTATTTTCCACTTAAAAATATTTTTTGTTTTTTATTTAAATTTAGTTAGTAAAATAAGGTAAATATATTATTATATTCAATATACTTTGAATTGAGAGTAATATTAATTTGTTTACTTTTATATTTTATATTTTAAATTTTAGTTTTAATTTATTTTTTTTAAAGGTAAATTTCATATATGTAAAGAAATTGTACAAATCCATTGATATAGCTCATGGCAAGCTCACGCTATCCTACAAATCTTATACAAAATGGATGATTGTAAACTAACTTGAAATTATCGCCCCTTGATTCTTTCTCTAATTTGCTCAAGGACCGACAATCATGTGAGGTGGTCGGCTAGTACCCCCAAATTGCATGTCATTCATTTCCTGCCAAATGTGGTATACCAACGACGCCAAAACTGCTCTATACGAGTGGTTCAATAAGTGGGATTTCCCCCACCGTCTTGTAGCTTAGTTGAGGCAAGTTTACCAGCAGTTAGCATATGGCCAAATGAATCAAACTTCCCTACGCAGCACAAAGATACAATCTCTAGACTAACGACAGTCAAAAATTAGATGTGTGTGTGATTTATTCGCCTCAGTACCGCACAAGAGTCACCTTCGATTTGCATGTTGTAGCCAACTCTTATCTATCGTGGACAACTTCTCTTGGATAGAAATCCATAGAATGGACCGATTCCGCAGAACTGAATGCCCCCCATAAGCAAGATATGCCAGGGGGCACTCGGTGCAGCAGGCTGGATCAGCTGCAATGCACTAAATGTAGTGAACTTGTTGGCGAGCTCTTCCATCTAATATTATCCTGTCCCCACCGTGTATAGCTGGCAAAGTTTCAATGATTTCTTCAATCTAAACATCAGTTATAGAGGCTAGCGTCAATCCCATGTTGGATGACTATTGACAGGGGTATCGTGATTGTAATTCTTATCACCAACAGGGCTTTAGGATATTTGTGTAATAGGACAAGCAAAGGGTGCCAATGACCTTGCCATAATCGCATATTATCTCCCGTGACAATATCGTATTCAAGCATAAGCAATATTACATGCCTAAGCTTCAACAATTTCCTCCAACTCCATGAGCCTGTTGATGGTCCAACATCCAGATTGTATGGCGTTTTAGCCGGTACTGTTTTATCCACAGCACCCAAATTGATGTTGTATTGTTGCTCAATACCTCCCATAAGTGCTTACACGTGAGGGCTCGGTTAATGGATCCTACCGTCTGTGTGCCTAAGTCACCCACTTCCTTCCTAAAGTAAATTTGGTTCCAAGAAACTTTGCATATCCAATAGAACCTATTCCTTTCAAAAAGATTTTTTTGAATCTCTTCTCGAGCTCTCTAATTACTCCATTAGGAAGGAGAAAACTGATGAACAATACACATGCAGCGAAACCAACACCGATTTAATGAGTTGTACCCTTCTTGCAAACGATACTAGAAAAAACCCCATGCAACAATTTTCTTATCAACTTTGTCAAGCAATGGTCCACAGTCATTGATAGACAATCTGGTGGCAAGGAGAGGAACTCCCAAGTATCTCACTGTAAGTTGAGCCACCGGGAATTGGATCAGATTTTGTAGTACGTTAGCTTAGCCAATTGCAGATTTTGACATAAATAATTAGTTTCTCTAAAAGTTCTCACGCAATCCAGATAATTGTCTGAACTTCTCTAAGCCCTCCTTTAATACAACAAGTGATCTATGATCTGCTGCACGAAATAACAATAAGTTATTAGCAAACGTAAGATGAACAACTGCAATTCTTTATATCGTCAATGATATTGGAAATGCCGACAATGAGAAATTCTATATTTCATATTAGCATGAAAAGTCTCCATTACCAACACAAAAAGACAAAGTGACAGGGGGTTGCCCTGCCTTAAGCCCCTATCAGCTTGAAAGAAACCCTTTGTTGGCTATTGCACTTGATTGTGAACAAAGTTGTAGCGATTGCATCACCTAATTAACAAAGACACCAGGGAACTCATACAAGGATGATATAGCTTATAGAAAGTCCCACTAAACAGTACCATATATCTTTTGGAGATCAACCTTGAGAGTGCACCGATGTGGGAGGTTTGCCCAATTGCACCCTATGCATAAACTCTTGGGCAAGTAGAATACTATCACTAATCCTTCGACCCAATACAAATTCAGTTTGAGTGCGGTCGATTAGGGTGCTCAACACAACCTTCACTCTGGCCACTGTGATTTTTTTATATCAATTTATATAGCATGTTACAATAAGATATTGGCGAAAATTAGCCACCTTCACAAGTAGTTGTACTTTGGGGATAAGTGTAATCAATGTAGCGTTGATTTGCTTTAGGATCCTTCCTTATGGAAAATTTGCATTACTGCTTGAGTAACAACAACTCCAATTTTCAGCCAAGCCGCTTTAAAAAACCCCGTCGTAAACCCATTAGGGCCTGGGGCCTTATTACTCTCAATATCCCAAAGGGTTGTACTCACTTCTTCAACCAAAATTGGTGCACTCAACAGCTGTGCATGCATTTTTGTCACAGTTCCTATCAAGTATGAGTGCAATTGGGACATGTCTATGTTTCATTGTTCTCTAGTCGCCCCAAGCAAACTCTGAAAATACCCCACAATCTCATGTACCACCTCATGTGGCTCCTTTAGGTCGTCACCCATTTTATTATGTTGTTGGTAAATACGTTGCTTAGCTTTCCTGACATCAATTTTCTAGAAAAATACCTATGTGCATTGGTCATCGTTATTTGGTCAAGCAATCTTTGCTTTCTGTTTAAGCATTTTCTGCTCCTGCAACACTGCCTGGGACCATAGTGAGCGAAAAACCTTTTCAAAGTCCTGAAAGAGCGTGTCAAATGGGTACTGCTACAATAAAGTCTGAATATTGGACAAAAAAAACCTGTTGCAGCCGAACATTCTAAAATAAGTTGTCTTTCCTCCTTCTTAGGTCTAGAAACACAGGTCTTAAGAGTTTAAGTTTGTGAACCACACTATACATAGGTGAAAGCGAAGCGGATCGGCCCGGGAGAGGCCGCGTGCAGAAGCGCGCGACCGTTTGAATGTAACAAAAACGTAAACACATAATAACAATGGAATTTAAAACCGATCAACGGGTGTTCCCTTGATTCTCCCGGTCGTTCGGTGTATCTCATGAACAAAAGAAAAAACATGCAAGATCCATGGAGGCCATGGACTTTTGGAGATGACAGACTTTCTGTTCTTCTCCAACAATAGTGAATCCCTTCGGCTGATCCATATAGATCTCTTCCTCAACGAAATTTTGTCTTCACATCTGCTATATTTCATAGTCATACCATGCAACTCTGGCAAGCATAATTCGAATGGACTTAGCCATGGCTACTGGCAAATAGGTTTCCTCAAAGTCAACCCTGGGTCGTTTAGTGTAGCCTTTCGCTACTATCGTAGCTTTGAAGGTAGTTACTTCTCCATCAGCCCCAAGTTTAAGCTTATAGACCCATTTACACCTGAAAGGTTTCACACCTTTGGGAGGGTCCGCAAGCGTCCATACTTGGTTTGTGCTCATGGAGTGCATTTCGGCTTTCATGGCCTCAAGCCACTTCCTTGAATCGACATCCGACATCGCATCCCGTATGTCTTAGGATCATTATCCAATTGACCGGTCACGCCTAAGAAGCCATACCTCTCGGGGGAAGTGGCACTCTTGCTGACCTACGAAGGACTGGAATATTAGTGGAAACAACGGGCGTAGACACAATAGGAGCTGATGGTTCTGGCACCGTGGTTGGCTCCTCGGGAGGCTGCTCAACATGCTGGGGTTGAAGAGGCTATCCAACACGTTGAGCCTCATGAGGCTGCTTAATCTGTCAGTACTCAACCTAAAACCTCTTAACGTAGTATCTATAGCTCCTTGCGCTGATGACTGAAGCGTCTTGCTTGATTCCTCAAGGAGAAGTTCATCACATTGGGAATCCGATGGAAAATCCTTTTTCAAGAAGGCTGCATTCCTCGGGACAAATACCTTTTGCTCAGATGGGTCATAAAAGTAATAACCTGCAGTTTCTTTCGGATAGCCAACGAACCTGCACAAGCCAGATCTCGACTCTAGCTTGTCTCCCACTAACCTCTTAATGTATGCAGGGCTACTCCACACTCTCAAGTATTTGTAGGATGCCGGTTTGCCGTGTTATATCTCATATAGTATCTGGGCTACAACACTGGATAAAGCTTATAGCAACCAAGTCTTTCGACCCGGTAGCCTTTCGCACAAACCTAAGATACAGGCATGGTGTGTATGTGATTGGCGTGGTCCTTCAAGTCTGGGGACTAATCTCGTACTATCGGAGCCAGGATTACGAATCATACCGACCAACCCACTCAAGGTTTCCCATATGACGATTCCCGCGAGTCACCTCAATCAGCCGCCACCGAGCCAACTAACTCACTAATATTGCATGGACGACTCTCGTCTATTTGCCGATGAAACATGACTGCAATCCTTAGTGCAAATCTCGATTGGACCCTGGATACCCAATCTCGAGGTCCTTAACTTGGAGAGTTTCAGACCGATCCATAGAGACTGGATTCATGACTGCCAACCTATGCGTAGTCCACCCTCTTGGATTAACGCATTCGGTCTGTGGGCTTTGCTTGTGCATTGAACAGTAATACAGAGTAAGTGAACACAATCAAAGTATAAATGCCATAAACTGAACATCACTTTTATTCAGAACAATTTATTTTATACCACGACTGTTAGAAACAGGTTACATAAGCCTAACTAAATTAGCTTCACGATCACCTATTATAAAATACATTGTCTTTCCTCCTTCTTAGGTCTAGAAACACAGGTTTTAAGAGCTTAAGTTTGTGAACAACACTATATATAAAATTCCATGTATATGATGCATCTAGATGTTCCCGACTTGCTGCATGAGATCAGGCGCTCGCGTTAAGAAATTGTTGAACTGAAAAATACCTTCTCTTCTTGTGTGTGAGCTTCAGTTTGCACGACTAGGGAGCAACGGTCAAATGTCCTCGGAGAAGTACAACAATAGGTGCTAAGTGGCCACTGAGTGAACCATTCTTCATTCCCAAGGACTCGATCCAGATCTTTCCATAGACTCAGATCTCTCAAGTTGCAATTGTTCCATGAATATTGGAGGCCCCTTGACGGAAGTGTGATTAATCCTACTTGCAGGAGGCATTGCCTGAATTCCATCACAGCCACAGAATAATCTCCCATAGCCCCACAAAATTCACTATCATATACCACGGTATTGAAATCTTCTATGATCAGCCATTCGATAAAGAGCATGTGATCTGCATTCTAGGTAAGAAATTCCTACAAGGCCCTACGTTCACCCATTTCGTTGGCTTATACACAATGGTAACATGGATTGGCATGTGCATATGCCATTAGACAATCTTGCAATGTACAAATTGATCACCAACCAGCAACACTGCCAAGTCAATCTCAACCACATCCCACCCAGTCCATATCCATTTTCCTGGACCCTGGGTATAATCAAAGTATCATCTCCAATGAATGTATACCAGTAAAATTCTGAATACATGAAGCATTTTGTGCTTGATTATGCGTCTCGAGCAATCCTACAACGACTAATTTAAATTCATGAATAAGTGCCCTTACAATATTTTGGTGGTATTATTTGTTAAGACCACACATGTTCTAAACCACTAATGAAATCATGATTGCAACATGGGAGGGTTGCTGTTATTAGGGCTCCTTAACACATGCAATATCAGTCTCTACATCGGTTGCCTCATCTAGACTCCACAATACATCAAACGGGTTATAAACAACTATAACTTTCCCCTTGTCCTTCTGCAGCTTCTGCGTATTCTGTTGTTTATCCCCCGCATTCTTTGAGTTTCAGTTGGATGAGGGGAGGGAGGCCATACCTCTTTGGGCTTAGGAACATACACCTGGACGTTTGGTCTATGGGTGGGTTTATTCTTTGTTGGACACTGTGACGCAGCATGGCCCAACATTTGATAATGAGTGCACTTCGTCGGAAGCCATTCATATTCAATGTAACCTTGCATGAACACCTCGCTTCTCCGTCTATAGTTGGTCTCAAAACCACCAAGTGCTTAGGCAGCACTCTTTGGATCAATCAACACACATACACAAGCGTAGTCGTTCTAGTGCTCTCTCTAGTGACCGCATCATGGTAGATGGGCCTCCCAACTCCACTAGCCACCACACCAGAGTCCTCATCAATCCAGTACTCAATATGGAGATGTTTCAAACGAATTCAGACCAACATCGATGTATGTTGGTGCTTGAAAAGGGACATTTTAGGCTCTCACTTTTGCAAGAAAATCAGTTGGCCCTACAACAACCAAGGGCCACCCCGCAATGATCTTCTCCATCGCCGCAAAGGTTTGGAATTTGAAGAAGGAGAAGAACCCTAACGCAAAAGCAATAACTCTACCAGTGCCTACCAAGAAGCCTTCACAAAAGCATCCAAGTGGTGAAAATATGGTTTCCAATTCAGAAAGTAACCAAAGGGCGTTGCTTGCCAACATTTCGCACCTTCTTTGACCATAGATGTTGTAGGTTTAACCAAGATTTCCCCTATTGCGATTCTGGGGAATAAATCATAAGGTTTTACGTGTTGACTTCTAAAATTCCTCAAGAATCGAGTCTGCATGGGCCTTACCACTAAGGTTAAGCTTGACCATACCCACAAATATCTCAGATGTTTTCATCGGTGCGGCCTAATGTTAAGATGACGAGGGTAACATAGTGGGAGTCGTCATTGGGTTTATCAAGGTTGACGATGATGGTAATGATCGCAATGTGGAAGCTGCTCCACACCCCTGTGGAAGGATTTGCGGCAGAGAAACCCTATATGTGGACGAGAGTCTACACCCCACCGTAACCAACCCCATCGATATCGACTCATGGCTATCCCAACTACAGTTGACATAGTGCTAGCTTCTCCTACACATAAGTTTTCCTTTGACAGGGCTGGCAGACCCTTAGCCAGATAGATAGTTCCTTACATGGCCGAATCGGTGGCAGTCAAATAAGAGAAACCAAACCGTGACACTCAACGTGCCATCAATGCAACAATGTCTTGCAGTGATTTCTCATCACCGACCTCCAAGATTCGCCCAACAAGGATCGATAATTCTCGATAATCAAAGATCTGGTTGATACTTTCTCCCTCAACCTGTCCTTGAACCCAGACCACCGCATTTTCCTGATCGGGATCATCACCGCTTTCGCCAATATCCACGTTAGGGTTAGGTCGTGCATTGGCAATCGAGAGAGAAGGTATCATGTTTATTGTATTGCCCTTTTCTTTTAGATGGCCCAAAAAAATTGTGAAATTATTTATAATTTTATTTATTTTGGAAATACAATTCTCCCATGCCTTCGCACAAGGTACTAACTAGTAAGAATATAAATGTTCGATTGTAAAATCAGACTCACCTATTTACTCGATCACATGTAATAATACTTAGTTCTAATTTATATATCATTACGTTATTCTTGATACAAAAATTAAATTTTTTATTTTTTGAAATGAAAATGAAGAAGAATCGCTCAATTTTTTCCTATATTTATAATCAATACTAATACAAAAACATATATTTTTTATTGACAATTGACAGTTTGTGACGCTGTAACACCAAATTTTAAACTACCAATTATACCCTTAAGTATCAATATAATTATTATTTATTTTAAATTATCCACATCATCCTTTAACCACCAAATATACTATTATGTCTATCCTACACTTTCATCTATGTCCATCATTTGCTCGGTCTTTTATCATATATTAATGTTTGTTTTTAAAATCAATGTCGTGTCTATAAGATTTTATGCACGTAAGTATTTCTTGTCATGGTGACTAATTTTTTAAAGTTATTTCTTCGTCGGTAATTGGAAATATAAGCATGGAAACCTTTAAAAAAATAGAATAAGTTAAAATATAATTTTTGTAAAAAGAAAAAAAGAAAATCTAAAAGGTACTCTTCAATAAACAGAATCATCACAAAATTAATTTACTAATGGACCCAAGACCAAATGGCAAGAGATGGACTTTCCGACTCCCAAAACAACACCACCCGATTCATCTTAGAGTGGGAGAAAAATTACAATTAAATGATATAGTCAAATATCCCAAATTGGTTGTAGACGAGGAGCTTGAACGCCTTATAAGCCCAAGGCCTTCTTTTTCTAACGAGGTACTTTAATAGGACAAAATCGTGGGACTCTTCCCTATCTGACCGAAGCCAAAACGAACATTACCTCACCACGAGACTGGTCGTGCTAACACCTTCTCCTTGTGAGGCGCCTTTTTAAGACAAACATATAAAGTTCCTAAGAAGCCGAAACGACAATACCTCGCACAACATGGCACGATCAAAACCGTATCATAATTTTAATTGATTTCTCAGTACGAGGAAGAATTCGGAGGGATGAAATAATTGTCTCTAAACTCGAGGCAATATATGGCTGGGTTCCCAATGGGTCAGATTCAATATGAATTTAAATGTATAAATAAAATATGAATTGAAATGAAAGTGAATTATAGTTTGATTCAATACACTAAGTTATTATCTTTTGTGATAAGATGTGAACAGTCAAATATTATGATATCAAATATCATTATGAGTAGTCTTTAATAATTACTGTTCTCAAAATATTGCATCCAATTTTTTATTTCTCGAAATTTCAATTCAATTCCGTTCGAGATTCTACAAAATGAAATGCATTAATTTACAAGTTACCAAAAATTAGAGGTGCGTCATGTTTATTTTAAGCTTAATGATATATATACGTATTTAGAAAATATTATTTTCATATAATTCTAAGAAAAAATATGTTTGTATAATCATGAGTAGTATTTTCCTTCAATTGCATAATATTATTAAACATAAATATTTTTAATATTAAAAAATATTTGATTGATCGTTAGGAAATAAATGATGTAACCCATTTGAGACCCATTAGAAGTTGTGTTGGACCTATGATCCAGTGGGACTTTATTAAACGCAAAGCCCACATTGAACTCATAATTATAGGAGCAATATTAAACATGAGGAAACTCATTTTATTTTAATATAAATATCAATTAATAAGGGATATTACAATTACACTCATTCACCTATGGTCTATTTGTATAAATTATTTATACCTTTTGAAAATTAACACATTAGATTAAAGAAAAAATATTTACACAAACTCCCCCTAAATTCTAAAAAATTACATATACATCCTTCAAAATTATCAACATTATTATACAAACTACTTCTATTTTTTAACTGTCATGGATGATTTTTATAACAGCAAATTACAGTAACACCCCCTGAGATTAGGTTAAAATACACAAATAACTCCTGGCTTTTGCAAAATTCCAGCTACACCCATTGAGGTTATAGTTATAATTACAATTATACCCCTATTCACTGGCAAAGCTTACATGAACACCCCCTGAAAAAATATTACACTAACAACCCTTCAAAAACAAAGATTTCACCAATACCATTTGAAAAATATTACACTAACACCCGTTTTATGTAATTTGATCTAATCTTAAAGGGTGTCAACCTAATTTACTCTTTTTATACAAAAACATTAGTGTAAATCATTTATAGGGCATATTAGTCTATACAAACATCTTTAAATTTTTTTAAAAATAAATAAAATTATAACTCATAATCCAAAAGGGCATTTCGATCGTTAAATTGAAATTCTAATCCTGTAACTACAGGGTTGATAATTTTGGTACTGTTGAAATCAAAATTTGCAATTTCGCCTTCTAAGTACTTTTTTTTTTTATATAATTTCAGGACGCTCCAACCAATTTTTCTAGAATCCTGATTTATTTGGGTCATGTACAAGTCATATTCAATGTTTACATTGGTAAAAAAATCCTCAAATCACGAATTTTTAAAAACTACGAGACTAAACTGCAAAAATCAATTTGTACAGAACCAAAAATGCCACAACTCCTAAATTATAGGGTTAAAATTTCATTTTTCCCTTGTTATAATATTACTTTTTTTGGTTGTGAAGGAAAATAGAAAAATATGAATAGGAGAGAATATCGATATTAAGGTAAACTATTTATTAGAACATATGCACTTCAATAAATGTTTGAGGTTTAGCGTTCGTTTGATCATGTGATTGAGCATGTCAAACTTATATTTACAATTTCTTGTATTATTTGGCATATTTTTCTACAATCACTTTTCGGATTAAATTTCATCACAATTATGTTTTGATTAATAATACTAAAAAAGTTTAATCACATCATAATTAATTTTTTTTTTACCAAATTGTATATATATGGCCATTACAATAATTTTTTAATTCAATCATTAACGTTAAAAAATGAAATTAAATTTAGGATTTAGCTACATTCTGCATTTAATCAATTATTAAATTGTACATCCAAACACCACAATCACATTTTCTAAAATTAATTATTCTAAATTAATTCTATCTTATAATCAATTATGCAACCACCCAAACTAAACCTTATTCACAATTTCACGTCGGACGATTAGTAGCTCTTAACTCAAACTTATTGAATATTTAGAAACAATCATCACCATATTGTTTAATTTAAAGGCTACTTTGGTTGTGTTTACGTGTTGTTTAAAACATCTTATAAAATATTTAATAATTAAAAAAATATTACAAAAAATGATAATCAAATTTTTTTTTTGTGAGATTCAAAATAAAATAGCAAAATCTATAATTGTTCTTTACTTAAACAAAAAATATTCTTCACTTATACAAACTTATTTAATTGTGATTGTATCAACAAAAAATATCATATTAACATACTATATTTTCTAGGCTTCTTTTTATCTCATTTTATTGAAATACTTAAATTTTTGTTCGTTAAGTAAAATTTAACAAAAAAAAAATGATTTTTACTCAAATCAAATATGGTCGAATCCAATCAATTACACCACATCAGTTACACAAGAAATGTGATACACTTGTAATGTGATTGGACACGACATAATGCTTCCAAAATTACACATTAAATATACTACACTTGTAATGTAATTGACCTTCTCACAAAAATTATACTTAAAATATAGAGTTAATTACACTTAGACCCCTATGAAAATGCGAAATTACACTTTCCCTCAAAGAAGTCCAAAATTATACTTACACTCCCTTCAAAAATTCAACTTGTACACCTGACCTCATTTCGTTGCTCGCCTTCCTTCCCTAATGAAGGACGAGGACGGGCTTGTGAATCACGCTCACGATCACATTGTTCCAACCTTGAAGCATTGGATGTCCTACAATAAAGTTTGGACTTGGGGGGCTATAGACGACTCAAAGTCATCACTCCAGACAACAATTGGGTTAGAAATATTTTAAAGACGGACTCGAGCCTCTTAAAATTTCAAGAGTAGATCCACAACCCAAGCGACATCCCATGACAGGCCAGGCGCGAAGAAAAGCTCGAGATCCCTATTTGATTCATAAATATCCTATGAAAATTTACGAATTGGGGGCTATTGATGGAGGAAATAAATCCTATTAGCTGAAGAAATAAATCACTCCAGGAAACGCAAGAAGAATGACTCCACAAGGAAAGTCCAAAGTCAAACCTGTCAAATCAACGTAATGTGACAAATTACCAAAGTAGCCTCGGCAAATTACCAAACTAATCTCAATCATGTAATCGAGGTAGGTAAGGGCAAAACATACTTTACCCCTACCTATCTTAACTAACACATTTTCCCACTAGTATAAATACCCCTCTCATTCTCTAATTAAGGGGAGATGAGTTCTCGCTTGTAACGACTCTAGTGCAAGTGTGTCGAATCGCCTCCATTTGATATAAATACAATCGATCTCGCTTTCTAGCAACATCAATACGTGTATGATTTTGGTAATTTTGGAAGAAATGGGGTGAGATAGAGAAAAAAGATACGACAAGATCAGAACGTGATAAAATTTTCATGGATAAAGAAAAAACCCAACGACCACCATTATGTTTCTTTTCTACCCAGCTTTTGATAACAAGAAAAATAATCTATCTTGTTATGCTGATGTGGTTTTTCATCTTTCTTGCCCTAACTCTCTTATTAATCTGTGCCCTGCAGATTTTAGTGTACCCCTAAGTGCGTTAGAGTGGCTACAACTCAGATCCAATCCACATCTCCCATCTCCCAGTTCTTATTAGCTTCAGAAGTTAGCTTCAGAAGCAATGTCGCTTTCAAGCAATTCCCCATTCGCAGCCACTTGTCCTAATTTTACTACAATGTTGTTGTTTCTCCCCAACTCCAAGCCATGTTTTTTTATTTGATCTGAAAATCCAATTGCATGGTTCTGATTTCCTTTTCCCATCCAAAAAATTTCACGTTAACAGTGTATTCTCCGAGAGATCATAACATATCCCCCTCATTTTTTAACTTCTCGTCCCCAAGGATCAAATTTAAGAAAGCTAGCTCTATTACCCTGTAAATTCGCAAGCGGTCTGCTCCAGTGAATAGTGAGACCATTGTATTAAGACTTGGTGCGCTCCAATCTGGTTTTGATAATTGTCCTCCTAATCTCCCCATGGTTACCTACACAAATATGCCTGAATCATAATTGTAATTAATATATGACTATGGGTTAATAGTTTTGGCATGTGTAATAGCCTGAAACAAGGTATGTCCCTCATATATGCTTTCTAACTCCTACACCGATTAAGGTATTTGTGAATAAATAACATAAGATTGTGCCTCACTAGTATCATGTTCCACCATCGAGAGAGCATCTACAAATATATTCTCATTTTCTGTCTTGTACAACTTATCAAGTAGTTCATCTATGAGAGGAATAGGAAAATTATGTTTAATGGCGAGTTTGTTGTGGTATATGTAGTCTACACATAATCTCTAACCTCCATCTTTCTTCTTCAAAAGTAGAACAAGTGAAGCAAAAGAGCCCTGGCTAGCTCTAATAATCCAACTGCCCAACATCTCCCTCACAATATTTTCAATTTCAAGTTCATGCCCGTATTATCTGTATGGATGTTGTTTCTTGGGGACTATATCTAGTGATAATTTAATGACGTGTTCAATCTTTCTATCAGGTTGAAAACCCTTGGATTTTGGGCGTACATCATCAAAGTTCTGCAACTCAATTAGTTGGGGATCTTTCTCTACTTATTTCACCTCTATATTGACTATATAAAGTTGTCCACACAAGCCATAAGCACCTCTTTTGAAAAGCTTGTTCATGGACTTGGTTGTGACATCCTTAAGTTTATCTTTATCAGGTAAGGTCCTTATAATCACCCTTCTCCCTTCCTTAGTTACATGGATTTTCAATTGGTGAAAGTCTAACTCAACTGGGATATTGTCCCTTAACCAATCATAGCCTAATGCAAAATCACACCCACCCAACTTCAGGACTCTCAAAGGATGAGTGAATTTCTCGCTTTGGATCTCCCAAGAAAATTTAGGACAAAAAGTTATACTCACAATTTTACTCCCATAAGCTACACTTACCATTAGGGGCGAAGCCAACCTGTCGAGCCCATACGGTTGACAGGGCTTGGCTTTGGGCTAGCCTTTGGCTTGTGTTCTCATTTTTTTTTATATGTATATATGTAAAGTGGGCTATTTGACAGAGCTAAGCCCTTCAACTCTTTTTTCTTTTGTTAGTCCGTGAACTCTTGTAGACTCGTAACCCATTAACTATTATAGCAAAAATAATAATAATCACGTGACAAACTGTTGTACAAGAAAAATAAATTTCACAATTTCTTCTGTGCAAAAAATTGCTCCATATTGTGATTTCTCAACACTAGATTATAATTCTTCCCAAAATTTCTATTGCTTTTGTATTTATATTCGTTTTATATTATTTTATCCAAGTCTCTCAAAACAAATAAACAAGTTTAGTCATAAAAAATGATTATAAAGTTTATGACTATAATTTATATAAACATAGGTTTTAATTTTTCAGGGAATGGATAAATTGGTTATTGAGAAACCGCGAAATTTAGAGGGATCTTTTTGCTATACTGTCTGTACAAGATTAAATTTGATAGGACTAAGCCAAGTTTCTGGTTTTTCCCCCTACTTACCATCATAGATGTAGTGTGCTCAGTTTTACAACCTGAGGTCCTGATCACCTTCTCATCAACAAAATAGAAGGTACTCCCACTATCCACCAAAATGTAAATCTCCTTACCGTTTATCCACCCCTTCACCCTCAGAGTGCTATTACTAACACCGCCAGATATTGCTTTAATAGAGTAGTGGTATCATCAGATTCTACCTCTTCAACTTGCTCATTGATTTGGGTAAAATGCAAAAATCCTCCTTGTGTTTTTGCGAAGTTGCCAAAAACCTTTTATGTTAAAGAAATAGGCTAAACACTCCATTGTGATATATATAATTCAGAAAAAAAAATAAAAAACCAATTCCATCAATTTTCACGGAAAGTGAGCTTCACACACGCACCTGCGAGTGTTAAAGCTTTTTTGTATTTTTCAACCACTTATGACATGCGAAAATATATAAATTGCCCCTTGTTTCTAATATAAATAACACAAATGCCATTTAACATCAACAATTTCAATTTGGCTATAAATATAAAAAAAATTATATTTAACTTTTATTACAATTTCTTAAAAAATAAAATAATTTTTAGGTTAAATACAGTTACCACCCATGAAGTATCCATCTCACATCAATTACCCCCCCTAAAGTATTAAAATCTTTAAAGACCCCCTCTGATCTTCTAACTCCTATAATTTTTATGTTTAAAAAGTCAATTTTACCTTATTAAAAATTGCTTTCTGAAAAAAAATTAAATGGATTTATAAAATACTAAAATCACACTTTGTCGAGCTCTGTCTAATTTTAGTTTCACTTGTTCATTGAGCTCTTTTTATCTTCATAATACTAAAGTACTTAGAATTCATTTTATTTTAGTTTCACTCGTTTGTCAAACTAAATTAAAAATAAATATTTACATGTATACACGTTTATTTATTTACTTAAACAAATATACAATTAATAAAATTGAAAAGACTGATTGATTAATAAAACATATAAAATTAATATATATTTATAATATATACTTGTATAGATATGTAATTATATAAATCTGGTAATTATATACGTGTATAAATTTATTTTTCATTTGCATGTTTTGACAAATAAGTGAAACTAAAATAAAATGAGCTCCAAATACTTTAGGATTATAAGGGAAAAAATGCAAGCAACCCCCCTGTGATATTGCAAATGAGCAAATTACCCTCTTATAAAAAATAAAAATAGTAATTTACCACCCTTTGTTTTTTAAAATGAAATAATTTACCCCCCCCCCCACCCCCCCCCCCCCCCCCGGATTTTTTTACACGGTGAGATAAATTGCTATTTCTTTTTCATAGGGAGGTAATTTGCTCATTTGCAATATCATAGGGAGGTAAATTGCATTAAACCAAGATTATAAAAATAAAAAGAGCTTGATGAATAAGTGAAACTAGAATTAGATAAAGCTTCAACAAAGAGTGGTTTTGGCATTCCATTCAATTCTTTTTTAGAAAGCAATTTTTATCAAGGTAAAATGAACATTTTAAACTTAAAAATTTAAAGGAGTTAGAAGATCAGAGTGTTTTTTTTTTAACTTTAATACTTTAGGGGGTAATTGATGTGGGATGGATACTTAAGGGATGATAACTATATTTAACTCTAATTTTATAATTATTTATTTATAAAAATATATGTTATCAATTTAATATAATTATTTAGTTTCAAAATATTTTAATACACTATTAATGTAAATAAAAAAATCAAATAAAAGTTGGGTTATTTTTATTTTAGTCCCTGTATTTTAGAATGATTTTCAAAATCATCTAATTTTAATTTTTATTTTTCAATTTTATCCTTTCGGTGGATTTTATGCCAATTTTTCCTTCAAGTGAAGTGTATTCTTATACTTTTCTTATATTTATAAAAAATAAAATAAAAATTAAAGGTTGTAAAAAGGGTTTTTACAGCAAGTGGGAGAGTACATCACAAGCCCCAAATCGTTGTTTCTCAAATGATCAAGAGACTCAAGAAATAGGTTTGATGTACCTGTCAAGATGGATCATGTTACAAACAATATGACAGAGTCATTCATTACCTTTTTCGAGAAAAATGAGACAGAGGCTAGTCATTTATTTGATAGAGTGGTGCAGAACAAAGGTCATGGAAAGATTTTTTTACAAGATATCAAAAGGCTCTAGCGTGGCAAACAAAACTGCCCCCTAATGTCAATGCAAGAGTAGAGAGAAATCAAAGAGCATGACCAAAATTCAGTGATTACTTCTTCTGCATTAGCAAGTCAACTTCTTGATGTATTGACATAGTGCAAACACTTTCATCCTAAGTTTTTTGATGTATTTACAAACAACTTTTTGATGTATTTTGACAATGCGGATTTTGTTTGTCTTTGCATCAAATTCAGGTTTTGTTATTTACTATTTCTTGCTTGTTGTATACAAGTTTAGTTGTTTAATACAGGTTTAACAAGCATTAAACATGGAGTGTGCCTAAATTTTCATACCTAAATTATGGTATGAAAATTGCAATTTTCTCCTGAATTTTTATTTTTATTTTTTGTTAAATTTGGTTTGTGCATTTCGTTTCTAATTGCACCATGTATTTATAAGGGAGTATGCTTGGCAAAACACCAAATACCAACCATCAATAGTGGCCTTCAAATGGTCATAAATGACTAAATTGAAATTGATTTTAAAAACAAAGGGATACTTTTGCAATTGTGCATATTTACTAAAACTATTAGGGGTATTTTTGACAAAGACCATTTTTCGACCGGAATCCCACAGAAAGGACGAAATTGAAAAATAAAATTAAAAATTGGATGAATTTGAAAATTATTTTAAAACATAGGGACTAAAATAAAAATAATCAAATAAAAGTTACAAAAATTAGGGTAAATGCTACATTTGGCCCCTTAAGTTTTTGTTTAGAATCACTTTAATCCCTCAAGCTCATTTGACTTTAGCATCCTTAAAATTTAGTTTTTGTCTCAGTTTGGTCCCTCTGACCATTTTACGGCAAAAATGTAACCGGATTTGGACTTTTTAGAGGGTAAAATGGTCAATCAAAGTTTGATTTTCACTTTAGTCCCTTAAATTTGTAAAATTATCAAATTAGTCTTTTTTTAAGTCAAAAAAATAACTCTTTTATAGTTTTGTATGTTTATTATGATGTAATTATCTTATTGTGAATAATCAAAACTTTGAAATCTTGTGAACATAGTAATAACATATTGCTTAATTTAAAATAAGCGATCTCTTTTTTTTTTCATTTTCATTAGTTAAAAAATATCAAAATTATGAATCAATTTTATAAAATTTATCTAATTGAAAAATATAATAAAAAATCTACGTCAATAATTTTTTCTTATCTTAAGTGTTAGAGATAAGTCTAAAAAAGTTAAATTTTAAAAATATTTATTGAATGATTAGAGTTTCGAATAGAAAGTTGGTGGAATATACTTTTGAACTAGATTTTTTGATAGATTTTATATATATATATATATATATTATTTTAAGAGGTTTTCATAAATATATAGTTACATTTTATAGAAATTTTCTATAAGAATCTCTTGAAATGAATTATATATATATATATATATGAAATCCACTAAATAATCTAGTTAACAAGTACATCCCACCAACTTTTTGTTCAAAACCCCAACTATTAATATTTCATAACATTGTTGAAATGTATTTTCTTAGACTTATAATTAAGTCCTAAGATTAAAAATTACTAACTTCAATTTTTTATTATATTTTCATATTACATAAGTTCTGTAAAATTTATTCATAATTTTAATTTTTATTTAATTACATCATTTTCAGCATATAAAAATATAAACAAAAAAGATTTGTTGGCTAAAAAACGGACTATTTTGACAATTTTACAAACTTAAGGGACTAAAGTGAAAAAATTAAACTTAATTTAACCATTTTACCTTCCAAAAAGTCAAAATTCGGCCACATTTCCACTAGAAAATGGTCAGAGGGACCAAACTGGGACAAAAATCAAAATTTAGAGATGCTAATATCAAAAAATGAACTTAAGGGACTAGAGTGATTCTTAACGAAAACGTAAGGGACTCAATGTCACATTTGCCCCAAAAATTATATATTTATATAAATAACAAATAATATTTGAATTTCAAATAAAACTTTGAATAATATTTATTAGCTTTAAATTATTAAAAATAATATATTATTTTTAAAAAAAATATTTTCGCTGGAACCGCTGGTTAGGCGACGACCGTTGCCCAGACGTGTTGGCAGCGTCGTCATCGCCCTCTTTTACTTCTCTAGGCGACATCGTCCTGGACACTGCACGACGACCATCGCTTCCGTCCAAATGCAACTGCGGTAGCGAGGCAACTGTCGCCACGTCTGTGTATATATATATATATATTATTTACTATTATATAGGATATATTATATATTTACTACTTTTATTTTATGTATAAATATACATTAATTATTTTTTATAGACTTATATAGTATAGAAGTATATATTCAAAGTATTTTAATATGGACCTTTGATCTTAAGGAATTTATAATCCAATGATTGTTATTATTCATCATTATTTATTCAATAAATCTGAACATAATACTTCAACTTAAAAGGCTTAAATTTTGGACCATTGATTCTTTGAAATTTTAAATTCAATGGTTGTAAATAGTTAATCACATCCAACGGTTGTTATTCGTCTAACACAGATCAAACAGTTATGAGAAGTAAGGGCATAATGGTCAATCACTCAAAAAGTTAACGGTGTTAGAGTCATTTAACGAATAGGGACGAATGTGCAACATTTTAGAAAACACAAAAGAGTAATTAGCCTATTTTTATATGAAAGAGGGTTTTCTGAAGTTGGGTATTTTTGCATTTTACCCCATCAATTTTTCATGTGTCTTCTTCATAAGCTTCCACGTCTTCCTAACTCATGTATACACAGCACACCTTACATTTGAGGCCTGGTAGAAAGATCACACAGTTGTAACACGTATTCTTTCTTTTCTCACAGTCATTTCAACTTCAGTAAGAAGCCTTCTAAGTTGTTTGTCATGCTAGGTTTAAAGGTAGGTTTTGTAGGTTGGCTTTTGGATGGTACGTAAGAGTTGGTATTTTGGGATCTGTATAAGATTTTTGGTGGGTTATTTTTTGGTGTATGGTGGGCATTTTTAAGAATATCATTGATTATTATCTCTGGTTTTCTTGCAAGCATGATAGCTCGGTTGAGGTTAGCATTTTTCATTGTTGCAACGACCCCTTTTATCTCTTCTTTTAATCCACTGATAAACTCCATTGTGAAAAACCTCCCATTAAAAGTCTGCATTTGTGCCCTCAATTCTCCAAATCTCTCCAAATAAGCATTAACTGGTTCTTGTTGTAGTTTGTTGAATTCATAAACCACTTTCTCACAAGCAATATCCTCAAATCTCTCTAAAACAGTCAGCACCAATTCACTTCGAGAAACATCACCCTTCTTTTCAATGTAACATTGGTACCATAACTCTGTCGTGCCTTCCAGATGTACATATGACAAGGGGACCTTCTGGTCTTCAGGGTTCCTATGCACCATTTGGCAATAGCAGTTGCTCTTTCTTATCTGCTCCATCAAAATGGGAAACTCACTTGTATGGAATGAGTTGTATGCTCCAGTGCTTAAATGAGTGTCTGATCATTCCTTGTCATATTCTAAGTTGTAAAGCTTGAGGATGAGCCCTTTTCCACATTAGCAATTAGACCTTCATCCAGAATAGATTTGTTTCTATTGCATTGTTGCAGTTCTTCAACAACACCTTGGAGGAGTTGTTGAACTGCAATCAAGCTGCTTTCCACGTTAGCATCAGAGGCCTACAACACCTCTTGCACATCCATAATTTTATCTTAGCCTGCCATGGGTTTAAAGATACATTAACATAGGACCATAATCCAATCCAAGATTTGAGAATAATTAGCCGTTGTGCTCTACAATCTCAAATCCATCAACACAAAATGTGTATCATTCATACCAACTCGAATATGAATACCCGAATGACAATATTCCATGGCTGGACTTACTCTTCATGCATACATTTATTCAGTTTTTCTTGTAAAATCCCTTTGATGACCATTATCACATGATGCATTTCAGCGGCTGCTCTTCTCGTCCTTAACACTCTTATCATCTTTTTCGTTCGTTCCAGGAGTGTATTGGCCAGTCGAAGATGGGGAGTACCCTGGCGCACTAGGAGAGTATCCAGCGCTCGGGCTGCAGATGAGCCAAAGACAACAATCAGGACCGTACAAATGTAACTAAATTGCGTTGAGTCAAGATTAAATGTGACAAATGGAGTGCCGTGCAGACTCACCTGTACTGAGGAGAGCTAGGAGAATCTGGGCTTGCACCAGAATTATACGGACTGAAAATTTCGCATATTACCAGTTAGTCAGGAGGACAATACTACTGCAAACAATCTCGACAATGTATACAGATAAATATGAAATTTCAAAAAAAGTAAAAGAGGTAGTCTAATTATAATGACAAACTCATATCAATCGAAAAACACTTGGGCGGGTGTGGCAAAAATATGTTTCAATTGTTAAATAATGGAACTATCATGGTTGATACTAATAACAGATTCACCTAGTGTTCATATTAACCATCGATATAAAAATGAATCAAATGAGTACTAGCAAAGAGTAGCAGTGAGCATTATGCAGTTTTTCTGATATTGAACCTCTCATGAAAAATGTAATTGAAAGAAAACGAATAATAACAAGCTAGTAATGGGGTACCATAGTGAATATACCTGGTTGGGCTATAATTTGGACTGGATGGAGAATATGACGGAGATGTTGGAGAATATGATGGTGAAGTTGGGCTGCAAACCAAAGTACAAACAGAAATATGTCAGTCTGAATCAAATGGAACAAGGAAAAAGCAGTATTTCGACACAGAGCAATGTTGTGCATCGTTTTGCAAGACATCCTGATCTGTCAACTAAATAGAACAAGAAAATGATAGAAACAAGTGAGGCATGGTCTACTTGATCAATCAAACATTAGAATGACCTTGAGGTATTCTTGCCTGATCATGTCAAAATAATAAAGAGCACTGAAGGTTAAGCCAATGACAATTATCAGTTCTCTTTTTAGCAAACATACTCTTTTAAGAACAAATCAATTCACAAACCAGCCACACCTGGTTCCTTATGGTGAGCCATCCATGACACTTAGAATATCTAATACACAGCCAAGTTTTTATTTTCTCACATAATCATGAGTTAATAGTCAGTAATCACAATGAGCAAAAACTACAAAAGTGTTTTACCAAAATTACCTGTAACTTGGAGAGGAGGGACTGTATGGACTCGTCGGTGTGATCTTTGGACTTGTAGGTGAATATGCCAGAGAAGGGCTGTACCTTGCTGAAGGATTGTAACTTGGAGATGTAGGACTGTAACTTGGTGAGGTAGGACTGTAACTTGGTGAGGTGGGGCTGTAACCAGGTGAGGTGGGGCTGTAGGCAGGTGACGTTGGGCTATATGATGGAGAAGTTGGGCTGTAAGATGGAGAGGTAGGGCTATAGGATGGTGAAGTTGGGCTGTAAGATGGAGAGGTTGGACTGTACGAGGGTGAGGTTGGGCTGTAAGAGGGAGAAGTTGGGCTGTAAGCAGGAGATGTTGGGCTGTAAGCAGGAGATGTTGGGCTGTAAGCAGGAGAAGTAGGGCTGTATGCAGGAGAAGTAGGACTATAGCTAGGGGATGTAGGACTGTAACTTGGAGAGGTTGGGCTATAGCTAGGAGACGTTGGGCTGTAGGTAGGGGAAGTAGGTGAATAAGATGGACTGGTGGGAGAATATGCAGGGCTTGTTGGGCTATACCCAGGAGAACTAGGACTATAGGTTGGGGATGTTGGACTATAACCAGGGGAAGTTGGGCTGTAACCAGGGGAGGTAGGACTATATCCTGGAGATGACGGGCTGTATCCAGGAGATGATGGGCTGTACCCTGGAGATGATGTAGGCGAAAAGGCCATTCCACCAACATAAGGAGAAAATTGAGCATCTGAAACAGGAGATAACCGAAGATTTGGGCTCAGCAAATAACTAGGCGACATCATGCCATCATGGTACGGGGTTCCCGTGAGGGGTGAGCGGGCTGGAGTCATGCCAAATTCTAGTCCACCTTCCATATAACTGGGCAATGGGATCTCAATAGCTTGCTTTAACATCTCTTCATTCAGAAGCAAGCCACAGTCTCCTGTGCCAATAGGTGCAAGCTGACCTAACATAATATTTTCGGTGACACCCCTGAGGTAATCCGTTTCTGCAAAGACAGCAGCATCAAGCAGAATGTCCACTGTTTCCTCGAATGAGCATCTCATCATGGGCCCAGTATCATTGCGATTAATGCCATGACGAGTGATGGCCATCAAGTGACCACGATATGTCATGGTATCGCATAATATTGCCAAATGTCGGTAGTTCACATAAGACCCATCAAAAGATATGACAACACGCAACTCATCAAGCAAAGCTTTACGAACTGCCTCAATTCCAAGAACTTCAATAACTTCGATCAAGTGGTTGCTTGTTGTCCTCCTAGAATCCACGTCTTCATGGCACGCGACAGCTAAAAGATTAACACCTTCCGTGTCCAGCATCCACTCATTCTCTGCCTTGAATCCCTCATTGTCGTCAAACTTATTCACCTTACTGTTTTTTATGAACACCTTATTGATATCTGGTATGCCTCGAAGTGCCATTTCTGTGAGCATGTTACTCTCAACCTTTTTGAGGAACACGTCATCCTCAGCCGATTCATCCTGCAATTCACCCTTAGGGGCTTCATCGTTCATGATACGAATACGAAGGATCAGCTTCTCAGCATTATCATCATTAAATATGCACGTCAGATCATCCTCAAATTCAAGATTAATCTTCTCTGCAATATCTGCCATGCTGAGCTTCTTATCCACCATCATTTCTCGGTTTAACTCTATGCGAAGCAACCAAGGAGAGATCTTGTGGGGGTCAATCTCTTCGTCAGGCATCTCATAATAGGACTTCACAAATTCAACATCTTCATCAATAATAGTGCTCATAGGATCTGGATCATACCATACCTCTGTGGCTTGTGTCACACTCCGTAAAGTTGTATATTCTAGAGCGCACTGAACATTTTTAGCCCTCTCCTTGGTTTTACTCACATCAGGCTTTAAGTACACAGAGAGAGAGGGTGTTTTAATTTTCTTAGCAACATTAATAATCTCCCTCAACCTCGGTACACCTAAAGTAACATTCTTGGCACTCACACCAGCATAGTGGAATGTATTAAGAGTCATCTGTGTGGCAGGCTCACCAATAGATTGTGCAGCAACGCATCCTATCATTTCCCCAGCTGCAACAAGTGACTGTAGAAAACGGGATTCTATCTCGCCGATAACCCAGTCAAAAGCTTCACGAGTAAGTCTGTACTCCTTCAGAACCCTCTTACTTGCTAAGGCACTGCGAAGCAATATATTGAAGAAAAGAGTAGCATTCTTTTGGGCTTCCATACTCAAATAATCATCACCAACAACCACCTTAAGCCTTTCTTGTAACTTATCAACAGCTTCCACAATCTCCATTGGATGCATATCAGAAGGCCTTCGGAAATCAACTTTAAAGGTCTTTTGAGCATTCAATACAAGCCTCTTAATATTAACAGGCAGGGGCCAAGAGTTGTCACCCGTGGTTGCAATCTCTGTCCCAAGTTGATGCCTGTCAGCTTCAAGTTTCTGAACCTCTGCATCAAACACACTGCGGATTTCGCGAATTGTTTTTAGATCTTCTACAGCTTCAGGCAACATATAACTAGGATTCCAGTTTGTACTATCAATCTCATATTTGTACATGTCATTGAAATCCGATTTCTTCAGCTTCAGTGACTCCAGAGGTTGTGATTCGATCCAAACAGCATCCATACCATCTTCCCCATAGAGAAACTGAATTACATCACCTAAGGAATTCCTAACAGTCCCATCATATTTAACCATGATATCCTCCATGGCCTTCACCAATCGCCTCTGAATATATCCAGTCTCAGAAGTTTTCACTGCAGTATCTATAAGACCTTCCCTCCCACCCATGGCATGGAAGAAGAACTCTTGAGGAGTCAATCCCCGAAGATATGAGTTCTCCACAAACCCACGACTCTCTGGACCATAATCATCTTTGGTGAAGTGTGGCAGTGTGCGATCTACGAATCCAAAAGGAATTCGTTTGCCTTCAACATTCTGTTGCCCCACACATGCAGTCATCTGAGAGATGTTGATAAAACTTCCCTTAGATCCTGCAGTGACCATAGCCTTCAGGTTGTTACTTTCTGACAAGCTCTTCTGAGCACTGCTTCCAGCATCATCACGCGCCTTATTCAACACCTACAGAGATAAAAGCACATCAGGATTCATCAAGTTGTTGGAAGAGAAGTAAACTGTTCAACAAACCTGGTTCACTCTGTTCTCAAATGATTCCATCATTGTTCGACCAGGTTCAGCCTCCAACTGTTTCTCCTGAGCAGCCCTAATAAGTTCTTTCACCTGATTCTTTGCATTTGAAATAGTTTCATTAATCTTCTCCATTGTTGCAGCATCAGCAATTGTATCACCAATTCCCATGCTAAAAGCATTCTGCAGAAGCCAATAATTTACAAGCCATTGTGTATGTCCCAAAAACTTGCGAGCTGCATCTGGACCCACCTCTTCCCTGAGACCATTACCGTTAATTAAATACAGAAACAACAATCCAGAATCTTTCAAGCGCTAGCATCGAAAAGTTTCAACACTAATAAATGGCTATTTATCTCAAGTTTGGATTTACTGATTGATGCAGGTATCTGACGTCATACGATTAAGACATCACCCAACAATACCAGTACCACAAATGCACATGAATCTGCATATAAGTTTGCATCCCCAATAATTCCAATACATAAAAGGATCTTCGCTTTGCTAATCATTGCTGACAAGCAACTTTTAAAAAACACTTAATAGAAATGCCCATGTGTCCAAGAATCAAAATCATAGCACGTCCGATACCCTTAGAAGCACGAACTCAAACAGGCAACTGTCTCATGCACTATTGGTGTTGGTTATAACAATCAAGAACAGTGGTTGTTATAAAAAGAACATGTCATATACACCATGTGTAATTGGCCAATGGACATCTTATTAAACTTCTGTAAAGTAAGGACATTCTATGTTTGACTTTGCAACAGATACCAGGATATTCATATTCAAAGATACTTCATGAATGGAGGAACAAGAAAAAGTTGACTCTCTCGTTTTTTGGACCAAAGAAACATTCTTCGCACAATGACACTTCTTTTGTTAAGCTTCTATGATGATCCGCATGCATGTACTGACAGAGAATAACTTTTGGCTAGAAACAGGAAGCATTTTTTGGTGCCAAATTAATGATATACTTACCCATCAAGAAAAATTGATAACGAAAGAAAAGGATTCCCTCTATATAACAGCAGAACATGCAAAAATATTTACAGAAAATTATGTGGTAGCTCAGCACATTTCAAGATAAACAATGACAAACTTCGATTTACTTATGTATTTCTTTCCATCACTCAGACACTTCTTTTGCTAAGCTTCTATGATGATCGGCATGCATGTACTGACAGAGAATAACTTTTGGCTGTAAACAGGAAGCATTTTTTGGTGCCAAATTCATGATATACTTGCCTATCAAGAGAAATAAATAACGAAAGAAAAGGATTCCCTCTATATAACAGGAAAACGTGCCAAAATATTTACAGAAATTATGTGGTAGCTCCGCACAATGCAAGATGAAAAATGACAAACTTCCATTTACTTATGCATTTCTTCCCATCACTCAGAGTACGACACTCTCCATCCTCCTACTTATATGTTCCAATTTGACTCGGTATGGAGATAGAGTATGAGACGAACTACACTATTGATCTCAAAATTAGTGGTTGGGAGTTATTGATGTTGCATTATCTAGGAAAAGTCCATCTTAGCACTTGGAGCCTTATTTTGGGACATTGCACAAAAGAACTAAGAGCAATAAAATTTTGGGACAGGAGATAAATAAAAGTATTCATTCCCTATAAAAATAGAATATGCAGTTCTTGTTAAACCCATAAAACACAGCAATAACCTTACAAGCAAAAGTCTAGAATGAACAAACCAGATAACATGTATGAGACTTCCAGTGGATGTCCCAAGTGCCTTCTTACATAGAGTGCCAGAAAGTAAATCCCCTTTTTCTATTCGTACTTGAGTATCCCCAGGAGTTATATATCCTTTTTCAGTTTCTTGATGCCATGCTGAATACCTCAACAGATTTATCTGTTTTGGTATAATTAAATTAAAAACTTGTTTTCCAGTCCAAAGAGGCCTAGGTTTCAGAATTGTTGGAGCAGGTACTTTGCCATCAAAATCCTCCCACCACATCAGAATGTTCATGAAAACATCCTGCATATACGGAGGTAATAATTTAAAAATGGAAGTAAATACTTACCAGTAAAAATACTGAGAGGAAAAACACTAGATGTTACCTTTTCAATAAATGTATCTCTTTTGGTGATTTTGCGACATCCTAAAAGTGTATCCTGCACTATTCCCATTACAGGTCGATTTGATTGAGGTGACACAATGCATTTTGGGACCAACATCAGTTCCATCACTTCAGCTCTAGTTTCAAATGACTGGGGAACATGCATGTTCATTTCATCCCCATCGAAGTCGGCATTGTAGGGCGAAGTAACAGACAAATTCAAGCGGAAGGTGGAGTAAGGCATAATCTTGATCCTATGCCCCATTATAGACATTTTATGGAGACTCGGTTGCCTATTAAAGAGGACGAAGTCTCCATCATTCAAGTGACGCTCCACCTGTACAATCAATAACAGAAATTCAGCACAAAATGAAGCACTCTATTACCAGATCATTCTCATGTATAATGCATCAATCTCACCTTATAACCGAGTTCCAGATGCTGATCACTGCTTTTCTTCAAATACCGGAGATCAAGCCTCTGGCCGTCATCCCTAATTATATATTTCGCACCAGTTTTGCCAGGAGGAGGATGAGGTCCATTTTCCACAAGCTCTTTCAACCTGTTTTCAAGGTAATGTTCTGCTCAATAGCTAAAAGAAAATGTAACAGAGGGTAAAAATTCAAGAACATAACATAAGCGTCAAACCTTTCAATGTTATATGGAGTTACAGTTTCGGGATACGTGAGATTTAGGGCAATACTCCAAGGTACACCCAGTTGATCAATATTGATGGTTGGATCAGGTGTAATCACAGTACGTGCTGAAAAATCTACTCTCTTTCCCATCAAGTTACCTCTGATCCGACCTTCTTTTGCCTTAAGCCTGCTGCATATCGATTTGATTGGTCTCCCAGATCTTTGGGTAGCCTAGAGCATACCAGGATAGTTCAATGATTAGAAAAGTGGTACTGAACAAATTCAGACATAGTTCCAATAAATGGACGAAAATATACCCTTGGTTGTCCTGGTAATTCATTGTCAAAGTATGTGGCGACATGGAACTGCAGCAACTGCGCAAACTCTGAGATGATGTGTGCAGGAGCCCCATTCCGCTCCTGCAACTTCAAATTCTCATTGTGCCGGATGATCATTGCCAGTTGATGAGTTAAATCATCCTGCATGAGATTCAAATATCAAATCTTCCCACAACTTAAGAGCAGCACCTAGTGCGAGGTATAGTAACTTAATCAATTTTCATTATGCAGAAACCTGACATGATCTTTAGACCAGAATACTAAAAGCAATCTAGCAATTTAGGCACAGGCCATGAAAATTGTGAAGATCAAGAGGGAAGTGGCATGCCTCACTCCTTGAAGAAGTATCCATCATTACAGAAGGTCTAACAGGAGGAGGCGGAATTGGAAGAACTTGAAGAATCATCCAGTCAGGGCGAGCATATTTTGGGTTCAAACCCAACAATTGACAATCTTCATCAGTTATTCTCTTCAGAATGCTAAGAACCTGAAAGGAAAAGCTTTTAGAAATTGCTGAAATTAAAAACATTAATCAACCTAGCACATAATTCAGATTGGAATATGAAGTTGAAAGCCCCATTCTCCCCTTCTGACGTGTGGTACATGATACCTTGTCTGCAGAAAGTAGTTGTTTCCGCTCAACAGGTTCAGGCAGCTGGTCCTGGTCATCATTTTTCTTCTTTTGAATCTTGTATTCAGCAACCATCTTCATTCCATCAATAGAAATTTTCGGCTGCTGAGCACCACATCCACCTCTGCTCTTCTTCACAGGTTCATCAGGATCTTGACCTCGCACATCAATCTCATCACCTCCATCACATTTGGATTTGTTCTTGCAGGCATCTAATATCTTTCTTAGTCTATTTTTAGGGTTTCGTATTCTCATGGCTTGCTTGAACTTTGGATCGTCCTAGGAAAGATTACACAGAAGTCGTTAATTATTGTAGAAAATGAATTACTGCCTGTGAAATTCTATCATATGTTTTCTTTCAATAAGAACCATAAAGCACTAGAGAAAACTAAGGGCTTTTATAAAAACACCACTGTTAACATAAGCACTAGATGAATCCAGATCATGAACATATCAAAGTCTTCTGAGTCACATTACTCATATTTCCATCATGAGAAATCCATATTTTAAAGATATAAACCGCGTTAAAGATTCCTAAATTGGATGACTAGCTGGAACAAGCTTCACATGTCCTACACTCCAGTTAGCCTTCCAAGGTATGCTCCATTCAGAATGGTCATCTATATTAAGCATCATATAGACCTCTTCTACAAAATGTGAAATCAAACTACTCAATGATTAGGAGACCAGCCTTTCAAGATCTAGCAAATATTACTTCACATTGATCCTGTGATAGTAGATTCTAGCAATAATAAAAATTCAAAATAGATGAAATCCTAACAGTGGTTTTCTTAAAAACAAATAAAATAAAATGTTTTTTGTCCATTTCTTGCTTGGCAAATGAGTTCCTCTGCAAAATTGAATGGATGTACACCCTAGTTACTAAACTGACTCGACTTAACACGACTTCCATGTCTTCTCTATCAAGGACCAGAATATGATAAAAATTACACAATTTTCAAATGTGATTTGAGCAACAGGTTACCATCCAAGTGGAGTTATTGATGCCCTAGAACTCTGCAATTAAGAAGGTTTTGATCTACGTTTCACAAACTCATGGGTTTTAATCTAATAGTAGTAGTTTTTTCTTATGAGATTTTATACTTTGATTTGTATTTGACATATTAAAGTACCATAGGTAGAAAAACAATAAACAGATGTTTCTCTTTATGTCAACTACTACTTATATGTTTGGACTACTCAAGCTTCTGAATTATTACAAATATTACATTTTCTTTAAAAGTAGAATAAAATACATTGAAGAACATCACTAGTATCTTGACTTGTGTGATATGGAAGTAGTTCTTGACATGGAGATCAAAATGTTAAGCTAAAAATTATTTCACCCTCTACTAAGAGATCTTAACCATCGCAGTTACCATCAATCCAATATCTGTTCCTTCCCAAACTTAAACTAAATAGCACAATTTCTTGTAGTTTGCAACTCTTAACAGCTATTAATAAGGAAGTCCTAGCATGTCGAAAAGGCAAGGTTGCAAACTGATCTTTCCACATGAGGTTAAACACACTGAAATCTAATTGTTGTCAGACTCACATTTAAGTGGAAGCTGGGGAGGGTCCAGAAATGTCAAAACATTGCGAGACAAATGAGGGGTTTCAGATTAAAGGCGGTCAGGAGGACAAGCTAGCTTGTCTTTGTTATGCTTCTTGCAGCAATTTTTCCCAGATCATTAACGGGCACTTGGTATTTGATTTAATGTATAAATAACTACATCAAGTCACAATAACAATTATTTACTCTTTAAATTTACGCTTTACCTAGCACCTTGAGATCAAGTAGCCCAAAAATTTCCCTTTACATAATATGTCCTTATGAGGTTCCATAATCAAATGCCATCAATCAAGCATTTACAAGTGAGGCATGAATAGCATATAATCATGCTTAAAACGAACAAGGTTTGAGACAGTCAATCCATGACCTCTCCAAAATTAACAATTCGGGCATCAGATATACCTCATCAGCCAAAATCTTGGAGCAATTGAAGCAAACACTGCGCAGAATACTCAGCACAACCTTCATGAATCCAATGTGAAACATGGGTTTAGCGAGCTCCAGATGACCGAAGTGACCGGGACACTCAGCCATGTTAGACATACAAGTCTCGCACTTCATCTTCCTATCAATCGTCCCAAGTCGCGGGTCACTCAAACCGCCGATCTTTGGCTTACCTCTCTCCATCGTCTCGCCGTGCTCTATGTGAACTACCGACATTTGCCTCTACAAAAACAAATTCACAGCATTACCCAATTATCTCAAGTGGATCCAGGCAAAACTCACTCATACATAACTGAACAACAAAGCAGTAAACAATTACGATTTCATCAGGGCTGATTATGCCGAACTGTACAACCCGGACTTTGGAGACCTCCGCCGGTGAAAAAGGAAACCGCAAATCCATAGAGGCGGCGGAGATGGAGTATGGCGGCTTTTTATATGATTATGGGTTCTTGGATTCAGCAAGATTTATCACCCAAAATTGATTTCAGTTTCTGATAACCGTTAATTTCCTAGGGTTCTTCAGAAATCTGTAACATATTCAGGTTTCATCCCTCTTCTAAGAAGACTTCGGGAAGTAAATGAGGACCGAAGGGGTTTGAGGGGTATTTATAGACAGGGACGCCTTGGTCCTTTAGCTGAAGGGCCCGTTTGTTCAGAGATAGATAAATCGTTAATAATCAAATATTAGGTAAAATTGCACTTTTTGTCTCATTATTTTACGTGATCAACACTTCTATTTCCAAAATTCTAAAATTTTATCATTATTGGTCCTGCGCCGTTAAATATTAACAAAAATTGTTAGTCACGGTTGTTGACTTGACCATTGAATATCCAAAATTCTATTTTACCTCCCTAAATTTTTCAAAAAAAGCTAAAAAACCCCAATATTAATTAAAATAGGCTAAAAATCCCTGCATTTTGAAAAATAATTTTTTGGACTCAATTTGGCTAGAATATCTTTTTTAATCTTATAAAACCACCATCACTTTATCTTTTATTTATTTTGAGATAGTGTTTTGTGGTCTTTTTTTTAGATTTTTCTCCCTCCTAAAAAATGAATGATTATTTTCTTCAATATATTTATGTAAATATTAAAATACTAGAAAAATATATCAAATTTTAAATTTTTTATAATGTAACTTAAAAATTTAAATTAATATCACATAAAAAATTAATATACTAAAGTTTCTTTTCAAAATTTAAATATCTATCTCAATTATAACAATTATATTAATTAATTTAAATTATTATTTAACTTAAATATATTATACTATTTATTATAATAATATTTAAAAATAAATTTTCATTATAAATATAATAGTAATTAAAAAATAGATTATTATAATTAATATATTTTTATTTAGATGCATAATCATTAATTAAAAAAATAAATTGAGCCACCCCCTACCCCCACCCTACCTCTACCACTTGGAAACCCTCAACCACCCACCCCCAATCCCCCGCCGCCCAACCCCACTCCATCCCCCTGGATCCCTCACAATTTTATAATGGTAATTTATTTTTTTAATTATAATTATGCTTTAACAATAGTATTGATACGTGCTAAAAAAATCAGCCCAAAATCAAGGCCCAAAGACATTGGTAGGGGTTCGAAAATGGAAGTCCTACACAAAGGCCCGCCTATGTATGGGAGGAGGCCCACTTAAGACTCCGGCCCATGCCCAAGGAGATACCGACCAGGCCTGCCCCAATAAGGGGGGAGTCCGGTCCAGCCTGGAGAAGAAGCCCCATCAAGAAGGCCCGGGGCGAAGGGCCAGGCCTAGGGTGAGAAGTCCAGGGAGGAGGCCCAGGCTCACCAAGAAAGGATAAGGCTTGACCAGGTCTACCACTTATCCTTATTTGCGGAAGACCTCTCCAATAGACTCTCTACTTTCAAGGAGTCGAGGGGCTGTTAAAGTTTGGGAAGGCCAACACGAAGTCCTTTCAGAGTCCCAAGCAACTAGGAGTCTTTCCAACCATGACTCTTCTTCTATAAATACCAGCTCATATGGCTGGTTCAAGTAACGTTTTCTAGTACTCTAATTCACGATTTTATGCTCTCACGCTCACTCTTTGCTTGTTTTATGCTCTTTAGTCACGAGAGTTCATCTCTTTTTTGTTTCATCTACGTTTATTCTTCCACAACTGTTTATTGACTTGAGCGTCAGAGTGCTAACGCTTTTTTTGCAAATTCCCATTTCATAGCTTGCAGAAAACTAAAGGCCACTCCGTTCGAGCCCAAGAACAAACTCTTTCAGTCCACATCAATTGGTGCCGTCTGTGGGAACACAAAACTAAGACGTGAGGATCGTGGACACTCCCAACAGTAGATCAAGCAAGCAGAAGGCCGTAGAGGCTCCTGCCGACCTTCAGGCGCTGCAAGTACTGTCTGGAGCCCCCTTGGCTCCCTCCGGTCTTTCCGAACCTCTATCGGACCCTCCGTGGGACAGTACCCCCTCGGATACCTCCTCTGATAGGTTTCCCCAGGACAGTGATGGCCCCCGGTGCCCACCGGGCCGGCAGAAGATAACGAGGCCCTCTCAGCGAAAGATGGCCTCCCCTGCGTTGGGGGGCTCAGCTAGAGCACCTGCAGAAAAGTTTGCAAGATGTGCAACATAGGATGATGGGAATCCCGTTGGAGGTGCAGGGCGGCATCTCGTTCAGCGAGGAGGTCATGGCGGACAAACTTCCTCCCAATTGTCGGACACCAGTCATTGCGGAGTATGATGGCACCACTGACCCGCAGGATCACCTGTCAGGATTTGAGAATGCGGCGCTCCTCTATCGATACACAGATGGAATCAAATGTCGGGTCTTTGTGACCACATTCGCTCGAGCGGCCCAGCAGTGGTTCAACCAACTGCCCCCCGGTTCGGTGAGGAGTTTCCAGGAGTACTGCTCGTTGTTCCTCCACCAATTTGCCAGCAGCAGGAAGCACTGCAAGACCTCCCTTACCCTTTTTACCGTTCGCCAGAAGGATTCTAAATCCTTGAGGGACTACCTACACCGTTTTAATGTTGCCGCCCTGGAAGTGCCTACAGCCATGCAGGAGGTCAAGGCGAGCGCATTCTCTCAAGGGCTTTTAGATGGGGATTTCTTCAAATCCCTTGTTAAAAAGTCAGCGCTGAATTTTGACAGTCTGCTCGTAAGAGCAGCTAAATACATCAATATAGAAGAGGCACAAGCCTCCAAGAAGGAAGGACGTGGTGAGAAGAGGAAGGACGCGCATGAAGAAGGATCCACTCAGAAGTCCCGTGTTGATAGGGGGGATACGAAACCCCTCTTTCAAGGGGGACCTCCCGTCTACACTCCCCTCAACGCTTCCATCACTCAGTCCCTCATGACGGTATAAGGGAAGGGACTGTTGATACAACCTCGTGGAGCTAGGGAAGGCCCAACACGGATAAGTTTTGTCGATTCCACAACGACTATGGGCACTCCACGGAAGAGTGTCGACATCTCAAGTACGAAATCGAGGGACTCGTCCAGAATGGATACCTCCAAGAATTCGTCTGCAGAGAAGTCTCAAGGCACAGGTCCCTACCAGAAAAAGGACCAAAACCAAGGAAAAGCCCCAACAGAGTCCAGTCCCGAGCCTCCCCGGGCGGAAGGACGTAGACAGGCCCCAACCGGACCATCAGAGGATGCAAAACCCCCTGGAAAGGGAGTCATATGCATGATTGTAGGAGGACCTATGGGGGGAGACTCTCATAGAGCCCGTGAGGCACTAGCTCAAGAGGTCGAGGCCATGCCTCATGAAGAAGTTTTGGATGTAGGCGCGAAGATAGGCGCGCTCGTCATCCAATTTGGTCCCCACCGAGGGAGCGGGACTCATTCTCCCCCACAACGATGCCCTGGTAATCACGGCTACTGTGGCCAATTATGAAGTCAATCGAGTCTTTATAGACTCAGGGAGTTCCGCGGACATCATATACGGATAATCATATGACCAGATACAGTTGGAAAGACCCCCATGCAGAAAGTTGATACCTCGCTATATGGGTTTGGGGGAGAAGTTGTGAGCCCTAGAAAGGCAATAGCCCTCCCCTGTCCCTAGGGCAGGGGTATTTAAGGCGGACCTGCCTAATCAAGTTCCTAGTGGTGGACGCCCCCTCAGCCTACAACATAATTTTGGGGAGGCCCTCCATAAACGCCTTCCAAGCAATCATATCCACCTTTCACATAAAGATCAAATTCCATGTGCTAGGCGGGATTGGGGAAGTAGGTGGAGACCAACAACAGTCACGGAGGTGTTGCGTGGACGTTGTTTGCAAAGGACAGAAGCGGAGTGCTATAGAGCCGCCCCTCAAGGAATCATGCAAAAGACAGGGGAAGGACCCCTCAGGGGAGAAGGAGGCGGTATGCCCCGGGCCTCCCCACGAGAAGCCTCGCCCAGCGAGGAGGACTACTCCAAAGTCCAGCCAGCGGAAGACCTCACCGTCGAATTATGCCAGAAAACCCTGGCAAAACTGCTAAGATAGGCTCTCAGCTAGAAAGAGGCCAGAGGGAGGACCTGATCTGGTGCCTCCAGCGTAATATGGACGTCTTCGCTTGGACCCCTCAAGATCTAGAAGGGATAAGCTCTGAAGTCATAATGCACCATCTCAACATTAATCCTTCCATGAAGCCGGACAAGTAAAAGAAGAGGCACTTTGGCCCAGAGAAAGATAAGACCATACAAGCCGAGATAGAAAGACTAACGGAAGCAGGCCACATACGGGAAATTCAATTCGCTGAATGGCTCTCCAATGTGGTGCTAGTATCTAAACCCGAGGGGAAATGGAGGATGTGCGTGGACTTTCGGACCTCAACAAGGCTTTTCCAAAAGAATTCTATTCGCTCCCTCGCATTAACTAGCTAGTAGACTCTACCTCCGGGTGCTAACTCCTGAGCATGACGGACACTTCACAAGGATTCCATCAGATCATGCTGGCCCTACACAATCACAAGAGGGTCAGTTTCATTACTTCAGCAGGAACCTTCTGCTACGTGGCCATGCCTTTTGGCTTGAAGAATGCGGGAGCTACATACCAACGCTTGGTGGACAAGATTTTCCGCTTCCAGCTGGGAAGAAACATGGAGGTCTATTTGGACGACATGCTCCTCAAGAGCCGAAAGGCGGATGATCACACCGCGGATCTAGAGGAGACATTCGCCGTCCTTCGAAAATATCGCTTGAAGCTGAAGCCCTCCAAATTATTTTCTAACTATGTTTTTTGATAAGTGAAGCATTTAAAATAAAAATGGTATAATGAGTTAATATATATAATAGATACACAACAGTATAATATCTCAACAAAAAAATGTTTTACATGAAAATCTCTTGTATATTTATTGTACTCACTCATTACTTAACATAAAGTTTTTTTATGTATTTATTTTACAATTTGAACTATTTTACAGACTCAAAATAAGTAATGAATGAGTACAATAAATACATGAAAAAACTTCATAAAAAAATATTTTATTAATTTGATAATAAAATTAAGTTATAAACTATTTAATTTTTTAGATAAGAATGAGTAATTAAATCCATTTTTTAAATATATTTTCTTCAAAAAAATAAGAAAAAATAAATTTATCTATCTTTTTTCCTAAAAGTGTTTAAATTTTGATTAAGCATATATATTGTCAATTTCTTTTCAAAAATATATATGAGTTGTTGCGATATTATATTTGTTGTGTATCTATTATATATATTAACTTATTATACAAGTCTTCACTTATTAAAAATTCTTTTTAGTTAGAAAATAATTTGGTGATGATTTAATGTGAAAAATACCAAAATATATTCAAAATAGTATATAGTTATTCAAGACATGAGGGGCAATTTTGTCCAACCAGGGAGTAAGGGTTACATATGATAGTTTAGGGGAATAAATATTACAACAAGGATAATTCAGGGGGGCAAAGTGTATTTAACCTATTAAAATATAATTTTTGTAAAAAGAAAAAAAGAAAATCTAAAAGGTACTCCTCAATAAACAGAATCATCCCAGAATTAATTTAGTAATGGACCCAAGACCAAATGGCAAGAGATGGACTTTCCGGGTCCCAAAACAACACCACCCGATCCATATTAGTTCGCCCCATTTAACATCCAGATTTGGCAAATATATGGGCTTCTGATCTAACCACAAGGCCCATAACTATTCGGTTTATCCGACAATAATTAAAAGAATAAAAATAAAGAAACAAATGAGTGAAGGAAAAATTACAATTTAATCATATAAGCAAGCGTTCCATATTGATTGCAGATGAGGAGCTTGAGCAACTTATAAGCAGCCTCAAGGCATCTTCTCACTAATGAGGTCCCTTAATAGGACAAAATCGTGCAGCTTTGCGAACCATATTTTACTACAGGACTGGTTGGGCTAAAACCTCATCTATTGTGATCCCTTTTCAAGATAAGTACATAAAACTCTACAAAGTTAGAGCAGATAATACTTCGCGCAGCAGACCATCGATCGAATCGCAATAATTTAATTGATTTCTCAGTACGAGGAAGAATTTAGAGAATTAGATAATTGCCTCTGAACACAAGGCAATATATGAGTGGGTTCACAACGAGTCGAATTCAATATGTGTGACATTACGATATCAAATATAATTATGAAGTGTTGGCCTTTAATAATTACTATTTCAAATATTGTACTGAATTTTTTATTTATTGAAATTTCGATTCGATTTCATTAAAATTTAGTTTACAGAATGAACACCTTAAGAAACAATAATTTACAAGTTAAAAAAAATAGAGCTGCGTCATTTTTTTAAAGCTAAATGAAATATAGTTATTTAGAAAGTATTATATTATATAATTCTAAAAGAAAATTAAGAAAATGGTTGCATAATTATGAGTATCTTTCTTCAATTGCATAATATTATTAAAAATAAATATTGTTTTTTATCAATATAAAAAAATACTTGATTAATTACTAGGAAAATAAATATGATGCGCCCGTTTAGGACCCATTAGAAATCGTATTGGACTTAATTATACACAATTTACATTGAACTCATGATTATATATTTTTCATCAATTGCATGATATTATTAAAAATATTTAATTTGTTGCTAAAAATTAAACATGATAAAACTCATTTAGGATCTATAGTATAGTTGAATTTGATAAAGCACGGCGATAATATCCGTTGAGTAATCTATACCTTATTATTAAGGGAGAGCCTCAATTTGGTGTCTCCCAATTTTGGTCTGTCAATTTTATTTTTATTTTAAAATTTATTTATTTATTTTATGTTTCCATTTTTTATGTTGAAGTAACTACTTCTCCCCACTTATTATCCCACTCATCTATATTTTTCTTTATATATGATTTTTTTAATCCATTTAGTCTCTCGATTTTATTTTACTCAATTCTATTTTAATCATAAATTATTAATTAATAAAATTGTTGTTGTATTTGCACACACATCAAGTGTGCATTTCTGACTAGTATGTATTAAGATTTTTATTTTCATTTATCCTTCCGTTTAGATCAAAAGTCTATGTTTTTTTTTGCCACATTTAAAGTATATATGATTTTTTTTAATCCATTTAGTCTCTCTATTTTATTTTACTCAATTCTATTTTGAGTATAATTATTAATTTAATAAAAATATTATTGTATTTGCATACACATCGAGTGTGCATTTCCAACTAATATGTATTAAGATTTTTATTTTCATTTATCCTTCAATTTAGATCAAAAGTCTACGTTTTGTTTGTCACATTTAAAAAATAAATAAACATAAATAATAATATAATAATAATAACAACAACAACAACAACTTAAGTTGGAGAAAGAAATAATCATATTATTAGTTTTAACTAATAAAGAATAATTATATTTATATCCCATAATATATAATTTATTTACGCAAATCACCCTTATCTTTTGGATAATTATACATCACATATTAAAAACGTCAACATCATTTACTCAAACAATTCCTAATTTTTTCAAAATTACACATATATTTTCAAAAAATATCAAGATCTTTACACAAACTATCCAATACTTTTTTACTATTACGGATAATTTCTATAAGTATGCAAAAAAAATAAAAATAATTTTTATAAATAAATTATAAATTAAGTATGTAAATATAATTATTTTTAATTAATATCCACTAAATTAAAATGCTTGTGCCTTATGCGCTTTTCTCACTCCCGCGCCGTAACGATGGGAGATAGACGTGCACAGACCACAATGGAAGGGTGCGTTGACTACAAGTCAAAACCACAGGGAGTGGGAGTGGTAGCCGTAGCCGTATTTTCCGACCAATCTTTCTACCTTAATTGCCACACCACGTATCATGATAATAATTTTATCTCCTAAAATTTAATATAATTATATGTAAATTTTTTGTAGCGTAAGAAATTATATCTAGTATATTTGAGTTCTGCTTCCATATAATTGATATGCTAGTCAAAATTAGCTAAATTTTAAGATACTAAAAAAACATTTGATGGAAATCTGTATTTACTTCAGTTGATTTATTATAGACTTATTATAGGCCAAATAAATCTTTTTATGATCGGATTACCTTTATATATCTTTATACGTTAATTCATATCTGGAGGTATACCATCACCCTTATAAAGGTAGTTTAGTCAGAAAAAATTTGTTTGACCTGCAATAAATAAGTAATAAGTCAATCAAGGGTAAATATTGATTTTCATTCATTTTTTTTGTTAATTCATTCGATGAATTTTGATTAACGAATGGACCTATTTGTTAGACGGAAGCAAACTTCAAGGGTACTAGATGTAATTTTTCAAACCGCATAGGGTCCACATGCAATTATACCGAACCTCGGAGGAGGACGGTGTGATTATCCCTAATTTTTAAGATAAATTACAGTTACATCTCTTGAGATTTTGCTTAATTATGAATATCCTCTCATTGTTTGAGAAATTATAAATACTCTCTCAATTGAAAAAATTTGAAAATGTAATTAGATTTGAAATTTAGTTATCATCCCCATTTGCATAATCTTTTTTTTTTTTTTTAAGCCGCTTTGCCTAAGCGGAGGGGTTAAGCATTTTGGAAAGATAAGAACAGAAATCGTTGTGTCGTGGAAAAACCACTGTTCTGAAAGCAAATCATACAATCATTTTCAAAAATAAATCAGCAAAGAATTAGCAAAAAATCAGCTAATGAAAGAGGATTTTTCTCAACAACAAATGACTTAGTCAAAATTAGTGATGGAAGAGGATTTTCAATGTATTTAGTCATTCCTCACAAGACAGATCTCTGCCCATTTATTAAATTGTAAGCATACACCACAATCAAATTTTCTAAAAATAATTATTCCGAATTAATTTATCTTATAATCAATTATGCAACCGCTGAATCAAACTAGCACTTGTTCATAATTTCATGACGATCCATTGGTAGCTTTAAACTCACTTAATGAATATTAAGAAATAATCAGCATCATCTATACTATTATAAAAGAAAACCTTTTGCTATACCAATTTTTGAAATATACATATATATATATATAAGAAAACCTCACAATTTTTATTCAAATCAAGTTTGGTGGAATTCAATCGATCACACCAAATCAATTATACAACAAGTGTGACACTATATTTATCATGTGATTGATCACTCTTAAAAAATTATATACAAAATGTAATACACTAATCATATAATTAAGGATAAATTATATTGATATCCCATGAGGTTAGCCAAATTACACAAACACCATCTATCTTTTGTATAAGGTGTTTGTGTATTTTAATATAACATCAAAAAATATAAATATAATTTAGTATTCAGTTACCACTCCTAAAGTATTCACCACACATCAATTACCCCTCTAAAGTATTAAAACTTTAAAAAAAATCACGACCTTCTAATTTCTTTCATTTTTAAGTTAAAAAAGTCCATTTTACCCTTATTAAAAATTGGCTTAATTGCATAAAATCCCCCTGTCTTTTAAAAACTCAGCTGAAAACCCCCTTGTGTTTTAAAAATAGGCGAAAAAACCCTTCTGTTTTATTAAATATAGCTCAATCGCCCCTCTCCGCTAAATTGACTTAACGACGTTAATTTTTTTCCTGTTTGACCATTATGCCTTTTCATTATATATTACTCTTTTATTTTAATGACCGTTGGATCTCATTTGATTATATAATAACCATCAGATCTAATCAATTAATCTCAACCGTTAGATCTTAGAAAAATAAAGGGTCTTGATTCAATAAATTTTAATTTATATTATATATAAATAATTAGAAATGTTAAAAAATAAAAGTATTGTTTATATATATAAATTTTAAAAAAAAAACCCCAACTCCCACCCCGCCGTCCGCCGCATATGGGGGTGACGCCGCCGTCGCCCCATCAAGCTGGTCTGAGCGACAGAGATGCCGTCGCCTAGACCAAGTATGGGGGACAACGTGCGGCGGACGGGGAGTCTGGCGACATCGCTATTGTGCAGATATGGACGATGGCGACGTCGCCCAATCAAGCTGGTCTGAACGACGAAATCTTACTGGTTTATGTAGATGATATACTCCTAACAGCCTCCTCTGAGCATCAAATATAGGAGGTTAACGATTATCTAGATGGCTTGTTCACCATCAAAGACTTGGGACCAGCAAAATAATTTTTGGGAGTTGAAATTGCTAGGTCTGTTGATGGAATTATAGCTACGCAGAGGAAGTACATTATGGATATAGTTTCAGATGCAGGATTAACTTGGGCAAAGGCTGCAAGAACTCCTTTACCAACAGGAATCAAGTTGACTGGAGAGGGAGGAACACTGCTTCAAGATCCCTCTAGGTACAGAAGGCTCATTGGGAGGTTCTTGTACCTGGGATTCACACGTCCTGATGTTGCTCATGCTGCACAACAGCTGAGCCAATACCTACAACACCCTGCTAAGGAACATTGGGATGCAGCACTACACTTAGTGAGATACTTGAAAGGGTGTCCAGGTACATGTTTGTTCTTTCCTTATAATAACTCCTTGTCTCTAATAGCCTTTTCTGATGCAGATTGGCTTGGATTCAAGAAGATCCTTAACGGGGTACTGCATTCGGCCAACACCTATATCGTGGAAGACTAAGAAACAGGTGATTGTCTCAAGGTCAAGTGCAAAAGCAGAATATAGAAGCATGACATCAACAACTTGTGAACTTATATGGATAACATACTTGCTGAGGGAGTTGGAGGTTGAGGTTCAGCTGCCCATACCTTTCTTTTGCGACAACAAAGCTGCCCTGCATATTACTGCTAATCCAGTTTTTCACGAAAGGACTAAACACTTGGAAATTGACTGCCATATGGTGAGAAACAAGTTCAAGGAAGGGTTGATCAACTCTTATAAGGCCTCGAAGATTGAATGTAGCTGCCAACCCTAATCAGAAAGCTGAAATGAAAAAGTCTTTTCTACTTTTTCGAATAATAAGGTAAGCTTCATAGCCTCAACCGGGGTTCTTAGACCGCAGCGAGCCAAGTAATTTTGAATTAAATATCCAAACAACTCCTACTAACTACTATTAGGCCCTGTACAGATAACCGTAAACAAGTCCCAACTATACACGTTGGGATATTGGATAACGAACTCCAAATGATGATGAGAACTGTAGAAAGTTAGGCGGTGGGACGTTTCACTTTTGGGAAGACTACGTCAACAAAATTTCAGACATGACAGTGACTGAGATGCAATAATAATAATAATAATAATAAATATGGTCAACACTCAACAGTGATGGATGAGATGACTAATGAGTACTTACTCCTCATCAGCAATCACCTCACCACTCACCAACCCCAATTATTTTTCGAACTGGACGGAACATGTAATATAATTACGGCTGTGTTTTTTTTTTTTTTTTTTATGGGATTGAAAAATAAATTAAATTATTTGATATTAATTGAAATTGATCGAAAAAATTTAATTGAACTTAATTTGTTAAATTTAATAAATTAAACTTTAATTAAAAAATATTGGATAAAATTTAAAGCTCGACTTGAACTTGATTCGATTAATAAAAAAAATAATAAAATATACTTAAAAATATCAAATTACTCGAGCTCGACGCATGTTTGATCCAAGTAAAACTCGCTTGAGCTCGATCAGATCAATTACCAAACCAAATTTAAATGCAATTTTTTAAGCTTGATACTAATTCAAACAAGCCTGTTCAGTGCTAAATATATTGAGTAATAAGATGTTGTGTAAATTACAGTCATCTTTCATGCGATTTTTTTTATATAATTATGAATACATTTTCTTGAATGAAAAATTATAAATGTTTCTCTTAAATGAAAAATAATTATGCAGTTCCTACACAGTGAAGTAAAAAATACTAGTTTACCCTTTGCTGAATATTTAAAAACAAAACATTTGGAAAAAAAAAATGTAACAAAAAATAAGGGTGAGTAAAGTAAGTAATCCATAGGCATACTAGTCCATAAAAATATTTTAAAAAATTCTAAAAATTATATAGGATTATATTTCATAATCCCAAAATGACATTTTGGCCAGTTGAATATAAAAACTGAATGAAGACCTAGTGTAGACTAACATAATGAGATTGTTGTTCGATGGATGTTAAAATGATGGGATATTTATAATTATGTGAAACCCAAAAAGATGGTTGCGATTTACCCTAAGGGCATGTTTACTACCCATGATTAAGCTTAATTTATAGTCCAATCACTCACAAATCTATGTTTACTTGAAAAAGTATGGGCCCTTGATTTGAATTAAGGTCCGTTATAATTAATGATAAATTTATGATTTAAGGTGGTATTCAGATCATCAAAAATTTGGGCAAAGTTATAATTTGTACATTGGTCCATATACCCCCTCTATTGAGTATACTTTAATATCCTCAAGTGTAGAAAAAATTACAAGTTTTTCCTAGAATTGGTTTATATTAGACTACAATCCTACAACATATCATATTAAGTAAACAAAATATTATATTAACCCACAACCATTTATCACAAACAATATCATTCATTAATTTATTATATCATAATCATATTCAAAGCAGTAAATATGCCCTAAGATGATTGACTTATATCTATTATTTTAAAAATGAGATGTCTATGGCAATTATTTATACACTCAACACAAAAGAGTTTAGATTCTGGAAAAAAAAATACAAAAAAAATTGAGTTAATAGGTTTAAATGTCGGGATGGATTTTGTAGCATATTTTTCCAGTTATTTTTTTTTATATTTTCACTTTTATTTAATGAAACTCTTTTATGCAACAAAAATTGTTTTCAGGGCAAAATAGTAATTATGTTCCATCATAAACCGTTCGAACACACTTTGAACAATTTCGATATTATAATTTCGAAATTATGTGGTTGTTGTTTTCTGATTATGGACGATTAAGTAATTTAACAAAACAAAAATTATGTGATTTTTCCTCTGATCTTTGTTATTAACGAAAAGTGTATTATGTCCTTTTCTAATTTTTCTCCCCACATTAAAGCGATTGATTGTATTGTTGTATCGTATCGTTAAATAAAAGAAATTAATGGATAAATTAATATAAAATTATACAAATATCATTAAATAAATAATTGTAAATAAATCGATCAAATAAACTTAAATAATAATGTATTCGATTTGATTCGATTCGAATTATATATAGCCTAATTATTGCAAACACCCAGTAAAGATCAGACCCACAAAGTGGTTATGCAACTGAAAATCTTTTCATGTTACTACATGTACTCTTACATCTTGGGACAATGAATCTTCAAGAATTTAGGTTCTTTCACATTTGCTCTTGTGTTATTATTTTTTTTTTTAAAAGTCATTTCATACTGATGAAAAGGGTCTTGGCCGTCAATTCGAAGCTTCTTATTCTTTCTGTTGTTTCTTAATTTCATCATTTATAATCACATATATGTTTATAAAATTATAAATAATTACTATTTTTTAATAGAATTAGTTTTTTTCCCACTAATTTATGTATCTATAGAATCCATATTGTATTATCGATAAGGCCTAGTTTAGTTGGCAAAGATGAGGCTCCATGATCTTAGAGGTCATGGGTTCGAACCCCTGCGTGCGTTGATGTTATTTTTATTATATAGTAGGTATGATTTGCTGCTGTAATAGCTAGATGTTAGTTGATGTAATATTATTGATTTGATTGTTTGTAATTGTCTCTGTTCGATATTGATAGCCGACAGGATTGAATGTAATACTTTACTTTCGATTCATAAAATCAATCGCTTCCAATTCAAAAAAGAAAATCCGTACTGTATTATTAGAGTTGAGGGTCTTAGTAACTAATTTGGCCTACAAAAATATAATCTACAGATTAAAGTTAAGTTTTCATGAACAAATTTGATGTCATGAGTTTGAGCCCTACCAAACGTTTGGATATTTTTCTCATTTTATGTGAGTTTATTGTAATTTATTTCGTTGTTCTTAGTATATTGATTTATTGATGGAATTAACGTATTGCTCAACTTATTGAGATACTGAGTAATTAAAATTACCATCTAAAAATATAGAAGAGTTATTAATTAGGGATAATTACATTTACACTCCCTGACCTATAGTCTATTTACACACAAACCACCCCTTCCTTTTACATAATTACAAAAACCACCCTTGATAGCCAAAAAATAAGGGCAGTTTGTGTAACAATGTCGATACTTTTGAGGGGTGTAAGTGTAATTTTCTAAAAATAGGAGTAATTTGTGTAAATGATACTTACATTTCTAGTAGATGTATGTGTAATTATTCAAAAGACAGGGATGATTTGTGTAAACAGACCACAGGTTAGAGAGTGTAAATGTAATTATCACTATTAACTAGCTAATGCAGCACGTCGTTCCTGCGTGCATATATAAATATTTTTTTGCACTTTAAAATATATTATTATTATAAATAAGAGCAAAATATAAATCATTACATCACATTAAAAAAATAAAAGAAAGACAAAAATTTAATTTATCAATTAGTGAAACTTTGGAAGTTGAATAAGTTGATTATATTATCGGTTGAAGGACATTTTTGACCTCACAAAAAATAGTGCAACGGTGTAATTAACTTGTGAGTGTGGATGAGGTTTTCTTTATATAATAGTATAGATTAGGGTAAACTCTCATTCTTAAAAATTAGTCATCACATATCCATCCTACTCCACCTTCTTATACCAGGGTTAAATTCAAATTACTCTCCATGAAAATCGAAATAGAAGACAATTTAATTAACATTTTGAAAGAAAAGCATCTAACACCCCATTTTGTTGTATTTTTCAGTCGCGCAATTTAAATTATTTTCACTGCATATTTTGTATTCTGCCCTCATTTATTCACTACAAGAGTTCAAATATTCACGTGAAACTTACTTTCGTTTTTTTACGGCCTCAACACACCTCACATTTTAGTGTGTTGGGGTTGGAGAGAAAACAAAACTAAGTGCGAGCTGAATATTTATTTTTATAGTTGGTAAATACTAAATAGAGGCAAAACAGATAAAATTAAAACAAAATATAAGGACCAGTTGCAAATTGAACCATTAAAAAACATAGCGAGGACAAAGGGGTTAAATGCTTCTTTTTCAAAATATTAAGGTGTTTTTTTTGTTTTTTTTTTTTTAGTTGAAGGGTTTTTACGCCTACTTTAATTTTCAAAAGTAGGCGGCTTGAATTTAGCCCTCGACAAACCCGTATGAACTATCAACCATCGAATCACACATGATTGAAATAATACAAAAAAAATAATTTATATTACATAAAAATAGATTTAAAAAATATTTAAATTTTGATATAAAATAAATTTAAGCACGCACATTGAATATGTCATTGTCGCTAATGTGTATGGAGTTGAATTACAAAATAAATCATTTAATTTAAAATAAACCAAGATTTGAGATAATTCATTAGCCATCTCAATGCTAATTGGATTAAGGAGCATAATATAAAGATCATGGTTTATCTCTTGGAGTTGGGGTTAAGAATCTCTCACCGACTAGATTGTATTACTCCAATTAAATGTAATATTTGCGTAATCCTCAATTATTATTATTTTTTAAATCTTGCTAGAAAATCTTTCCTATATTTAATTAACTTTAAGGTCGTTCTATCATATCGGAATCTATTAATTAATCTCTTCACTCATAAAATAATAATAATAAAAAGAAGAAAGCGCGTAATAATTAAATCATATATTCGATAATGATGGGATTAAGATAATAACTAATTTAATTATGAGCTAGCATATTCGACGCAACATTATCCAATATGATTAATTAATTGGAACTTTTTATAATCCCACCCTAATAGAACCTTTTTCGAAATATTTTTATTAATTCCTTTATTCTTTATCCATTCCTTTTCTTTTTCCTCCTTATTTTGGGCTGAACTAAAATGTTAGTTTGAGTCGAGTCGTGAGATCTAGTTTTGTTGGAGAAATTCATCTCATCAATATATATGTACATAGTTGGTGGTCTACTGCAATAGCAGTTATTGATTAGTTATAAATATTCATATTAACAATTGTGGTTGATGGGTGAATTCATGTTATAATCGTAAAAAAAAAAAAAAATTGGATTGCATCGTCTTATTGTGGTTATTGTAATAAAGGAACTTAACAATTATTAATGTTATTTTGTTAGACTTGTCAAGATATTATTCAATTAAGTTCAATTTTCACTGGATCAAGTATTATAAGTCAGTCACCGTCAAATTATTAAATGCTAGCTCCCATATAAAATGGCGAGCAACATGCTGAGGATCAAACTCAATTTTTATTAAATCAAACATTATAAGTTGATAATCATCAATTCATAACAAAAGTACATAAAATAACGAATTTTACGTATCTTTATTAATCAAGTACAATATATCAGTCCTGAACAACTCGTAATTCATAAATATTCACATATAAAGTGACCAACTCTATATTTATATGGAAATTCCAACCAAATGTGAGTAGAGGGGATTGGACGGCGGACTCGGCTATATGTTCCATGTACAAGAGAGATATTTAGATGAGATGAGTGAAGTGACGGAAATTCCATCAAATCCAAAATGATGATGATGATGATGATGATAAAGGAAGAAGGGCCGAAAAGGTACATATTCATCTTTGAGTGGGTAATCATTTCCAAGCTTGAATAAGAGTTACCATAACCATCACCACACAATATATTTATATATATATATATATATATGTGTTAATAGGGATTATTTGGTAATATATATAAAATGCATATACCCTTTGAGAGAGGCAAAAAATTTCATGTTTTTATTCGGGTCGAGCTCAACACGATCCAACGGACTTAACAACTCAAACCGTAGTTGTTAATGGAACAGGCATCCAAGGGTTCCGAGGCCAACAATGGCCTAATATAAACGTCTTTGATAAATAGGGTTATCCTCGTTTGTAAGATATGTATTTATTACGTTAAGATTGAGTATTGCGATCTTAATCACCTTATAACCTACTTTGACTCAAGTTTCGGAGAGGTTAGTTGGGCCATCTCAACAAGACTAACCGTGTCGCAGGTTAACCTACTCAGTGATCTAGATCGAGATGTTCGAGAGGACGACGAGGCTTTACACAAGTCATTTTGACGTGGCATATCTAGGTCACTGATGACCTCGACCCGAATCATATATATATATATATATATATGAGCTATTTTTCATCGAGAGTGTAATTCATGTTGCACTTAATACTTTGTGCACTGAATGGATGAATGATTATTACTCGTCTCTTATTTTTATTTTTGACTACACCATAGAGTTATATGATTAATATATGAAAAGTGAAGTGTATGCCAATTATATAACTATCTGCTATATTGATTTAGGACATCCAATCGAAACTAATTGAACTAATTAACTATGGTTAAATATAATATTTTTAAAGAAAATATTTATTCAATAATCAAAAGGTATCAGATAATAAGCTTAGCCCACGTATTTATAGGTTTACCATGAAAGAAACCTAATCCAATAAAAAAAATAGATCTCAACTAAGAAAGAAATTAAATACGTAACGAATTCTAATTACTAATAGCATTTTAATTAATATTAGAACTACTATATGATTCTTATCTAATATATTACTTATTATTATTCCTTCTCTATCCCCATCATGAATATATTAGAATGCTATAGTAATTCCTATATAAATATATATTATTTATTATTATTATTCCTATCCTATTTTTTCTTGATTCCCATCATGTATTCAATATTGGGTGTAGAATCAAGCAAGTATCTTTTGAGACGCACCATAAGTAAATAAGTACGACCTTTTTACCAAATATTAATGAGTGATACATAATAATTTTAAAAAATAATTATATTTACACTCTCTGGCTTATGATCTATTTACACAAATTATTCATATTTTTTGTTTAATTATGAAACCACTCTTAGTCGCCAAAAAAGCAGGGGTAATTTGTGCAATGATGTTGAATTTTTAGGGAGTGTATGTGTAAATAATATTGATATTTTTTATGGATATATATGTAATTTTTTAAAAGACGGGAACAATTTATGTAGATAAACTATAGATAAGGGGTACAAATATATCAAAGCGCACGTCAGCAAAATAAACTAACAATAAGATTTACACACGTATTTTGGACCCAGCCAGATACTTTTAGGACGTTTTATAACATTAATTTTATTTTATTATTTCCTCAAAGAATTTCATTAATTTTTTAAAATCTTGAAAAACGTCATCATTAATTTCCATTAAATTCCCTCATATTCCTCCCTTCTAAGCTTTAAATGAAAGCGCATAATTGGATATTTTCTTTTAATTTTATATTTATATTTTTATCTTATGTTTTATTTTTAAACTCTGAATATCACTATAAAAACTATAAAAAAACTACAACAAAAATCAACGTAAATCAATACAACTAAACCACAGTGAAACAAAATCATGTAAAAATTTAAAATTTACCCTGATTAATCAATATGTATCATGGCTAATAGCTATGGTCAAAATATGTGCCATAGTTTTAGTTGTGGCTAATATATTTGCCTTAATTATTTGCACAAACAACGGCTACTGACCGTTACACAGTTATGATTAATTTTTATTCACCATATATATATATATATATAACACTATAGTAATTAATCATAGCAACTTCTTTAACTATATTTTTATTCACCCACTAAATTAATTAGTTAAAAGACTAGATAATGCAAATTTTCTATTTAGGATATAGGTTGCATGTATATGAATTTGCTTCATGGGAATGTACGATCCGTGCGATCGAGCAGCTTAAATCTGTGTTTTTAGTGAAAAAATAATTTCTTGTATTTTTATTTTTAGTGAAAGCGATAAATATTATTAATTGAATTAAATCGGTTACAATCAGCCTTGTCAATTATCAATCTCTAATAGAGACAATTATAACAATTATACATAAACAATCCCTTACTATAAAAGTATAGAAATAATCATACTATACAGTGGATTAGGGGTGCAAGTTGAGTTGAGCCGGCTCGAGTCCGAGCTTGAGCTTAATGATTTGTGTTCGTGAGCTCGCGAGCTCACACTTTTTTTTTTTAATTTTTTTTAAAATTTTTTATTTATACTTATTTTTATATATTTAAGTACATTTCAATATTATATCAAGTTTATATTAAAAATTCACTATATATTAAAATTATTAGTCAATATATATTTTATTTTAATTTTATATAATAATAAAATATGGTATTCTTATTTATATTGTCGAAAAACAAGCTTAAGCAACATTTTAGTAAGTTTTGATATTTTTTTGTAAATGAATATTTAGTAATGCATATGAATTTTATTGTTATAATTTCAAATCCACTCCATAAAATGTATTTATTTCTAAATTTATTATATATTAGAATTATTAGTCAATAACTCATATTTCAGTTTTAGACGATATTAAAATATGGTATTTTAATTTATATTATCTAAAAACAAGCTTAATCAACAATTTAGTCTGATTTGAATTATTTTGTAAATAAATATTAATATAATGCATATGAATTTTATCATTATAATTTCAATATCTACTACAACAAAATGCGTTTATTTCAAAATTCATTATATATTAGAATTATTAGCCAAGGTCTCATATTTTAGTTTTAGATGATATTAAAATATGATATTTTAATTTATATTACCTAAAAACAAGCTTAATCAACAATTTAGTATGATTTGATATTTTTTAAATAAATATTTAATATAATTCATATGAAATTTTTTGTTATATTTTAATTTTCACTACAACAAAATGCATTTGTTTCAAAATTCATCATATATTATAATTATTAGTCAATATCTCAAGTTTTAGTTTTAGATGATATTAAAATATGGTATTTTAGTTTGTATTATCTAGAAACAAGCTTAATGAACAATTTAATACGTTTCGATAATATTTTTATAAATAAATATTTAATACAATCATATGAATTTTATTGTTATAATTTCAATATATACTACAACAAAAGGCATTTGTTTGAAAATTCACCATATATTAGAATTATTGGTCAATATCTCATATTTTAGTTGTAGATGATATTAAAATATGGTATTTTGGTTTATATTGTCTAGAAACAAGCTTAATCAATAATTTAGTACGTTTCGAAATTTTTTTTAAATACATATTTAATACAATTCATATAAGTTTTGTAGAATAGACCATATATTTTTTTCGTTGTTTTGAAAAAAAAAATTCAAATTTGAGCTCGTGAGCTCGAGCTTGGCTCATTTACCTTTCCTCGAGCTCGAGCTCAATTTTTTGGCCGAGCTAGGCTCGTTTGCAGCCCTACAGTGGACTATCATCCCACGTATTGATGGGGATTTGAACCCATGACATTTGGGGTCATGGGACCTTTAACCATTATCTCCTGTATTTTTAAGGATAAAGCAATTTATTCCTTTGTATTTGGTGGTGTACTACATGCGCTTGAGGTGCAATTTTTAACTGATTTTTCATAATAAAATATTATTTATATCTAAATATATTATAATATATTATTATATAAAATATATAATATTTATAAAAATATATATTTTATGTAAAAAAAATACCCCCCCCCCCAACCTTCCCCACCACCTCCACCTTTCCCCCGCCACCCCCACCCCCACCCCCGCCTCAGCCCTTCTCCATCGCCGCCGAACTAGCCCAATTCTGCCACCCCCACTTCCACCTTCAACACCATCGCATGCGTTCCTCCCCTCAGCACCGTCGTCGCCTCCTTCCCCCTCCTCTCCCCATTCCTAGATCTGCCTCCCTCCCTCAGATTCATCGACCCCTTCCTCCTTCCTTAGGTTGTCGGCCTCCACGGCGGTCGACCTTGCGTCTAGCAAGTAGCGGCGACCCTTTTTCTCTCTTCCCTCTCTCCTATATATATATACATGCATATATATTATTTAATTAATAAAAATATATTATACATATATTTTTAAATAATTTCATATAAATATGTATTATTAAATATATATATATATATTTTAAATCTAAACCGTTGATTGAATTAAGTACAATCTGAACCATAGATTTTATTAGTTAAATTTGGACCTAGGATTCAATCAAATTCAACGGTTATTAATAAGGATGTAAATATAATTTTCTGATTAAAAATAAAAAAATTTTAAAAAATGCACGTGAATGACATGAAGCGCGTGAGGGGCTTAATTGCTCTATTTTTAAAAATACAGGAGAATAATTTGATATTTTTTTTATAAAAATATAATTTACTCATTTTCAATATCACATAAGATAATTTGTATTTAACCTCCAAAAAATAGTAAACAGCAACCGGAAAAACGGAAACCTAAATTGGCAAGAAAACAATGAAGTTCGTGTAAGTAGTACAAAAACAAGCCGCGTTCAAGAGTTAGATGGCTGTCCCTACCTCTCTTCACGCGTTCTGCTGACGCCACGTGGCTTTCTCTTTTCTGGTCGGAAACTTCTCTCAATTGGCTCATTCCCGCCCCACTCAAATTAGGGCAGTATTTTACACCTGTTTTGAATTAATTTTTATTTATTTTTGTAAATTAACTTATGCATGATAAAAAATATAATTTAATTGAGTTATGTGTAAGTCATGCGTAAATTTTCAATCAAGTTAATCGAAAAATAATTAAAATTATCAATTTTTTTAAATTTCAAAATTAAATTTCGAAAATCAGTTTGTGTAGAATAAAAAATACCATCACCTAAGTTATAGGACTAATTGTTAGAATCTTAGATGAGGGAGAGAGCTGTACGCACTTGTAATTGTTATTTTTACTTCTAATGTAATTTACCTATTTCAAAAAAAAAAGAAGTTATAGGACTAAAATTGCATTTTTCCTACTAAAAAATGTATAATACTGAGATAAAAATTTGATTGTACATTATATATATATATATATATTAAAATATATGTTAATCGTATGAGTATTAATCAAATATGATCGGACCTCATTCAGACTAGAATTTTTGTTTTATCCTAACCTTATTCTTTTTTATGTTATGAAAATTATTCCTTTGAATTTCGTACCAGAAACGATGTCTGTATTTAGTTTTTTTTTTTAATTATTTATTTATTTTTGTTATGTATCAATAATAAAGATGTGTTTTTTTAATCTGATATCATCAGTTATATCATTATATTTAAATTTAATGAAATGGAAAGTAAATATTTCAAAGAGGATTCGGGCTTGATGTCTTGGAAATTTGGTTAAAACCTCTTCCTAATAAATTCAATCATGCAAATTAATTTCTCCCATCAATGTGTCTTTCTTTATTTTCAAAGTTAATCATATAGTTTTCAAAATCTATTTTACTAGAAAGAGAAGTCTTTTAAATAAATTTAAACTTCGTACTAAAATGTTTAGAAACATTGCTACTTTAGTCCTATAAGTACGAAAGAGTGACAATTTCAGTCTTGTACGAATTCATTTTGACAAATTTGTCTTACAATTTTCAATTCCGCACATTAAATAACAAAATAAAAATTGCCCCTGACAAGTTTAATTGGGTGCACTTTTCGCCTATTTTAACAAATTCCCAATATTTTTATCCTCAATATGCGAATTTTTAAAATTATAGAACAAATTTTATCAAAATAAATTCATACACGGGACTAGAATTATAATTATTCCTACAATATTAGTTCGCTCTCGATAGTCTATATATAAGGATAATATTCTAAATATGTGATTGTTTTTATTCTATAAAAAAAACGTAAATTACAAGGGCTCTCTTGAAGTTTGTCATAATTATAAATATCCCCTCGTTGTTTGTAAAATTATAAATATCCTCTGGAATCAACAGTCGTCTGACAAATATCTCCGACAATGGGCTGTTACGAGAGGAGTATTTGTTAGACGACCATTAATTTCAAATTATGTATTTATAATTTTTCAAATAATGAGAGAGTCATTTGTAATTATAACAAGGGTGAATTACAATTACATCCCCTGAGGTTTGCATAATTATGGATACTCCTGAGGTTTGTAACCATCTAACAAATAACTCATTTTCATTCATTTTTATGGGTGAACTAACCAAAATGCCCTTATGCAAATTGAATTATTTTTAAAAAGTTTCTAAATTTTTTAGATAAAAATGAACAGGAGAGATTACTTATGTTTTTTACACAGAGGACAAAAAATATAATTTGTCTCGATTGATTTTTTTACAATTAAATAAAAAATCGTGGGCAAAATGAACCATTTCAGACCCTTAGTTAAAACTTACAAACCTCAAAGAGATATTTATAATTTTTAAAATAAAAAAATATTTATAATTATACTAAAATTCAGAAAAATAACTTACAAACGTTGGTTGTAATTTGAATAATAGTATCTTTAGAGGACGGAGAGAGTGTTGATAGATTCAAACAAATCCCATGACTAGCTACTTATTATAATAGACTGGATGACTTTGTTGTTCTTGTCCCCACAAATCTATCCCATGAATATATCATCCAATGTGCCTAAAACCTAAAAGCACCGTCCCATCAATACTACTCATCCATCATCCTCTCTCTCTCTATATATATATATAACCCCAACTTCATTTTCCTCATGCAACCTCAAAAATATGTCTACTTCCACAATTTCGATATCGTCGTCGTATCATCCAAACATTGATATTACCCGCTCCATCTCCATTCTCTGTTGATCCCCAACACAAGATGAAGCACGTTGCCGGCATCCTACGGCCATGCAACGCCTTCTTGATGAATAATCCTAACAAACACGCTTTTCGGTGGCAAAGATCTAACACGAAGATCAATGCCTGTGTGAAGACTGCGACAAACTCGTGGGATTCAGGGCAATGCCTTGTTGTTCCAAAACCGGTTCGCCACAAGTGGATGGAGTTCCAAGGGATTAATGATTGGGAGGGCTTGCTCGACCCTCTCGACGACGGCTTACGGGCCGAGATTTTGAGGTACGGGGAGTTTGTTGAGGCCGCGTACCGGTGCTTTGACTTTGACACCTCCTCGTACGGGTACGCCATGTGTAGGTACCCCAAGGGCTCGATGCTGGAGCAGTGCGGGATGGGCCGGAAAGGGTACAAGGTGACGAAAAGCTTGTACGCCACGTGCGGAGTCAACTTGCCGGACTGGGCTGATCACAGGGTGCCTGATTGGGTGTCCAATCAGTTCAGCTGGATTGGGTACGTGGCGGTATGCAATGACAAGAATGAGATAGCAAGACTTGGACGTCGTGACGTGGTGATAGCCTACCGCGGCACGGCGACGTGTATGGAGTGGCTCGAGAACCTTCGTGCGACACTGACCTGCCTGCCAGCCGACATGTCGCCGGACGACTGCGAGTCGATGGTCCAGAGTGGGTTTCTGAGCTTATACACGTCGAGCAGAGGCAGACGGTCGAGCCTACAAGACTCAATAAGAGAGGAAATCGACAGAATCCTCCACAAATACGCCGACGAGCCGCTAAGCATCACGGTGACAGGGCACAGCCTAGGGGCGGCACTGGCGACGCTGACGGCCCACGACATTACAACTACATTCAAACACGCGCCGCTAGTGACCGTCGTGTCGTTCGGAGGGCCGAGAGTCGGGAACAAGAGCTTCCGGCGCCAGCTAGAGAAGAGCGGCACGAAAGTGCTGAGAATTGTGAATTGCGACGATCCCATAACGAAGGTTCCCGGATTCGTGCTAGAGGAGAACGCCACGAAGACGTCGAATTGGCTGCAGAAGCGGGTCGAGGACACGCAGTGGGTGTACGCCGAGATCGGCAAGGAGCTGCGCCTGAGCAGCAGAGACTGCCCGCATCTCAGCAACGGGAACGTAGCGACGTGCCATGATCTCAAGACGTATCTGCATTTGGTGGGCAATCTTGTGAGCAGCTCAAATTGCCCTGTGAGAGCTACAGCATAGGGTGGGAAAATTCTACTCAGTTTGGCTGAATCTGAACTATTTATATAACAAGTGTAATACACACTTGTTCTATTATTAATTTGATTAAGTTAGATTTAATTCCGGTAGGAATTTTTAGGACGGGGAGAGAGAAGAAGCAACTTTTGGTTTTAGATAAAAGTTGTTTAAGTTTTTCCCCTGATTCTGATTGTGCGTATGTACTGATTATTAACTGTAAATATATAGAGGGAAGAGCAGCTTCCAGATTAATTTAGGGATAATTACATTCGCCCCATAACTTATCGTATGTTTATACAAATCATTCTTGATTTTTGAATAATTACACAAACAACTACTAAAATGTAAGCAACAATTACACAAACCATCCCTATTTTTTTAGAAAATTATACTTACACCCTTAAAAAGTATAGATATTATTACAAAACTACCCTTATTTTTTGGCTATCAAGGGTGATTTCTGTAATTATGTAAAAGACAAGAGTGATTTGTGTAATAGACTATAGATCAGAGGTATAAATATAATTATCCAATTAATTTAAGCATGTCAGAGCAGTTACTCTTTTTAAATAGAGTTTGATCAGGCTATTTTGGTTTTTTGTGTATAGAATGATAGAATTTTAGGGAAAAATGTATATTGACCTCATCTCCAGCTCATGAAAAGTAGGAAAAATTCGATGTCGCTCATATAAATTTGTATTCACATGGAATGTAAACCATTAAATTAATATACGATGATGATATCACGTGGAATTTAACGAACAATAATTTATAGCGGTAAAAATTCACGTGGACGGTATCAACTTACCCAAAAGCAGCTACTTGACTTTTAGCTACTTATAAGTAGAAAAAAGCTAGTGTAGAAACATAGGGACAAGCCAGCTTCCAGATTAATTTAAGCAGGCAAGTTATGGGAAATGTATATTAATTGAGGTATTAATTTGCTGGTTGTGTATGCTGCGTGAGATGTTATTGTTTCTACTGCGTAGTATGTTATTTGTTTCTATTGTATAGTAGGTTATTTGTTGTTGTAATAGTACGATGTTAGCTTATGTGATATGATCGTTATGATTGTTGTATTTGTCACTGTTTGTTATTGATACTGACAGAATTGATTGTAATCGCTTTATTTCAATTAATAAAAAATTCATCGCTTCCAACTCAAAAAAAAATAATAATAATAATAATCCAGGAAACTTAATTGATCAGCCACACAAATGGGCAATGATCTATTATTCTTTAATTAACTTTTTGTTTTCTTCAAGAATCAGAAAATATTTTGCTTGATAATGTTGTTCGCAATACAATTATCCTTTTAAAAAAGATATAATATGAGATGTAATACAATTTATAATAAAATATTGGTAGATTATAGCTATCTCTTATGAGATTTTTTATAATTTTATTTTGTTGTTTAGAAAATTACAAATATCGTCTTCAAATGGAAATAATTATGCAACTTTTGGATGGTGAGGTAGAAATTACTATTTTCCCTTGCTAATTGTTTTTTAACAAAAAAGGTTGAAAATAATGTAATAAAAATTTTAGGGTGTGTAAAGTATATAATCCATAGTTCATATTAATCCACAAAAATATTTTTGAAAAATTTAAAGAATATGTAAAATTATAATTGATAATCTAAATGGGTATTTTGGTCAGTTCACCATAAAATTGAATGGAATTTAAGGGGACTAACGAAATGGGCTCGTTCTTAGTCGAATGTTAAAACACGGGATTATTTTTAATTTTTCAAATAATGAGAAGATATTTATAATTATGTCAAATTTAGGAGAAGAACTAAAATTGAGTGGTTAAATGGATGAAAATATGGATACATTATTATCAATGTTCATAATGTATACCATCAGTTGAAATTCTTTTGTTCAAATTATGATTAATTGGATGCAATCAAGGGCATAATGTGAACGATTACTCGTTTTAAACTGTATATAAATTTTAATACGTGTAATTCACTTGTCGTATGATATATTTAATTTCAGCTGAAAGCCGACTTGAATTTATTAAATATTTATCAGATATCTATAAATAACATTGTGACAGAGTCTATCTTGCTATTAGTCGAGTTTGGGGGACTCAATTACATACATATGTTGCTAATCCAAAATTATATGTAGAGATGGCAACATGTCGAATTTGGAGTGAGTTTATCAAAATTCGAGCCCTGATAGACCAAGAAACTTTTTGACTCTCGACCCATCTCGAGCTGGGACCCAACATGGGTTGGACACGAAAGACCTAGAATATTTTTTAAATAAAAATAATAATACTACCACATATACAAATATGAAACAATAATATTACTAAAAAATATTTTTTTTATAAATTGATATGTAGATATTCTAGGCTTTAAAATAATCTTTTAAACTTTTAAAATATGTGCTACTTATATATACATTACAAGTTATTTTATATTTATATTTTAGTTTATAAAAATATTAATTTTATGTATTATATGTAACTATAAATAAAATATTAACAAGTATAGATAATATATATATAAAAAAAAATTGTGTTGGGTCAAGTTTAAATGCAAAACACATATTAAAAAAGAAAAAAAATCATTCATAATGCAAAAACTATGTAAAAAATAATCCTATTAAATTCGGATGATTACACCATCATTCACTAAAATTTGCATAACTATACGTAAATCCCGTATGATTTGGGAAATTACATCTAATACCTCTAACGTTAGATTCCGTCTAACAAATATATTCATATGTTAGTCGAACTTCACGAAATTTGTTGATACCAGTAAAAAATTGGTTTAAAAAAATCATATTTACCCCAATTAACTTATAGACATATTGTAAGCCAAACAAATCTTTTCTGATCAAACTACCCTTATAAGATATATATGTTAGTTTGTTTAGAAAAAAATTGTTTGACCTGCAATAAGTCAGTAATAAGTCGGACATAGGTAAATTCAAATATTCAATCATATTTTTTTGATAAAAAAATTATATAAAATTACTAACATATGAATCTATTTATTAGATAGAAACAAGCCGTAAAAATATTAATGTAAGTTTTTAAACCACAAACAATTTATGTGTAATTATCCCATTAAATTAATATGTATTTCATTCGTGTGGTGTACATGATTCACCCAAACTTCCTTGGATCGTCGACCACGTCAAACACTAACTCATGAAAATCAAAACATCTATCTTTTTCAATGATTATGAGTACGTACACTTTTTATATATGTATATTTCTTTTAAAAAAACAAAGAGTTAATTACACTTAGACCCCTTCTGAAAATATATAATTACACTTTTTCTCGAAAAATTTTTGAAATTACACTTACACCCCCTCCGAAAATTCTCTATTTACACCTGACCCCCATCTGTTAGAGTTTGAATGAAAATTGTTCACGTAAACAAAAATAATTACATAAATTTTCAATTTTTCCCATCATTTAACATTCTCATGTATATTTTTGTACTTATAATGCGATAAATGTAATGTATATATATATATAGTGATGCCAAGATTATTATATTTTTTCCTTATAAGCACAAAATTATTTCACGAAAATATTAAATGAAAAGTAAAATTAAAAATTTATGTAATTATTTTTGTTGACGTGAACATTTTTCGTCCATACTTTAACAAATGGAGGTCAGGTGTAAATGGAGAATTTTCGAAGGGGGTGTAAGTATAATTTCAAAATTTTTTTAGGAAAAAGTGTACTTATACATTTTCAGAGGGAGTCTAAGTGTAATTAATCCAAAAATAAATTATAATATTTCAAACACATCATCATCATCATCATCATCATCCACTCACAAACATATCTATACACGTGTAAATTATTTATAAGATTCTTACAAATTAACTACCCCCACCCAATCATTAGCCTAATTCAAGTTTTCTAAATCTAAGCAAATTATATCTTACTATTCAGCTTGCGTCGTCTTATCGATAACGATTCATAATTAATTAAACTTAGATCCACCTCTGTGAAAATATAAAATTATATTTTTATTTATAAAAAAAAATGAAATTATGCTTGCATTTTATTCGGGAATTTTTCGTTTACGTACAACTTTACCAATTTCATAGGATTTGTAAAGAAAATGCTAACGCCAATAAATAAACAATATTCCATTTAATTTATTCACAAAGATATCTTAATATTGTTTTTATTCTTACAAAAGGTAAATATAATATATATACAGTAAAAAGAATGTAATTGTAATATTATTTTTATTGGATGAATTCTAGCCATTGATGAATGAAAGAATTAGGTATATTATCAATAATTTATACGAAATTCTAAATGAGGTGTAAAATTAAAAGTTTATGTATTTCTTTTGCTCAGATTAGCATTTTTCGTCTGAACACTAACAAAAGAAGTACAATTGTAAATAAAATATTCTCAGATGAAGTACAAATGTAATATTAAAAGCTTTTGAGAGAAAAATATAATTTTAGATAAGGTTTAGATGTAATTAGCCTTTGTTATTAATTATTATGGACTAGTACATGTGGCATACTCAAATGTGTGTGAAAAATTAATTTAAGATTTTAAAATATAATTATTATTTTAAAAATATATTAATTAGATAAATAAAATAATAAAAATATAAAAAAATGTGAGAAAATATTGAAAAAAAATGGGAGAAGAAAAAGAGAGGTGGAAGTTCAGAGAAGAGAAAATGAAAAGTTGAGAAAAATAAGAAATAGAGAAGAGCAAAAAAAATAGTAAAATATTAAAAAAAATTGACAGACCATAAAATTAACACAGGAAAAATGCAAGCAACCCCCTTGTGATAGTAAATGAGCAAATTAACCATAGCAATTTATCTCTCTGAGTTTTTTAAAATGAATCAATTGACCTCCTTATATTTCTTAAAATGCTATTACCTTTTTATAAAAGGATAATTTATTTATTTATAATATCATAGAGATATAAATTATATTAAATTCTTAAAAATATTATTAGGGTGTTTTTCAATTATATACATTATATATGAGAAAAGTTCAAAAGAAGTTGAATTTTTGTCCTTTTCTCTCCGCCGTAACGAATCCTTTAGTTTTTTCTATATATAGCGATTTACCTAACAGGGCATGCACGACTTCTCCATAGGTTGAAAACGATTCCATAACACGTGTTTTCTCGAATGACGCGTAAGTGTTCTTCTGCAAACTCCAGTGCTCTAAAATTTCGGAAATCATCAAATGTTATGGTCAGGTCTACTGCTGCTCCACTAACAACGTGGGATCCAATTTATTTGGTATTTGTGTTCATCTTTACTAATTTGTTATTCACGTGATTTAATCGTTGTCTCATTTTGCGATCTATTATTCGTTTTAATTTTATATGAATTTTATATTTTTGTTATGAAAAGACGACTCACAGGTGAGGAGACCATGTCCAAATCCTTTGCTTAGAGGGCTGATGATGTGGGCAAGTATCTCACATTAGTTGCAAACGATGAACTTGAATAACTTACAAGTTCTAAGGCCTCATCTCTCTAGCTAGAGTCCTGACAAAACCGTGAGGCTCGTGAATACCTCACACAACGGAACACTGATTGAATCGCGAGTCGCATCAGTTATAGAGACTGAGATGTGTTTATTTGAGCTTATAAGCTTTTTAAAGTATCCTATAAAATGTTTTAAAGCTTATAAGTTCTTTAATCTTAACATTCAATAGACAAAAATACTTTTATAATTTTGTTAGTATTTCACTTTCACTCTTTATATAATTGACGTTTTTTCTCCCTAAAAAAAATGTCTATTTATATGATCTTAAGTTATAATAGTTTGATGGTTTTTTCAGACATTATTAAGATATTATTATGCCAAATGCTCTAAAATCTTATTTATTCAAACACTTAAGCGGTTTATTTTAAAAATAAGTTTCAATATTTTTAAACCCTTACAACATCTTATAAGATATGTGAGCTAATAAAATATTTCAAATAATCTCTAAAAAAAATTAAATATCTCAAATAAGCTTAACCAAATTACCTGTCAAATTTAACTACGATCATCAGTTGTATAATCAATTATTGAAATTATGAATTCAAACGCCATACTCACTTTTTCTAAAATCAATTTCAAAATCAATTATCTTATATTCAATTATGCCATCAACAATCCGAATTGAGCCTTATAAAGTTGAACGAGTTTGGATTTGGGTGTTGGGCCCGCACTTCGTTCTTGCTCCTATCGATTCGATCACTACATTAATATAATACGAAATAATAGAATAAATTATAATACACTCATATAAATTTAGATAAATACTTACATAACTGATAAAACTCAAAATCATGATCTCGAACTTATTCATAAGACTCGAACCGGCACTTTTCGAAGAGCATAAATCCATGCAACCACCCTTGACTCAAGAGCTCACAAATCGAGCTAAAACTCAATTCCTAGTGTCTTTGAGGGCGTTTGGCTCAATTTTTCTATAAAATAAATTTTATAAATTTATACATCTTATAAGATATTTTTAAAGTTTATAAGATATTAAATTTTATTTTAAAAATAAATTATTGGATTAAATAAGATAATAGAGCTTTTAAAATGTTAGTACTGGCAAATTTATAAGTAATTTGAAAGAGTTTGTTAAAATCTCAAAAATGCGTTAGTAATGCACTACTTTTTCCAAAGAGCTTATAAACTTCCAATATCTTATTTCTGGAGCTTATAAGTAATTTTTTTATAAAAAAAATACTAAATATTTTATAAAATTTTATAAACTCTCAAACATCTTGTAATTATAGTAAAGAATTCAACCCATAATAAAGGAAAATTGCACTTTTGGTCCCACACGATAAAAGTTGTTGCACTGTTGGTCCCATCGTTTACGTACTTACCCCATTTGGTCCCATATGTTAAAAAGTTGCAGCATTTAGAACAAACAATGCTACAATTTTTTATCCTATGAAGCCAAATGTGCTGTAATTTTTTATACTGTGGAAGAAAAATGCTATAATTTTGAATTTTATGGAAATAAAATGTGCTAAGTTGATAAATTATTGAACCAAAAATACAATACTCTCTATTACGTGGGATCAAAAGTACAATTTTTCCATAATAAAATTAGGTACACGCTTTCGGAAAAAGCGGGCTAGGAGGCGTTAATAATTCTTGAACATGTGTAAAGCTTGGAAGTAAGGGATCGCTAATAAAACTAGGCGCTGTTGCTTTTTGCAGCCTTGAGAAGTCGCATTTCACACGTCCCCCACTGATATTTTACTTAAACATGTGGCTAAATGTTAATGCCATGTTTGTTTTGGGGCAAAATAGTATTTTTGGTCAAATAAAAGTTGAAGTATTGCACTTCTAATCCTGCACTTTGTAGGTTAATATTTTTAATCCTGCAGGATTAAAAAATATTGCAAATGTGATCCCAAAATTATTGTTTTTATTATTCTTTTTTTAAAAAAATAAAATTATTTTTGTACGAATTTTGGTATTCCTTTTAAATCTTGAAGACAAGTTTTTCAATTTTATTTAAAATTTTTATCGTGCCCGCTTCATCACTGACTAACCACTGAATTCTTGAGTAGACTCATATAGACGAGCGGGGGTTTAAAAGTACAATTATGCCCCATTAGATGTACAAATGCAATCTTGTTTGAGGAGAAGTTTGAACAAAATGGATGTCCTCCTTCTGCATTAGTGGGGAAGAAATATCCAACATCCATTTGGTTCAATGAATTTATACATCTGAAATAAATTTGAGGTTGTATTTAGATCGAAAGAATAATATTTTTTTTGAAGTAGATGTCCCATTGGAAATAGGTGGATTAATTCCTTTTCTTAGAACCGTACTTGAGAGTTGAGAATTTTCTACCTTACACGGCTCCTCAATTCTTTTGGTGTCCTGTTACTATATGTACCGAATGGGATATTTCATGGATCTATCCCATTTTTTCGGGTTAATCAAAGAGATTCATTACATGAGTTTTAAACTGAAATTTGAAAATTCATTTTATCTTTTCTCCTACTTTCAGAAGAAAAAATTTTCCTGTCATTAAACTTTTTTGAAAAATATATGTCTCAATTTCATATAAAAATTTATATAGAATCTCTAAAATGAGTTTCCTTTCTAAGAAAAAAGACTTTCTTTCTTTGGAATCTAATCCTACACCGTTGCTCGTGACTTTAGTAGATCGACTCTAGTACATAGTTAGATTCCTAATTTTTATCTCACATAATAGGAAGTATATCTACCATCATGACATAAGTACAGAGTAGGGGGTGGGTGGGCAGGTGGGGGGGGGGTGGGGAAGTCCTATCGACATAAGTCGAAACTGTATCATTTTAATCATATAATTAACGCGATCATTTTTATTATTCTTTAAAAAAATAAAATAAGTTATTTTTGTACAAATTTAAAATTCTTGGTATTCCCTTTGAATCTCGAAGACGAGTTCTTCGATTTTCTTCAAATAATTTATCGCTTCCTCTTCATTACGATCTAACCACTGAATTTCTGAGTGGACTCAGGTAGACGAGCGGGCTCAAGAATATATATATATATATATCTATATATATAAACCATATTATTCATATTATACATTGAACAAAAATAAAAAGAATGGGTTTAGAAGTCAAAATCTTGCCCCATTACATGTGCAAATGCAATCTTGTTTGAGGAGAAATTTGACAAAAATAGATGTCCTTCTTCTGCAGTAGTGGGGGAGAAACATCAAACATCCATTTGGTTCAATGCATTATACATTTGAAATTAATTGAGTGTAATATTGGTAAATATTGAATAAAATGCATGTTGGATAACTAATATTGAATGGGTTCAATGCATTTGTACATTTGATAGTTTTTTTTTTTTAAAAGTAAATTCCAGTTACCTCTAAGCAAGATTTGGCATAATTATAAATACAAATACCTCATCATTTTAATGTTCGTCTAACAATAAGCCAATTTCATTAGCCTCTGTAGATTTTTGTCCAATTTTTATGATAAATCGGTCAAAATACCTTTTTGAATTATGTATCATAATTTTATATTTTTTTCTAAAATTTTCTAAAATAACTTTATGGATTAAGATGCCCGATGGATTATTTACTTTACTCGCCCTTAATCTTTTTTTTTGACATTTTTTCAAACATTTAAAAAAAATTAGTAAGAATAAAATAGTAATTTTCACCTCACCGTTTAAGGGTTACATAATTATTTTACAATCAAAATTTATTTTAACTTAGACCGCCTATGCATCAAAGGTAAATATGCTGCTAGAATTAATTTCATTATTTTTTTTTTATAAAAAGATAACTATTGTATTATCGATTATTACTAATTACATCTTTCTAGTCACATATGATCACATTTAATTCATGAATTTATTGAATTAAGATTTAATCTAAAATTTTTATTATATTGTAAGGCCGTACAAAAACAAGAATTTATTATTACCACAATTATTATAAATAATATATATATATAAACTTTTATTAGAAAAGTTATGAGTTTGTTATAATTAAAAATATAATGGGTAGCTTTATAAAGCCTTATGGGCCTGAAACCCGGCCCGTTTAAGTAAATTGCACTTTAGCCCGTCTACAATATTACCTTGTCAACGGAAAGCCCAATTAGAACATTAATGGGCCTCCATTTTAACATAGTGGGCCTCTGTTTGAGCAGTCTAAACCTATATTACACAGGTCAATGTAAACTTTTTGTGTTGTTTTAAAATTTAATTGCAATATGCAATTATGAAAATGTGAATCCAAATGCTATAATAATTTTTTTAAAAATTCAATTATTATGTAATTAATTATTCAACTGTTGAATCAAAATGAGCTCAAGTGAAAGTCCTATAATCTTAAAAATACCAGATTATAGGTCTAATTGACATTGTTGACGTCAAAATATTTTGAAATAAATTATCAATTAAAAGTGCAAATAAATTAATTAATAATTGGGCTATATATTAATGTCCATAATAAATTAGGACTTTGCTATTTTCAAGATAATAAATTCATAATAAGTCTGTATCAAATATGGGGTCTTATGCATTTCGATGGATTGATCCAATACATGATACAAAAATATTCTTTTATTTAGATTGAGCAATTGACTTCATGAATGTTTAAACTGTTATAAAATTGGTCCACAGAAAAATTCATGGTGTTCAAGCTCAAGAAGCATGAACTGCCAAGTCGAAGGTCTAGTTCATGTGTGTAAAAAGAGGGCTCTAGTGCGCAACGAGGACACACACTATGTAACACATACCTACAACAAATACAAATTTTCAAGTCTAAAACTCTTTAGACGAAGTACTGCAACTGTCAAGATTCTACATATTTCTTGTCATCAAATCCTCAAAAGCTTTGATTCCTTGTTTTAAGGCGATTTGCTCCATAAAGTCGAAGGTGATCGTGTATGTATAAAAAAACAAGCTTCGAGCCCTTGGATTGCAGTTCGGGGAGAAGAATTAGGAGATAATTTTCATTTTTCGAGATTGTAACATTTCAATTAAAATTTATAGTGAATTCATGTGTTCATATTTTTTCAGTCCTATAGCTACTATTTTTAACAGACTCGAAATTTGTGTGATCAAACACTAAGACACATGTGTATTTTAATCTTATTTTTATATGATTTATCATAAGTTTTTCTTTAAATAAAATATAATTTAATAACTATTGAATTATGTATTAAACTTTCAACTCATAATTTGATATAATGCTATACCTATAATCAAGAAGAACTTCTATAATCATGAAAGAACTATTATCTAAACACGAAACCCTTTCTTCCTCTTTATATTTTTACCTTTTTTTCCACTAATTTTAGTGTATTAGCAAGTAATTAACAACAACGTAGATCGTTAAACTTGAAACCGATACACTAAATAGTAAAGAAAATTCAAAACCAACCTTTTTTGATAAATAAACCTTTGATCTTAGAAATCCCTAAAATAAAATAAAATACAATAAAACCCTATTACACAATAATCTCACCTTAGATTTAATTTTATTGTAGTAATTATGTGTTAGGCCATAAATTAAGTCCATCATACATACCCCATTTAGTGCAAGATTTTATAATTGAAACCACTTAAGAACAACTAATGAACACACAAAGTAAAGGCAAAGAGTGGGCCAATCACAAGTGAGAAAAGAATCATATAAAGAGCCCTCCTTTGAATGCCCAAAACCCCTTTCCCTAATTCCAATACTCCCTACTCTAACTTTCAAACTTCCACTTTTCATAAAGCAAAGAGGGGTTGGATGGCCCACCAAAAGGGGGAAAATAGATAATATTTTATTTTATTTTTATTATTTTCAGAATTTGAACGTAGATTGGTGTTTACAATAAACTCATTTAAAGTGAAATAAGTACCTACATATTTGATGGAACTCAAATTCATGATCTCGATATTTGCGTTATTCAAGTCGATATTCTCGCTTTTGCTTCTTCCACCGCTGCTTGCTTGGGGGCTTCCTTCTAAGACGAAATGCTCCCCAATTGATGTATTTTTACATTTTACAGTTAGGCAGATCGTATAACCCCATTCATTTTCGGTGCAAGAGCACTCAATCAAGAATTTAACTTCATAACATCGAATTTATTCATGAAATTTTAGACTTAATTATTAGATTAAGATATTATTGGGTATGGGTTGGTTTTTAGTGTTGTAAAATATTTGGCTAATCATTTTAGTCACTAATTTTCAAGCTTTTTTGTGGGATTGGAGACCCCACATGACAACTTGTTTTGTTGTCACATTGTGGCCATTAATAGTTAAAGTTTTGTGAATTTATTTCATTTTGTTGCCACCCCATCATTGAATTTCTTTTCTTTTTCAAGAATTAATAATTATGTCATTATATTATGATATTATCAATTATTAATTTAATTATGTATATCGGTCACCAACAAAATACTATAAAAGATAAGATAGAAAAAGCCCACTTAAATGATACACGTACTCACACTTCTGGTGAATTTCAGCAGGTATTTGACTAATTTATTTAAAATATCTTATAAATTTGTAGCGTATTCTATAAATGAGCTTATGAAATTTTTGAATAAAATAAAACAATACAACTTATAAAATGTTAGTAATGTCAATTTTGTTAAAAATTTAAAAATATTTTTTAAAACCCTTTACGTTATTCATAAATTATAAATTTCAAATATCTATCTTAAAACCCTATTTTTCAAAAATAAAAATCAAATACTTTATAATATTTTATAATATCTTGAAATATCAATACCAACCTTTTAGTCCAAAACCCATTACAATTTACTTTAAATTTCTTTATATCTTTCTTTTTGTTTTTTCATGATCAAGGGATTGTCTCATGCATGGACTTGATTTGAATGTGGATCCATTAAGTGGACATAGATCACAATAGTACCACATTAGAGTTTTCTAATACTACTTTATCTTTTTTTAATTACTTATATTATGAGTGCAAGAATTTGCATCACACATAATTTGATTGATGGAAGAGACAACAAAGTATGACTTCTTGCACCTTTGATTTACAAAGACTAAGGTTTCACAATTATTTATGTAAAAATATGTAATAAACCCTAGCTAGAGAATTAGGAGTAGCATAGTCAATTATTTAGGAAGGTATAATTAGTTCTCCTTAATTACTTACAAACTCAATTAATAACTACCCTTTTTAATTATTCACCTCTCATAGATCTAGATACTACAAATTGGGATAATTGTATCTATATTCTCTAATCTATGGTCTATTTATAAAAATTACTCATGTCTTTTGAGAAATTAAACGTGCATTCACCAGAAACGTCAACTCGTTTACATAAACCATCCTTATTTTTAAAAAAATTATACATACACCCTAAAAAACGTCAATATCATTACATAAACTATCGTGATTTTAGGCTACCCAAGGTAGTTTCTATGATTATGTATAAGATATGAGTGATTTGTGTAAATAGACCATAATTCAAATGTGTAAATGTAATTATACCAATTTATTAAATCCACACAAGTAATTAATTATAATTGTAGTGATTTCTTGCCAAAAGATTAGAAAACAAATATAAATTTAAACAAAAACATATAGTGCAACTCATTCCTATTATTTGCATCGAATAAATAAGTTTGTTGTTATAGAATAAAAGGCGGATGCATTCAGAAAATATTTGGACTCATTGAAGTTCAGATATATACAAATTGAACTTATATTTCTATAAATGATCACGAAACTCGTTTTGAACAAAAAAAAATTATAATTATTTAAAGTTTCGTTGGCAAACAACATAAAATAGGTCATTTTCAGACTTTTATCCTCCCCGAAAAACAATTTCTTCAAAAAAATTTAATTTTTTTTATCATTTTTATTTTTGTTATATGATTTGAGTTTAAAAACACCAAAAAGTGTAAATTATGGTATATCGACCATAATATAAATCTCATTATAATGTAATACAACTCACATTATTTTTATTATTTTATGCTCTAATAACATAATGTTTTTGTTTTTTTTTTTTGGGAAAAAAAATGAAAGAAAGAAAGAAAAGATTAGAGAGAAGGGTAAATTGTAGTGAAGTGGGAACAAGGGTTAGGACAAGAAAATAAGGGGGAAAGCCGACCAAAGGCAGAAGAGTGAAGATTGCTTGCTTCTGTTATCACTCACTCTTATTCTTCTGCTCTTTGTACACTAATTCATCACCATGCCCTCTCACACGTCCTTTTCCTCCCTTCTATCTCTTCACCTTTTTCATATATATATATATATATATATATATATATATTACAACGAGCTGAAATTTGATATAATTACGAATACTTCATTATTATTTGAAAAATTATGAATACCACATAATATTTGATGAAATTACGTAACTTTTGAATGAAGGCTTATAATTATCAACTTTGGCTTCTTGTATTTTTTTTTTTTTACTTAAGGGATAATTACATTTACATCCCCTAATCTATGGTCTATTTACAAAAATCATCCATATCTTTTGCATAATTATAAAAACCATCCTTAATAGCAAAAAATAGGGAAAGTTTGTGTAATAATGTCGATACTTTTGAGGGGTGTAAATGTAATTTTCTAAAAAGTAGAGTTGGTTGTGTAAATAATGCTTACATTTCTAGTGGGTGTATGTGTAATTATTCGAAAGGGGAGGATAGTTTGTGTAAACAGTCATAGGTTAGGGGATGTAAATATAATTGTCCCTTTATTTAAAGACAATTGTCCACTTAGTCCATAAAAAAAATTAAAAAATTTCAGAAAGTAAAATTATAAGTCCACAAGAACGTTTTGGTCAGTTCACAACAAAAGTGGATGGAACCTTAACAAAAACTAACGAATTGGGCTAGTTGTTGGATGCTCGTTAAAATCATAAGGTATTGGTAATTTTCGAAAGGGTTAAATGCAGACATCCCCCCAACGTATGGGGTCATTTGCACTTTGTCTCCCAACCATTTTTTCTTACACTTTGTTCCACAACCTTTCGTTTTGTTGCACTTTGCATTTTCTGGAGAATAATAATGGAATATTCCGAGGAATAAATTTTGGGTTGAGTAAAATTGTAAGGGTTAGATGCAGATACCCCCCTAACGTATGAGGTCAGTTGCACCTTCCCCTCCCCCCCCCACCCCACCCCCACCCCCACCCCCAACTTTTTTTAAAAAACAAATATTCAAAGCCTGATCTACGTATAAACAACATCACATTATTAACCAAAATATAATATTGGTGCTGGTAGAAATACACACATCTGCTTGATGGTGACACCGGCAAAAATACACAATTTTTCTTTTCTTTTTTCAATTCAATTTCGCCTCTTTTATGCATGTAATGTATGTATGTTGTCCAAATCTGTGATGTGAAGTTGTTTATCTGGGATTGTAAATTAACAAGTTGGGTTGTAATGCACGTAAGTTCATTGCCAAACTATTCGAAGTGAGAAAGAAATTTTTATTTTGGGTAAATTACAACCGTCTCCCCTGTGATTTAACATAATTACAAATGTTTCATCGTTGTTCGAAAATTACCAAAAATACCTTTTAATTTTCTCCATTTTTTTCCTCTATTATTTGTAATTTTTCTCCATTTTCTTTAAATTTATTTGTTTCTTTAAGGTTGGAGGGCAAAGTGCAACTGACCCTATACGTTAGGAGAGTGTTTGCATTTAACACTTATTATTTTACACAACCTAAAATTATTCCCTGGAATATTCCCCGAAAAGTGTAAAGTGCAACAAAATAAAAGTTTGGGGGCAAAGTGCAAATGACCCCATTCGTTGGGGGTATCTGCATTTAATTCTTTTCGAAACAATGTTGAAGTATTTATAATTATGTCAAATTTTAAAGGAGTTCGTTATAATTTACCCTATATATATGTATATTGTCCTCCATCAATCTTTACCTTTTTTTTTCTCAATATTATTATTGTTTACTTAAATCACTATAATAATAATTATTATTAATGTATAGTTCCATTTATTGCTGGAGAAAAATAGATAGACTATATAGATTCAATGTCAAAAGATTGTGTATTTGATTGCTTCTATTTACGTAATAATTCTGTCAATGGATATATCCGTAATTACTTCGTTGTTTTTTTAATGATCAGAACGGAAGTCACTCATTTTTTTTATAATAAATAAATATGAAAATTGTAAAAATACACTTTCTCTCTTATTTTATTTTGTATAATTTCTAACTATTATTAAAAAATTCTACAATTTTTTTGAATAGGGAGTATCTTTATTTTGTTTTTTATTTCCACTAGAACTAAAAATCATCGATATTATATTAAACAACCTTCAGTTCTCGTGGTTCGTTTCGGGTGATTGGAGTTTAAACTGCCCAATTTTTTATCATAAAAAAAATTAAAATCAAAATATGTTTTACTTTTAAACTAACATTTAATGGTATATTTATTTTATTTTATTTTATTAATTTTGACTTACAACATAGTATAATAATATTTATTTGTAAATGATTTTGGAATAATAAATAAAAGAGTAAATTACAGTCACCTCCCCTGAGGTTTGTCATAATTACAAGTACCTTTTGTTGTTTGAAAAATTATAAATACACTCCCCCTCTGAGGTTTGTAATTTTTAACCAAATGCATAAAATTGACTATTTTGCCCTTAATTTTTTTATTAAAATTATAGAAAAATTAGCCGCGGCAAATTGCATTATTACTTTTTTTGTGTAAAAAACTTAAGAAACCTCTCATTGCGCATTGTAGTCCAATTTTTTTTTTAAGAATTAAATAAAAATAGGGTAAATTACATCTACCTCCCCTGGGGTTTGGCATAATTACTAATACCCTCTTATTATTTAAAAAATTACAAATACCCCTCTGAGGTTTGTAACCATCTAATAAATAACCCATTTTCATTTATTTTTATGGGTGAACTGGCCAAAATGCCTTTTGTATTTTATTTAATTTTTAAAATTTTTTATTTTTTTTGGACTATAATGCGCAGAGAGAAGTTCTTAAAGTTTTTTACACAGAGGAGTTAATAATGCAATTTATCTCGGCTGATTTTTCTACAATTTAACTAAAAACTTTAGGGTAAAATGATCAATTTCAGGCCTTTGGTTGACGATTACAAACCTCAGGGGGGTATTTTTAATTTTTCAAACAACGAGGGGGTATTTATCGTTATGCCAAACTTCAAGGGAGATAGATGTAATTTACCCGAAAAAATAATTCAGTGTAAAAGGGCATTTTGGTCAGTTTATTTATAAAAATGGATAAAAATGAGTTATTTGTTAGACGATTATGAATCTTAGAGATGTATTTATAATTTTCCAAACAACAATGAGGTATTTATAATTATGTTAAATTTCAGGGAAGTAAGTTGTAATTTATCCTAAATAAAAAAAAAATAGTAGAGGTGAGAATGGGAAAGGTGGGGGGAGAGGGAGAGCGAGAGGCGGTCGCTTCTGCCGTCGCTGGCGGGTCAGGTCTCTCTCGCGGAGGAGGCAGAGGGTGTGGGTCCCGCCCTCTGGGCCATAACGGTCGGCCGGTGGTCCCCACTTTCTTTTAATTGCCAGACCTCCTGTCTGCTATTGCCACACCCACACACACCCCCTCACCCAGACTAGCATGTGAATAGACGTTACTGCCCCTATATGTCTCGCTGCCCGTTATTATACTTATAGGCAGAGCCAGCTCATCACTCATCACTTGTTCGTTTACTAAATTGCCCTTCCCAGTAAGTTAGTGGGCTTGGTATAACCAATTACCAAAAAATGATTAAATTTGTCTAGTAATATGAATTGTCTAAAATGTTTTTACTGTACTTATTTTTTTTAAAAAAAATTACCATCTTTTGATTATTCGATTTTATTAATATTTCTTTATTCATAGACATTTATAGTCTATTTATGATTTTTTTGATAAATATTTTGTATTAATAAAAAAATTAAGAATTTTATTTTCAATATTTCTTCTGTTATTATCGAATAAGTAGTTTGTTTAATAAATTAATTTTATTTTTCTCGCCTATCCTCTTGCTATGGGCGCACTTTTTCTCAAAATCATCGGATCGCCTTGTATATATTTTCTCAAAATGAGTTATCTCAAAGCCTTACATTTTTATGTATCCATTTGTATTGATTTCGAGTAAATATCATATATTAACAAGTATATATAACAATAAATAATAAAATTAATTTATTTGATAACTGCAAAGTTTCCCAAGTTATTGGAGAAAAGAGTAAAATTTAAAATCCAAATTATAGTTTTATTGATGGGAGAAGCATGAATTGAATTTTTTATTTCAAATCATGTTGTATCTTTTATTTCATTTATAGTTTTATTAATGGGAGAAGCGTGAATTGAATTTTCTATTTCAAATCATGTTGCATCTTTTATTTCATTTAATATATACATATCACGTGTATATAATTTTTCCTTAAATAAAATTAATGCCCTCAAAATCCTTCATGGTCCAAAGCCCAGAGACATCCTCCATCAATCCAACTGGTTATCAACTGGCTGGTCCATCAGTTAGAAAGGTAAGGTCCACAGTGTCTATTTTCTGTTTCACTGAATTGACAAGCCGAAGAAACAAGTTAATTCCAGTTAGACAGTCATCATATAGCTGGATGGGCATGTCATTTAGCTTGTCAACGCATCAAGAAACGTCATGCTAAAAGATCTCACTTAGATTTTCACGGATTGGATGGGAATTAAGCTGATAAGCCACAAGTAACAGCTTTACAGAAATCTCAGCAGACCTGGCATGACTTGGTAAAATAGTCACATCTATTTCAATATCTATCCAAATCACAAACCATTTGTTCTGGATAGTAGCCAACTCAAAGGGATTCCCAATGGTATATGACACTCAGCAACATACTTCCGAATCCAACTCTCCAAACGGCTATAAATTGAACTATTGTGCAGTCATTCAGGATCAAGTCTTGGTAACATCTATTCAACACTTTCTCTTTAGCAATTACATACTATTACACTCATTTTTACTACTTGTCAGGTAGCTTTGCTCATTTTTACACGGATTATATCACTCACATGAGTTAATATCCATCATTCTTCACAAATCACCATTATTCTCATCGTATATTTAAATTTTTCTTTCATTTTATACTTTACTGACTTAAGCATAATGTGTTATCCCTCCTTGCAGGTTAGTCCCCTTAAATCTTAGAATTCTCTTGAAGGTCATTCGAAATTTGTAGTATCTTTGACCCAAGTACACATAAAATATAAATAATGTAAACGTTATACACATGACATGCATATGTGATACACAATAAAAGTGGTCGATCTAAACAAGAAACTCGATTTCGAAGGCCCCGTAAGCCCAAAAGACCAGGAAAAGCCACTCAAAGATGTGAAGTCCAAGAGGACATAAGGCCCAATGAGGATTTCTCAGAGACATGAGGCCCGATGAATAAGGCGCCTTAAGCGCAGGTACCCTATTGGGATTTTTAGATAGTCCACCACACATGCCCAACGACCTATAAGGAAGAAAGGGCCTTATGTTCGCCAGGGTGGCTTCACGCATAAATGCTAGAAGACCACGAAACAGGGGAGCGACCACGTAGGTTGTGACAAAGCATGAGGTGATGGGTAGGATAGCCCCACATCTCAACGGTTCCCTAGGATTCATCGCCCTTGGAGACTTAGTCGTCTAAATACTCCTCAAAAAACATGACTTTTTAAGATCTTCACCAACTGTTTCCGAATTCGAGCGGATCTATCCCCTACAACCGTCAGCCTGAGTCCTTGAGTGTCATGCCTCTTCATCCAAATGGGGAACTGCATCTATAAAAACAAGTCTTACACCCCCACCGACCGAGGGTACTGTATCTTTTACCAACACAAGCACACATCCAACTGCAAAATCGCTCTCATAATTATACCATTTCGCAACTGGTTACATAATTGCTAAGCGCTCTTTTCTTAAGCTTTATTATCCCAAAGCTATTTACTAACTTGAGCGTCGAAGTGCTAACGTTTTTTTTTTCAAATTTCCTTTCTAAGCTTGACAAGAAATCGACCCAAAGACTTCAAGTCCAAGAGCTTTCTCGGACATGCGATTCTTGCACGCATCAATATGTTACATGAAAATAGAAGATGTAATATGATCTGAAATAAAAGATTCAATTCTGGAGAAAGAGGTACAAAATGACACCTAAACATAGACTTTAGCTGGATTAATTGACTATTAACAAAAAAAAGGGTAAATTGTATTAACACCCCCTGAATTTAGATTTAAATACACAACATCCCATGTCTTTTGTAAAATTACAAGTACACCCCCTAAAGAGTGTTAATCTAATATTTTTGGGGGTGTTTGTTTATGTAAGCTTTTGCCTATGAAGAGGGAGTATAATTGTAATAACACCTACAACCTCAAGAAGGGTATTCGTAATTTTGCAAAATGTACGAGGTGTTTATGTATTTGGATTTAACTTCAGGATCGATCATGTAATTTACCACAACAAAGGGAAAAAAAAAAAAAAAAAAAGGATGCAGGGGTAGAATAGTCCTTGGGCTGAGCCTACATGACTACCCCCACCCCACCATCACCACTACCAGCACACACAGGGCTTCCTTTTTCAGCAGTGTATCACAGTGAACACATGACTAAAGCGCCCAACGCCCCAAAAGAATAGAAATACGGAATTAAACAAAAGGCAAAAGCTAATGCTCTTCCAGTCTTCCTCCTGCTCCTCTCCTCATACCTCCCAATCACTCTTCCCCGCTACACATTCTTCTTTTCCTTTCCTACTACAATTACACATTCTTCTGCTAAAGAAAACCCACCACCCCATGTAATCAAAAGCTGCTGCTGCTGCTGCTGCTGCAATCTTTGAACAAACAACTGATACGCCTGTCGCCTCATTAGTTCTTACCTGTTTTTGGGCCACCTCCACCTCTCTCTTCCCATCTTCGCCATCCTCCTTCATCCCGCGAAACTTTTCTTTGCTCTAGAGGTAAATTCTTTGCTGCTACGTTGATGGGTCCTCTTCAGTTTTCCGTTTGAGACTGAAACGTCTCTTCTGATGTTCTGGTCGGCTTCTGGGCTTTTGTTCGAATGCCATTTTTGTTTCTAATTTATTGGGTTATGGTATTTGCGTGGAATCTAAGTAAAAGTAATTCTTCTTGTCCCCGAGTCTTTTTTTCTTTTCTTTCATTCTTTGTGTATATTTGATGTTTAGCTATGTACGCCTACAATCGTACATTCTTGAATTTGGCTTTTTCTTTTTTTTTTTTTTTCCAGAAATCAGTAAGGTAATTTGAAGAGAATCGCGTCATGTTGCTAATTTGAGCTGGGAGTTTAAGTTTTTACAATTATGAAACACTGATGCTATTTTAGAAGCTTTGGCATTGAGGAGGTGGTTGTTTTACGGATTTGCATTTTAAGTCGTTTTTATGAAATATTTGATGATCGTAGTATGTTGAATTATGGTATTATAAGTGATAATTAAACAATTTAGTTAATTGTTTTGTAACCCGAAGATCTGCTTGTATGCACGCTGAGTTCTCTTTTTCTCTAAGTTGGAAAATTTCTTTGTTTTTCCTTTTTACCAGTAATTTACTTCAGGTCAAGGTTATGTATGGAAACATGAAGTTTTTGCTATTTGAGATTAAGATTTTCAGTTTATGGTTTAGATTTTGATGACAGCAGTCCTTTGTATGGCATTAGTTTGGTTGTGTGAATTTTGCAGGGATGTCGTGACGATTCAATTTATTATTTTCTTGAGTTTATTGGCTCATTTTGATCCGAGTATGTTATGTAATAGGTTTGTTTGAAGCAAGTTTTGTTGGATAGTGGTTGTAAATTCTTTCTTGTTCCTTGCAGAGTAATCTAATAAAGGGAGGGGCTTGTAATGATATTCGGTGATCGATATGGAAAAGATCCCCGAATTGCGGTTACTTCCCGGGCAATTGCCCCGTGGCAGTAAAGGGACGAAGGCTCACCCGACGTTGTTGGAAGAGATTAGGAAACCATCCAAGTTGCAGGAATCTCATGAGCTGGATCCACGTGTCGCTGCACAAGCATGGAAAGGGAAGAGCTTTTTACAGGAGGAGGAAGATCTCATGCCCGGGGTTCTTTCATTTAAACTCAGTGATGATTCGTTTGAGGAAAGTGGCTCTACCTCATTTCATGGTGTGAGTCACCCTCCTGAACCTGTAGACACGGACATCATGAGACCGGTCTATGTACCGATTGGTCGGAACAATGGGGATGGAAAGTGCTTGGTTAAAAGCCTATCCAAGAAGGGCCCGTTTCTGGAGGATCTTTCAATACGGGTACCAAGTATCAAACAGAGCCCATTGCTTTCACCTGCTGAGAGCTTGGTTGAAGAGCCCAACGACTTAGCAGCCGTCTCATCCCCATTTGCAGTTTCTCGTCCGTCACAAAATACAGACGCCAGTCCGCTCCCAGATTCTGAGGAAAAAGAATGTATATGGGATGCTTCGTTACCTCCGAGTGGCAATGTTAGTCCGCACAGTAGCATTGATAGTCTTGGTGTTGCTAGGACTATGAGCATTGTCAATAGCTGTGCTAGCACATATAGAAGTGACGGGATAATGAGTGACGGTATGCTTAGTGTGGACAGGAACTATGAGAGTATGAAAGGAAGCATTCCCGGGGATTCTCTTGAGAGTACCAAAACTAGCCTTAGCCGACCGAGTGACAGCAGCGGCCTCAGTGATGACAGTAACTGGAGTAACATTACTGGCAGCGCAAATAAGCCTCACAAAGGAAACGATCCTAGATGGAAGGCTATACTTGCTATTCGAGCACGTGATGGTATTTTAGGCATGAGCCATTTCAAATTACTGAGACGACTTGGATGTGGGGATATTGGAAGTGTGTATCTCTCTGAGCTGAGTTCAACTCGTTGTTTCTTTGCAATGAAGGTAATGGATAAGGCATCTCTTGCTAGCAGGAACAAGTTGAACAGGTCCCAGACGGAAAGAGAAATCTTGCAGTTGCTGGACCATCCATTCTTGCCAACATTGTACACTCATTTTGAGACGGACAGATTTTCTTGCTTGGTCATGGAATACTGTCCGGGAGGAGACCTGCATACCCTGAGGCAGCGCCAACCAGGAAAACATTTTTCAGAATATGCTGCACGGTATGCGGCTTGTTTTCTAGCTTGCATCGTTTTCAATTACACTTTCTATTCAGTTCCCAGTTCAATATTCTACCTTTTGATTCTCAGATTTCTTTGAATGTGAGAGCTTATCTTAGGTCAGTTACAACCCTTGAATTGTTGTGTCTCAACCTGGAAACTTGAAATCGGATCTGGGATTGCTTTGTTGAGTTCTTACCTCGTTACACTTACTATGATCGTATAAGTTGATCCGTTGAGCAACCTGATTTCTCCATCATTAAATGAAGTGGCCTTTTGTACATTTGATTTCACCTTAGTTGGGGCTTTTGCACTTTATTCTTGCATGTCTGGACGAGCATGAATCGAGTACTAATGGTATAATTTTGTAATGGACGCAGATTTTATGCAGCGGAAGTTCTTCTGGCACTAGAGTACCTCCACATGCTGGGAGTGGTATACAGAGACCTGAAACCAGAAAACGTTCTTGTTCGTGACGATGGTCACATTATGCTTTCTGACTTTGACCTTTCCCTTAGATGCGCTGTTTCACCAACCCTAATCAGAAGTTCCGCACTCAATTCAGATCGAGGAGGTGCATTCTGTGTGCAGCCAGCATGTATCGAGCCAACATCAGCATGCATTCAACCAGCATGCTTCCTACCCCGACTTTTCCCTCAGAAAGGCAAGAAAAAATCCGGGAAGTCAAGAACTGATACAGGAATCCCGTCCCGTACTCTCCCTGAGCTCGTTGCAGAACCTACTGCAGCACGGTCCATGTCTTTCGTCGGAACCCACGAATACTTGGCACCCGAAATCATCAAGGGTGAAGGCCATGGCAGCGCAGTGGACTGGTGGACATTTGGTATCTTCTTACACGAATTACTCTATGGTAAAACCCCATTCAAAGGTTCCGGCAATCGAGCAACACTCTTCAACGTAGTAGGACAACAGCTCAAATTCCCTGACTCACCAGCAACGAGCTATGCTAGTCGGGACCTTATACGTGGATTGCTTGTCAAGGAGCCACAAAACCGGCTTGGGGTGAAACGAGGAGCGACTGAGATTAAGCAGCACGCATTCTTTGAAGGTGTGAACTGGGCTCTGATACGATGCAGCACTCCACCGGAGGTGCCAAGACCCGTCGAGGCCGAGTTTCCCGAGAAGTTCGGGCAGGTGGACTTAGCTGGGGTAGGCAGCGCCAGCAAAAGGGTAGTAGGAACAGACATGAAATCTGGGGGTAAGTTTCTGGACTTTGAGTTCTTTTAGCCAATGCATATAGGATTCTTGTCCTGTATTTTGTATCAGTTGTCATTAGTTGAAATTGTGACAGAAATTTACTTAAAAAAGCTGTAATGGACTTCAACAATTAAGCTGAATATTTAGATGAAATTTTGATGTAATTCCTCTTCTACATCTCAAGTTTTGTTCACAGAACTGTTCTTCCATTTGCATTTTGAAGAGAAAAGGAGAAACAAAGTGTGGAAACATCACTCACCATTAGGTGCATGTAGTAATTTTTTTGGGATAATTACATTAACACTCCCTAATTTATTGTCTGTTACACAAACCACTCCTGCTTTTTGAATAATTACACACACACTCACTAGAATGTAAGCATTATTTACACAAACCACTCCTATTTTTTAGAAAATTAGACTTACACCCCTCAAAAGAATCGATATTATTACACAAACTACCCCTATTTTTTGGTTATCAAGGGTGGTTTCTGTAATTTGCAAAAAACATGGGTGGTTTGTGTAAATAGACTATAGGTCAGGGGTGTAAATGTAATTATTCCATTTTTTTTTTCCAATATATATTTCATTGAAGTTTTTTTGTTCCAAGTTTTTGAGATTTGAAATTAATTTTCTTGTACAAAATTTACATGAGAAATTTAAACTAAGCCCTTAAGTGATACATTTGTACTAATATAAAAAAGAAAAGCCCTCTACACTCACAAACGGTAGTTAATACCATTGCCACACATTTTTTAAATATAACAATTATGCCCCTTAGTAGATAATTTAAAAAAAGAATTGTAATTACTTTTCTTTTTTACAAAAGTGACTCCACATCATTTTAACTGCATTACACCAATTATTTTGTTGTGTCGATAATACTTAAGTTGATTTTCTTTTCTTTTCTTTTTTTTTTAAAATATGTTATTTGTTGGTTTATATATTTTATTCTTATTTATAATATATTTTAAAATATAAATAATTATTTATTATATGTACGTAGGACGATATATCACGACGTCAAATATATATATATATATATATATATTGCTTATAAAAATAGAAAAGAAGACGTAACAACCCACAGTTTCGCTAAAGAGGATAGCATCTGCAACAATGGCCTTAGTCCTAATAGACCAACGCAAACATTAAGATAATATCTACAGGTGAAAATATCTACTGCAACAATTCGAGTATATAATATCTACAGGTAAATACTCTGTAGTTTAAAAAATTATATTTAATAGTTATAATATTTATTTTTGTCTAATGATTAGATCTATCCATTAATTAAGATTCATACTGATATTAGTAAAAAATTGATAAAAATTTATATTTACTCCATTAACTTATTACGGACTTATTAAATGTTAAATAAATGTTTTTGATCAACCTCCCCTGAGGACGGTGTTTATCCCAACAAATATCAGATATTGGGCCCAAATTAATTTATAATCCATAGCAAACCCAATAGTGATAATAGGCATGGGATCTCGGCCCATTAAGTTTTAAAGTGTGGTCTTCTTTGTCCAAGCCCAATCCACCAAAGCATTTCAGTTTATTTGTGTCCCAAGTTACCAGTATTCTAGAATGCAATTTTAGATTTAATGCTTTGCACTTAAGTCTTTTTAGAGAAAATAGCATTTTATTTATTTTTATTAATTTTCTCAAAAACCACTTAATCTTATTTTTCTTAAAATCTTGAAAACCCACTTCCCAGATTTAATTTCTTCCTAAAATACATATACATATTAAATAGAAGGAAAGAAGGAATTAAAAAATAAATAAATTACAATCCATTAATATTTGTATGTGGACCATTTCAAGTTGCTTTGTATTCCACTTTCATCATCCCATACACCAAATATATTGGGTAAATTACAACGGGTTTTCACGTGGTTTTCATAATTAATATTCCATCATTGTTTGAAAATTACAAATATCTTCTAAAATTAATAATTGTTTAACAAATACTCTTTGTGACAGTTCATTGTAGGGGTATTTGTTAGACGGGCGTTAATTTCATGAAGATATTTATAAATTTTTAAATAATAAAAAAATATTTGTAATTATGATAAATTTTAAAAAAAATATTTTTAATTTACCATATATATATATATATATATTTATATGTTACATTGCTATCAATATGACACTTTATTGTCTTGACATTGCAACACATTTATTTACTCATCATAAGCTATCTATTTTCTCATCTGGGATTTAATGTTGCACACAATCACTATGGTCTTGATGACCTTGAAAAGCTCAACCCATATCATGTGTGTTTTCAAGAAATGCTGGTTTAGATAAGTACCGTGAAATTTGAACTAATTATGAATGTATATAATATACTTTTATCGTAAATGATGAGTGATTAATTATACTTGTTATATAATTGATTTAATCAGATTAAATTTGATTTAAATAAAATATTTCGTATGTATTTTAAGTTCAATGAGTGGTCATGAAAAGAACGTACTAGTTTTTAAATAGGGTTAATTACATTTAGACTCCCTCTGAAAATGCATAATTACACTTTCCCCCAAAGAAGTTTTGAAATTACATTTACACCCCCTCTAAAAATTCTTTATTTACACCCGACCTCCATTCGTTAAAGTTTGGGCGAAAAATTGTTCATTTCAACAAAAATAATTACATAAATTTTCAATTTTACCTCTCATTTAACATTCTCGTGCAATAATTTTGTACTTATAAGGAAAAAATATAATAATATTGGCCTCACTCCATACATATACGTTACACTTATCCTCTTATAAGTACAAAAATATACATGAGAATGTTAAATGATGGAAAAAATTAAAAATTTGTGTAATTATTTTTTTTGACGTGAACATTTTTCGTCCAAACTCTAACGGATAGGAGTCAGGTGTAAACAGAGAATTTTCGGAGGGGGTGTAAGTGTAATTTCAAAAATTTTTTGGGGGAAAGTGTAATTATACATTCTCAGAGAGGGTGTAAGTGTAATTAACCCTTTTAAATAATTATTTACTATATATTTTTTTTTCCTTTCATTGTAATCTTTTTTGTCCTGACCACATATTTTTGTTGACTAGAATGTCCCATTGACAATAAATCTTGGTTACATTTTTGAATGTCTATTCATTTTCAAAGTTGTTGCCTTTGAATAATTTTCTTGAGAACACAAAAAAAGTCTTTCTTGACCAATCCCAATCAATACCTTATCTCACCCTTTAACCATACAGTGATTCATTGGTTAAATCACTAATTTTTTGGGAAAACTATAAGCAACTCAACGTAACAGTGCAAATATATAAATTATCTTCCTATAAAAAAAATAAAATAGTAATTTATCTTTTTGTATTTTTTAAAATGAATTAATTTACCTCGTCGTGTGTTTTAAAATGGAGCAATTTACCCCCTATATTTAGGGAGATAAATTGCTCTATTTTAAAGAACACAGGGAGTTAAATTGCTACATTTTTTTATAGTGGGTAATTTACCTATTTGCAATATCACAGAGAGGTAAATTGCATTAAACCCCTAATTTTTTACTTAAATATCATCAGTTCAAACTTTAAAAAAAATGTCAATTCTTTTCACCAACATATTTATAATACTTAATCATAAGGGTAAATTATATTGACATCCCTGAGATTATGTTTAATTACACAAACACTCCCTATTCTCTAGAGAACTATAAGTACATTTGATTGTAGTTGTAATTACAAATACTTCCCCTAACATCGTACTAACACCCCGTCAAAGAGTATACGTATAATTTTATAAAAAGAATTAGATGTTTGTGTAATTAGAGTTAAATTTACTATATGTGGATGTAAATTTCACACTTGGCACGAATTACAATGGTCTTGTCTTTTTCTTGTTTCACACTAAACAATGTTAAAATTGTAGCTAGTACATTAGTTTTAAGTTTGTAGCATCAAACCTAGAGAAAAACAAGAAGCAAAGTAGGTAGGACTGAGCTCAAGATCCAAGAAGATTAGTCATATAAAGCAATTAATAAAAACCCCACATCCTTAAAAACACATTTTCAAGAAGACAAAACTTAAAAGACTTGGCTGTTTATAGGGGTTGTCTTAATTGGAGACAAAGCTAACCAACATGCAATCTGACAAGTCCATGTCTCAAGGCACACCACCTTCAATTTGCCTCTTCTTTCTCCTTCTTCTCTTTCTTTTTTTTTGTCTTCTTTCTCCTTTTTATAGGCAGTTTAACACAATCTCTGTTGTTCAGACATCAAAAGATGCAGCAGACAGTGAGATAGCTCTGTGTGTGTGTGTGTGTGAGAGAGAGAGAGAGAGAGAGAGAAGTAAAATGAACAGTTAGTCCCAGTGGAAATCAAGTGGTGATTGATCAAGAAAAGCAGGTTTTACAACATGCTAAAATACCAAAAGATCAGGCAACATAGGAGGTTTCTAATTGAGAAAACCTCAGACAAATGAACAAGACAATCAATTTATTTGATCTGCTAAAAAAGTGAACCTCTCTCATACAAGGATGCAAGAATACAAACAAATGGGAGTGATGAATTGAGCTGCAAAAATCCAAATATTTACATGTTGTAGAGACCATTCCCAAAAATTTTGAGCCCACCATGAAAAATTGCCTGCTTCTATGATTCTAACTGCCACAAAACCAAGAAAAGAATAATGATATAGAAACTGTGTCTGAATGTTTATCTATTGAATAGCATAAGAGCGTGTGCAGACTGTCTCAAGAGCCTCAGTTATCAAGGCTGAGAAACTGGTCATAGCTTGAAAGACTCCCGGCAACCCGGTTTGGATGTTGTTCAGAGTCATCGCCCTGGTCACCTCGACTGCCTTTGAGTGTTTAACCATCTCGTCTTCCACTCGCCTTTGGCATATTGCAAGCTCGGCTTTTTTCTCAGCCAGTGGGTCACGTGCGTCCAAAACGTGCCCGTTGTCGGGGCCGTTGTCTGGAAGTCCTATGCCGACCATAGAGTAGGAGTGGTAGTACTTCTTCTCGATGTTTCGGAGAGATGAAGACTTTTTCTCAAGCTCCTTTGATGCAGATTCTGTCCGTTTCTTGATCTTCAGCTCCTCTGTTTGTTTCAAAGATATTGAGTGGACGACGTTGTTGAAGCTCTTGATGGCTTCAGAAGCAACTGTGTCCGGGATACGGTCGACGGCGAGTTTCCACTCATCAAAGAAAGCGAAAACCTCGGAAGGTTCCCTATCGCCGTTTGTTGGTTCGCTGTTGATTGGGAGGAGGGTGAGTTTGAACCAGCCATGGAGAGACCGAATGAAATCCCGCTGAAACTTTATCATGCGGCAGAAACTGGAGTGCCAGGCGGAGACAGCCGACTCAAGATCACGAGTTGCCTGCCGGTGCAGATCGGAAGTCGATTGGCCTTTAGTCGTGCGGTTAACGAGGCCACGAACTTGCTGCACTATCTCGTTCTGGACTTCGTGCGACTGATTCATCGACCTCCACATGTACATAAAACTGCATTTATTTTTCATCAGCAGGGTGAGTAAAATGAGAAAAGAAAAATCAACATGCAGTTTTTAGTATTAATGTTATCACAAAATCCCTATTTAATGGACATAACAGAACAAGATTCAACCTTTTCCAGGAAAACATGATTGAAGTGAGTTAGTATCCATGCTAATGCTTCATCTTAACTGATTTAACATTCTCAAAAGTTTGTCCACCGGTTTTATTCAAATTTTAGCCTGAGTGACCAATATCGTAATATTGTTCAACGTCTGAAGCGAATAATCTGAGTATGAAATCTTTCACTGAGGTTGGACGAGCCCGATTGCTCAATGTCTGCACAATGTTATTGTCACAAACAATTGAATATTGAATTTCCTAATGTAAACAAAGGAGATAGAACTTACCCATGACAAAGTTCAACAAGCTGCGGGACAAGATCAGAGTCTCTTAGACCGATAATAGCAAATGAGGTGGTTGAAACAGCCTGAGATGTCACCAAAATCAGAGATTGTAGCCTCTTTATCGATGCCTTCGTCTTGTCCAACTTGGCTCCATCTTCCCCCCGGTACTCCTGACTTTGAAGTACCGATAACTTCTTCTCATGCTCGAGTTTAACACCTTCTCTAGCCTATAATCATTAACACGACACCAATACTTACTAATAAGTAAAACCGGTAGAACGAAACAGCACCTACTTAAAAATTTAATTTTTACAGCTTCAGAAAGACAGACGGGAAAAATTACTTTATGTTCATTGTAGAAGACTTGGTTCTAAATAACCCGTCAAGTAAAGTAATAAATGGTCAACATTATATTGAGCAAAAGATAAGATACACAACCAAGCAAAAGGATCACTTTATGCAATTGTCGACTATAGCGTCTATGTAATGCAACGCCAAGATATCAGAAGAACTGAACTTAGAATTAGACAAGAATTATAAAGATTCAACAAGTGCGAAAAAAGCTGACGAAGGAAAACAAACATCCAGATCACTACCTTTACTTCTTGATATAGTTTCTTTTCCCAAGCCAAGAGGCGTTCCAAAGTCGAGCACAGGCTCTTTGGACCACCAGATTGTTCGATTGAACTGGGATCGAACTGGTATTTAACTGCCAAGGGAGGCTTTGAAGTCCAGCTGGAGCTCAAGTTACTCAACATTCCACTAGAATGATACACTGTCTCTGTAACACCAAAATGAAAATCATTTCAAAACTTGACTTCCTGAGGCACTTTGATCAATTCAACATTTAAACTCAATACCTCAAACATCATAAATATCAAAGAAGACTGAAAGCAACTTCTCATCAACATCTAATACTAATTAGTAGTTTGGTGATTATTTGTTGGAAGAACGTAAATTCTGCCTAAACTCACAAGAATCATTGAATTTCAGTCTTCTAAACACTTAGCACGATTTCAATCTCAGAAACAGAACAATCATCAAATTCTTGATCCAATAACCCAATAGTCCAAACTTACTTCTCAATTGCTTGAAGCTCCGATCGAGCTGAGCCCTGCCCGCCTCGAGCATCTCAGAGACCTGCTCTCCGGCCGAAGCAGCCTTGTCAAAGTACTCCCTGAGAGACGCAACAATCTCCACCAGATCTTTGTGCCTCACCATCATCCTCCTGTCAGAATTCACCCCTTCATTGTTCCCATTTCCCCAACTATAAGACGACTTGCCATCATCGTCCGAGGAAAGCTTCTCCGATTTACTGGACAACTTGGAATTCACATTCACTTTCACATTCCCCACATTAGCAGCAGCAGACTCATTTTTCACCGACCTTGTCCCGAAATCAGATCTTGACTTCAAATCCCCTTCTTCATCCTCATCACTCGAGCTGCTAGTGCTGCTGTAGTTATCATGGTCGCCCCATTCACTGCACTGCACTTCCTCTCTCTCAGTCTCCTCCTCTTCGCTTTCCCAGTTCTTCAAATACTGCCCTTTCTTCTGAACTGGTTCAGGGCCTGGCCTTAAGTAATTTTTCCCATAACTATGATGTGAATAACGTGAATACGACGAGTAATTCGATGCCCGGTCGTCAAACTTCTTGGCCTCACTGCCACTGAACGGATTCTGATAGTGATCACCTCGACCGTGAACGTTAGAATTGGATGTAATGCTTGAAGCTTTATCATCGTTATCATTGTCAGTGTAGGAATGATCATCATCGGAGTTGTCATCGTCGATTCGGGTTCCGGTTTTCTTGCTGTTGTGGAGTTGGTGGAAGTATTCGGAGTCTGGAGGTGAAGGAGGAGGATAGAAATTATCCCAATTCCACACTGAAGAAGTCTGGGAAGGGGTGCTTGAGTAAGTTGAATTTGCTCTGGCAGCGTAAGTGAAATTATGGTTGGGTGGTGGGGACGAAGAGAAGCTCGAGTCTGAGAGTATGTGGGGTAGTTTAACGGGCTTTCTCCGACGCGGGGGTGGCGGCCGCGGTGGTGTTTTTTGGTGGTGCTGGTGGTGGGAGGACGTGGTGGACATGGGGGGTGGTGGAGGACGTGGGTGGATAGAGGGTGAAGGAGAGGGCGAGGGGATGTGACGATGAGGAGGAGGATTAAACATGCGAGGTTTAGCAGCGGTGGTCGCTGAGTTGGGGGTGCGGAGGAGGACGGCGGGGGTATGGTCGGAGACTGAGAGGGGTTCTCCGGAGGCGAAGGTGACAAGCGCCGAGCCCGTGACTCGGAGGTACCGGCAATAGTCGGCGTGGGCCCCGGCCAGGTGGTGGCGGGCGTAGACAGCCTCCTTCATGAGACGGCGTCGCTCCTTGCACCGCCGCACCGTATCCTCGTTGTCCAGCTTCGACGCCGTGCAGCCCATTTGTTCACACAAATCTCTATTTTCTCTCTAATTTTTGAAAATATCTGCGAGGGAAATAGAAAAAATCAAAAGAGTGGGGCGATGGAGAGCGGCGACGGCGGAGGAGGAGGAGGAGGGAGGATTCAGACGGTGGAACGATTGATGTCTTTGTTTTCACACAGTTCACACACTGCCATCACTCTTCGCTCTTCACTCATTTTCTCCACTACTTAAAGAAACCATTTACTAATATTATTATTACTATTAATATTATTGCTATAGTTTTGATAAAATAAAATAAAAAATTACTAACTTACCATATGATTTTATTTTATTTCAACTATATTTTTTCTCCATAATATTTTTCTAAAAAGGCCCCCATAATTTTAGGATGTTACTATTTTCCTTCATAGTTTTTTATGGATTTTTTTATTTCATTTTAAATAATCACAATTATATATAGTAATAATTCTAACTAGCTATTACAACAAACTTAATACACGTGTATAATTTAAATCTTCATAATATCATTTAATTATATAAGAATAAGGATATTTAAGGGTATTTTAATCAACATACAGTCCGATGATCAAAGATAGTTACTCTAATCTCAATATAATAAGATTATTTAAAAGTTTTAATTCCAAAATTTTCTAAAACACATTCATTGTTTTACATGTGGGGTTGGACCCATTGGTTATTTTTGAGCTAATTTGGGCAATTTGGTAAAATTACATTTTGTGGATTGGTAAACAAATCATGATTAGAGTAGTAATGATGAGTGATAATTGCACAATTACAATAAGGATTTGTGTCTTTTGTCAGTAATGTCCTTAGTAGGAATCAGATCTTTGTATGATGTATGTTAATGGATACTGTACTTAAAAGGGACTTGAGAGCTACAATTCCTAGCTGTTAGCCACTTAAAGGTAAATATTGAGGTTTTGCTCTGGTGGTAAAATTGAGGTCTTACAATTAAAAAATTATGGATTTGAATTCGACGATGTGTGTATATATTTACTTTACAATAGTATATTATTATTTAGGGATAATTTCACTCCTACTGAGGTTTGGTGTAATTATACGTAGATCCTATGTGGTTTGAATAATTATATCTAGTACCTCTGTGGTTTGCTTCTGTCTAACAAATAGGCTCATCCGTTAGTTAAAATTCACCAAACTTGTTGATATTAACAAAAAAAAAAAACTAATGAAAATCAATATTTACCCTCGATTGACTTACTAATGACTTAATGCAGGCCAAACAAATTTTTTATAACTAAATTACCCTTATAACGGTGAAGATGTACCTCCTCTCATACATTAACGTGTGACGGTATATAAGGATAGTTTGGTCATAAAAAGATTCGTTTGACCTACAATAAATCAGTAATAAGTCAATCGATGACAAATATCACTTTTAATTCAATTTTTTTTTGCTAATATCAACAGATTTGATGAATTTTGACTTACGAATGGGGGAGGGGGGGGGGGGGGGAGAGGAGTGCTATTTGTTAGACAGAAGCAAACCTCAAGGATACTAGATGTAATTTTTCAAACCACAGGAGGTCTACGTGTAATTACAACAAACCTTAGGGGAGGAAAGTGTAATTATCCCTATTATTTATTTGTTCCATTCGATTATAATTATTGATTTGAAATTTGAGAATTTGATTTGGAGTTATTTATGTATTAAATTAGTTTTTTGAATTTAAGTGACACACAGTCAGAAAAGAATACACACCGTCAAATCTAAATAAACATATAGATACATAGTAATATTTATATGGCGATACAATAAATATAAATATAATAATATAATATAGGTCGAATTTAGATAAATAGCATTAAAATATATTATTTTGTATCAATTTGTATAAAATAGAACAATGTGTTGTAAAAAACAAATACATTATAGGAGATATATACACCAAAAAAGGTATTAATGTAAATTGTAATATAAATGATTCCATACTCAAATTTATAATATATTTAACGTTTCTTATATTTTTCTATCACGTATTTGTATTTTACTAGAGTTAGATATAATATAAATATATATATATATACATATTAAAAGTGTCGAATATAGGTTCTTTTTTTAAAATAGTTTACACTAATTTATTTTTTTTTTTATATATATTTTGAAGTATGGAATACGTTTTAAAAATTTACGATTACAATACTATTCTAAAATTATCCGTACATAATAGCCTACTGATCTACAACGGACGCGTTGCAAAAATTTCTTAATCCTTTGTAATTTAAATAAATTAAATGGACTTTTGTATACATTCCAAGAAAATTAAGTTAAATTTTGACAAGAAAGGTGCAATTTTTGTGATCTACACAATAAATAAATAGAAATTATTTATATCCCAATTTAGGTTATTTGAAATCTAAGATGGAAAATAGAATTAAATTGTGGAGGAGCCTTTTGGATTTGGTAGTTAAAGTCTCTTCTTTCTTTCTTCGTTTTTAGGTAAATTACATCGACAGGAACTGAGAATAGGTTAAAATACACAAATATTTTTTATTTTTTGTAAAATCATAGCTAAATCCACTGAGCAGTGTCAATCTAATGCTTTTTCAGGGAGTGTTAGTGTAATATTTTTCGAGGGGTATTTGTGTATCTGAATAGGAGGCGGAGTTGTAATTACAACTATAACGTAAAGGGACGTACTTCTATTTAGTAAAAATATGAAATATTTGTGTATTTTGACTTTGACTCAGAAGATGCCAATATAATTAATTCTTTTTTTTTTCTACCCACTTCTCTTCCTTTTTGATACCTCATATATTTCTCAGAAAAAAGTGAGGAATATTCAGAGGGCTTTATATCAAAAGGAGGTTTGAGTTGTGTGGAGAATATATTTTGAAATCAACCAATAAATAGAAAAATTAGAATATAAATTCATAAAAAAAATAGTTTCTTTTATAAAAAAGATATTTGTCATTGATCAGCTTTGTGTAATGCAGTGAGGGCTTGCATTAGGGCCCACACAATACAATGAATAACGTGATCGGTTTCATAGTGTTATTATGAATCATCCATTTTTTCATCTGTAATTGAAATTAATCTTAAATTGTTATATTCCACATAATATATAAGAGTATTGGAATTATAAAAACAATTAAAACTTATCCTATTAAATTACAACCTCTTTTTGGCAAATATTATGTGGGATTTCTTACTACTATTTACACATGGAGATTAAATGTATCAATAGTTCACAATAGAAAAATCATTAGATCCCAAATCATACCACATCAATCCCACAAATCAACATGTCATGGGGATAGGATTCCCACCTTTTTCCTCAAATCTTTTTCTTTTTTTTTTAAAAATTATAGCTACATTTCTTGAGGTTTAACATAATTAGAAATACCCCTCATTGTTTGAAAAATTACAAATACCCCCTTGAGGTTTGTAACCATCTAATAGATAACCAATTTCCATCATTTTATGGGTGAACTGACTAAAATGCCCTTATGCACTCAATTATTTTTTATTTAATTCTTAAACTATTTTTGGACCACAATGCACAGGGAGAGGTTTCTTAAGTTTTTTAAATAGATGAGCAATAGTGCAATTTGCCCAGGTTGATTTTTCTATAATTTTAATAAAAAGTTTAAGTACAAAATGATCAATTTTAGGCATTTGGTTAAAAATTACAAATCTCATGAGAGTATTTGTAATTTTTCAAATAATAATGGGGTATTCATAATTATGCAAAACCTCATGAAAATGACTGTAATTTACCCTTTTTATTTATTTTTATTTTTATTTATTTTTTTTTGTAGTGTCAACATAGAGCCCAAAAAAGTAGGGTTTAATCCCCCAATGTGAGTGGGGATTCCTTTTTATGGGACAAAGACAAGATAAGGAGAGGTGAAAGTAGTAAAAGGTTTGAAGTTTGTGAAAGAAATTTCTTTTTCCACCTCTCCTTTCTCTCCCCCACACTCTTTTTGAGCCCAACTATCAAAGTTCACACTCTTTATTTTTCCATTTCTTTTTGTTTTGCTTTTTTTTTTTTTTCTAATTGTTTTAGGGTTTAATTCTCAAATGTATCAAGGTTTTGGTAAGAGGTCCAATCAAGATTTACAATGCCATATAGATAATGACAAAAGGATCTAAAATACAATTCAAATAAGTTAATTAAAATATTTTATTTAGATTAAAAAAATAAGATAATAATCAAATTTATGATATTTTTACTTTATTTTTAATTTTTACCACTTAATTCCTATTTTTATAAGCGTTAGACACGTCTAATATATCTGCAGAAAATAAATAAATCTTTTTTATTAATATGTATTTGAACACATTTCAATCGAAAACGTATTCAATAAATATTTAAAAGCATCACACCCCATCTTAATATCCAATAAAGATACACAACTTTCTTAAAAGTATTTGCGAATTCATAAAATCATAAGATAAAAATTACATGACCACTTGATATTTAGTACCATAGATTTTATGAATGCTATATATTCACGTTTCTACTAAACGAGCTAATTCAGCTCATACAAATTTATACCCACGTAAATTATCAACTGTTGGATCACATACCGATCCAACGGCTCACAACCCATACAAGTACGGATCCAATCTTTTCAAGATTTCCAGAAACCCTAAGATCCTCTAACCAAGAAACTTGAGCATATAGTCATACATAAAGCTGCAAAAAATCTTTACACAAAGTATGAGTAGCAGTCACAAATTCTAAGGGTATTTTTAGGCATTCACATAGGGCACAAGAGAGTAGAAAGAAATACTAGAGGTGAACATATGTATAGGGGTAGCAAAAATATAATATTAATTCCAAAATTTAGGAATATTTTAAATTTGACCTCATACTTTATAGAATTTTAAATTTAACCATATATTTCGTTAAAAATTGAAAAAAATAGACCAAAACATTAAAAAAAAAAAAAAAAACCCTCCCACTAATAGACGTCAAAACTAATGACTGATTTTTTATTTTTTATTTTATCCACGTACACGTGACTTTTTACGTTGGTTCTCGCCATTAGTTTTAACGTATATTAGTGTTGGGGCTTTTTTTGCAACGTTTTGACCTCTTTTTACGATTTTTAACGAAATATAAAATTAAATTTAAATCTCGTAAAACATGAAATGATTCGAAATTGTGGGATTAATTTTACAATTTTACCGTGTATAAGTGAGGGTGTAGAAGGGAAAATGAGGGAACTATTTTTTTTTTCTCTTTTTCCTACCAAAAAGGTGAAAAGTAAAGGGGAATTTGTTCTTTGTCCCCTCCCACCTCCCACCATTAATTTATTCCCACCCCTTTTTCAAAGGGCTCATGCCATACTATCCATGCATCTATTTTCCTTCATCACACATTTGATTGATTAGTTCAATGTAATTTTTTTTTTTTTTGGTTTGTTTTAATGATTGTACGACAATGCAATTTTTTTTCAATATTCTATTTTCAATAAATGGGAAATAAAGAGCAGAATAATCCCTTTAAATATGAGTATGGAAGTGATAGTAGTTAGAAAATGTTTCTTAATTATATAGCTCATCGAGAGCATGTGTCGTACTCTCAATTTTATTATAATCCTAGAATGGTAACGTATCAGATTTAACTCAATATGTGAAAACACAAGATATTATTTTTTAAATACTATCACCACAACTTTGTTAAAAACTTTTAGAAATTATGTTTGAAAATTAACTTTTAATATTTTTAAGGGTAAATTGATCAAAATGTCCTTATGTATTGAATTATTTTTTAATTAATTCTTAATATTTTTTGAACTACAATGTATAGAGAGAGAAATCTTAAGTTTTTTACACAGATGAGGAATAATGCAATTTGCCTCGGGTGATTTTTTTACAATTTTAATAAAAAATTTAAGGGTAAAATGGTCAATTTCAAGCATTTGGTTAAAAATTATAAAAATTAGGGGAATATTTGTAATTTTTCAAACAATGAGGGGGTATTTGTAATTATGCCAAACTTAAGGGGAGGTAAATGTAATTTACCCTATTTTTAAAATTGTAAACAAATTTAGCTAGTATAACCTATAGAGTTTCTATGTACATGCTCCTATTGCCCTCCCTGTTTCAAAAATATTAAAAGGTTTAAAATATGTGAACAATAAACTAATTATGTTGTCATTTTAATATTAGCAAACAACACATATACACATGCCTGTAAATAAATATACTACAAAACATATATGATAAGTTAAAGAATTATGTGCTTGTTCTAATCAGATGGGTTCAAATGGGCCAAACACATAAATTAAAAATCTTAAAAACTCATTTATAATTCCAAAAAGAATTTAGGATAAATACAAACATAATCCAAACCCATCACCATCCAAAAGCGTCCATCAAATTAAAATCCCTTCACCTCACGGAGGTTACATGTCCCATCAACATGTATTGCAAATCTCATAGCGTGGGCACACTCCAATAAATCGATCTTATCAAATAGAATTATTAATACATATCGAATACCAAACTGAATATTCGATAATCAATTTTAACAAACTTTGGTATTCAATATGATATCGTCTTTGGTATTAGTATATCATATCGTATCGAAAATTGATTTCTTTTAAATAATATATATTTATTGTGTATATTATAATCATATATAAATATAATATAAGAAATGTATATAATATTATATATTTATAATATCATATATAAACATGTAGGTCTTTTTTATTTTTATTTTTCAAAAATTCAATTGATCCGATAGAAAACCTAACCAAATCAAAAAATAAAAATAAAAAAAAATGTTTAGGTTCTTACAAACCGAACAATTCAATTCGATATTCGATGTGCATACCAAAACTTAACTTTGGCACGGTTAGATTTTACCGAACGAACACCCCTAAGCCACACTCAACATGGTTCCTACATAATGAGCGATCATGATTATTCAAAACCTAGCGAAGAAAACTTGTGATTTTCTTCCACGCTCAACCTTGCAGATAGAAATTGCAAAATTTTCAACAGCCCATCATTCATATTTTGCATAAAACCACATTGCAACACAGTAAAATTACTTGAAATGAAATGATGAGAAAGTGGGGCCCCAACATCTCTTGGCAAGTAGTCTTTCATCTGTAGTACACAATGTGGGTCAAGGTCATGATGCATTATGCGATCCAAGCTCAATACTAATAGTAACAAAAGGGCAACACAAAGGGATAAGAGAAAAAACAGAGGAAATACAGTTTAAAAAAGGCATCAAGAATCAAGATCAACCATGCAAGAATTGTTCTTTTTCCACAAAAGACCAGTCTGGCCCATGAAATTGGACATTGTTGCGCTCTAAGGGGTCCCTACCACGTTTTCTTTGCAAAACAGCTAGCAAAAGGGAAGGTATCTTTCCATTTAAGTCAAATTACAAACATACAGAGGGTTCCACACATTATAGTAAGACTCAACTAGGTTTAAAGAACTGGTTCATAGACTCTATCTATCTGGTAAACTGAAACATCCAAGGTGGGACGGCACACACAAGACACATGATTTTGTCATCTTAATAAATGGGCTATTTGAAGACATTGCTTTGAAATAGTATTGTAATTTCACAGGGTTGTTGCAGTAGCGGAACCTGTTGCTTTCTCCTCGTTGGGGAAACCGAAATTCTTGAATAGACCCTGAAGCAATAATAATACATTGGCTGAGCAGTGTGCACAAACCAATAGGTTAAGGATTTATGTCTCAGAGATGAGGACATACCAGTGCATCATTGATTGCACAAACCACACAGTAGTGCTCCTGAAAATAAAGAAATCCAGAGTTATTGAAGTTTAAGTATGATATTAAAAATATTAGTCGCATTTAACTGTGGTCGTGGCAGAATTGCTTCAAATCTATGTAAATGCAAGAAACTTGCAGTCAAGAGCTTATTGAAAAATTGATAGCAAGCCACCCTGACTTGGTGAAGTTTACACATGGGGATTTAGTAAGAATCCATTTCTTTCTGCTGAAAAACTACATGAAAGCTAAGAGAAAAGGCATTTAATTGCTCGTAATCTTAGGCTGCTTTGCAACATTATGCACTCGAAGAATAGCAGAGTAAACCAGGGTACAAACAACTTGGTTCATCTAAAAAATCTAGCGAACCAGGCAAACTTGAATATATCAAAACAGCCAAGAAGACCTTAAAAACAGCTTAGCAACCAAAAGTTGTGGCCACATTCTAATGATTTGAAGAAAGACAATCGTGGTGAGAAAGAAAATCGGTTAGAAAGCAAACAGACACGTTTAAAGTTCAAGTGTGAGTAAATTAATGGAACAGGCCAGAAGAAGAATTTCAACATTGAAGTTCCTGCTGAGACACCAGAAGACTATATTTCAGGTTACAGAACACCCATTACCCTGTAGTTTAGATTACAGTAGAATTAAGGACTTCGAGTCCAGAAATTTTATTAGAAATTTTCTCACGAAATGTTAACATTAGGGGTTAACATGAACTTAGAGAACCGCATTAAAAAAGACACTATTTTCTCCAACTGGAAGAGTGACAATAAAAGCATTTTTTATTTGTCACAGGGGAAAAGCTGTAAGATACTTGCCTGCATCATATACCACTCTTCGAACTCATCGAACAATTCCAGCCGTTCAATTCTGTTCAAAGTAGAAGATAAAGAATTTTTCAAAAGAATCCTACATACATTCAGCATCCCATAAAAGTTAAGGGGATAAAAAAGGAGCAAAAGTACACTGTACACAAATGGATCTTGAAAAGATTGAATCCTCTAAGATAAAGATATCTATACACACACCGAGAGAGAGAGAGAGAGAGAGAGAGAGAGAGAGAGAGAGAGAGAGAGAGAGAGAGAGAGAGAGAGAGAGATACCTGCGTCTTTCTTGAGCTTCAATAAACGTGCTATAAACTTTCTGCATATCCCAGGCAACAGCTCTCTAGAGGACCTCCAACAGAGATACAAGCATAAGATATAAGGAATATGCAAAGCAGCCAACTCTACAGTGAGGAAAGAATTAACCCAGAAAGGGATCCCCAAAGTAAAAGATTAGAAAGAAGCAATCATTTACTATGATAACTCAAATGTTCTAGATCATTAAGCGACCAATAAGCTTTTTATTGTACATTCGTTATAACATTTCTAAAGTAAAATCAAATGGTACCCACATCAGTTTAGTTTGATATCATGCAAGACGAGATAATAAATCTTGGGTCAGGGTAGGTTGGGGGTGTTTGCAGTTGCTTGACACCTTAACTAATTCTACCACGATTTCACATCATAGTGAGAGCATACCTGCCATCCCTGGTCAAGGAAAAGTCTTTCCTTTGCATGTAAAGTTGGTGTGGCATAAATGCCCAATAGTGCACATCCTCGACTCTGAGATGAAAAACCATTATAATCAACTGTTTTTGCCACAGAGTATCTTATGAAATAATCATTATTTCCTCTCAGATAGGAATACATTGTCATCCTGTCTCTAGCAGATCTCTAGGAGTATGAGATTGCGAAATTTCATCACACTAATAAATCATGAGGGGAGATGACTTTAGTTCATTTTAGAATGCTTAACTTTATTTGCCAAAGAGTACATAACCATAATACAAGTACTCGAGCAAAATTCTATCACCAAAACAAAGAATAGAGAGAACAATCAGATTAAATTGTCTTATCAAGCAAACCTTGATGAAAGAGTGAAATCTCCGAGTCAACTCATAAACACAACCCTCGACAAATAAAAAGAAAAGAAAATGAAAAAGCCTTTTCCAATACCCTAATTCATCATTTTGAATTGGGAGGATAGTATAATCCATAGATCAGATAATTAACCAGAATAAAATCAATAAAAATGTATTTGATCATCAGCTTGAAAGTCTACATGGTTCGCAGAGTTAATAGTCCAATCATCCTACGTTCCTACCAAATTCCTTTGACTATTATGGAAGTTATTTGTGGTGCATCAGAGCCAGGGGTTTGTGGTGACATAAGGCCGCTACTCAAACTCCAGAAAGTATTCCTCCAATGAAGATTTCTCCACCTTGAAAAGAAATGCAATATTCACTTCTTTCTATACCACACTCTCCTTCAAAGTTTCTCTCCATTATCTCATCGAGCTGATTGTTATGCTGCTTTTCATCCGCAAAGTGAAGTATGATTCTTATTATATCTATCTCTTATTCTAAACGAATTGGCTGTCTGCTGCCGATCTTTTGTTGAAGTGGCAAAGATATGCAACTGAAAAGATTTTGTTGGCCTAATTGGGAACTAGATTGCAAGAGTTTGGGTCGAAAAACTGATGTGACTCTAAAAATACATGTTAGGAAATAATTTCAATAGACAAAGCAAGAGAAAAGATTTACTTTGGAGAATTTTCCTAGGACCTAGGTGCAGCGTTGAACTATTTATACTAGGGCATCTACAAAGCATTGCAAAAATACAATTCTACCCCTGTGGTAATTCTTTTCCAAGGAGCCTAGATGTAATATTGTATGAGGCTCCACCCTCTAACAACACAGAATCTTTTCGTTGTTCCAGATCCAATCATTGACACGATCTCATACTTCTTAGAATAGAATATGTGGAGAAAAAAAAGTTTAAATGTACAGAGGCAAACAAATGGACACTGGAAGCATAAACTAACTCTGCTTCATACAAAAGTAACTGGTAACATGATAATACGACAATACCTCCAGATTTCTGATCATCTGTTGCCCAAAAGCATCATCAGGACGAATCTGTTGCAGCACAAACATATTGTCAGGGAACCACAGTGTCATCAAATTGAATAGCGAAAGAAGCCAGGGATATTATTAAAGGAAGGGGGTAAAACAGACCAAGTAGAAAAGGAAGTAAAAATCAAGCTACATTCAAGATTAGAAGTTTGAGAGGTGCTCAACCTGCTCATATAAGAAAAAAATAGCCGTCGAAAATGTTCTAGAAGCCCATCCAACTATAGCACGGCTTGATTCTGGATCCAAGTATATAAGAACGCATTCTGCAATTATAAATGTTGGCAAACTGATAACAGCATTAGAACAACACAGTTAAACTCATTCAAAGAGGGGATATTAGGAGAGAAATACGTGAGAAAAGTGAACTTACGCGCAGAGAGGAAAAGAACATGCATGATAATTTGGATAAAGACAAATAGAAGTAAGAAAGAATTACCCAGTAAATTTGTTTTTCAACATCCAACCCTGTTCGTAACTAATGCTAACAGAGAAATATGGTTGCTTGCTAATAATTGTTTCTTCGACTTACCTATGCAGTAGGAAGGTGTTCCAGTGACAGAAAATTAAATTATATATGCATAAAAAGGGACTGACTGAAGAAATAAGGAGGGACATATGGAAACATAAGTTACATAACTAGCCATCATTAATCATATAAAGATGCGCTCGAGCATAACAGAGCAAAAGAACAAGCCCCTTAAAGTTAAGAATGCTGCACAGAAGTATCACACGAGGCCCATCAAAGTCCAACTATATCAATACAAAGATGCAACAATTTCTAGTTGTAATTTCTGCCGTCTACAAAAACAATTTCATCACACAGCAGTCTCAAAACTAAAATGAAAAATATTATCATAACTTTAATGATTATATAGAAAGAACAAGAAAATGGTTCAGCAAGAGGCAAAGAGAAGATAAGACTTTTTGCTAGGTGGATCATGCGGTGTTTGGTATAATGCAATATGACATAAAAAAATTGAAGCAAATACACATACCTCGGATCTATATTAGCCAAAGAAATTATATCATCAAGTTTTTGTATATCACGCAAGTCGACAGGGAGGAGTTTGTAGTGATCGGCAAGCACTTCCCCTTTTTCTGAATAAATTATCATATTGTGTAAAGCAAAGACCATTTCAAACATCAACATTATACGGAGTAGAAATGAGGAATAGGAGCACACTGTGTTAGTGAAATGTATTGAGGTCAGAAGCCTATACTTACCCTGGGAGATTGATGCCGCTTCACCGACTTTGCTTCTTAACTGAGTAGAGTTTTCGATAAGAGCAGCTTTCTTACTTGTGACCTAATAAATGGGAACACCGGGATATGAGATGAGAGAACTAGCAAATAGCACTAGAATCAAAAGTTTCAACAGTTAGGTCTTATCACCGTTATAACGAACTAAACAAGAAGGATGCTAAGATAGAGTTAAAAATAGAATCAAAGTGGTCAAACTTAATTAATCCTCATGGCGAGGAGTGTGTGTGTGTGTGTGCGCATAAGGAGAAAGTGATTTGAAAGCTAGCGGGGTAGAGGGGAGACAATTATGAGTATACCAAATTTCTACCTCTTTGAAATCTAACTCCACATAAAGATAAGGTGCTTTCCCTTCATCCTGTAGAAACAGAAGAGATCACTTGAAGGCTCATAACTTTCATATGAATGTGAGAAAGAATGAGAGATACATTAAGAACATTAACAAAAGAAAGAAAGGTTAAAACTGTACACAACCACTGTCACCTGGTGTACCAAAAAAGCATTGCAAACTAAAAAGAAAGGTGAAAAAGGTAAAAAAAAATATATATATATATATATATATTTATATATACAGTATATGTATGATAGATGGAAGGATCTAACAAAAACTCTCTAGTAGCACAATATCTCACATGAAAACTCAAGCACCTGCAACTGAAAAAATGTCGTATCAAAGCCAGCCCCAAGAGACAATATTTGCTTCCTGATGCCTTTCTCATCCACAGTCATCCCATAGTCAAGAAACTCATAAAGAAGCTTCCTAAGTGCAGCATACCGAGCAAAATACCCTTTAGATCAAATAAGTAAACATGTGAGCAAAATGAAATAAGACCATATACATATCCAACAATTTGAAATGCTGCAGGAATTTAGGGAAACATCCAAATCATACCACGATTAATTATTGGAGATCTCCTTACAGGCCTTTTGACGAACAAATGAATGTAGTCATCTTTCATGTATCCCTTTTTAACACAAGACCTTTTCACAGCAAAGTGGATAGCATTAGCAAGAGTTATACTTGTGCTCACAGCAGACTGGCGTAAAAATATATTCTAGAAATTAAATACGACATGCTCAAGATTGACATTCATAAGCATCACAACAACACATGGGTTTGACTTTTGCGATTATTTAGGAAGTTAAGTTGTCCGCACCATGCTGTGTCTCATTAGCCTCATGGCTTATCAGTATATCTTCAGTGACTACCATTTCTTATTCAAATGGACCCTATTCAAGAGAAGAACATCCTTCATTTAAATGAAATATGCAAGTACCATTTCGTCATGCTAAAACCTGCCGCAGATTAGCCAAATTAATCCATTCAAATTCGAGTTAACTTACTTCATCTTATCAAAACAGCTTCAAGTGCCCAACCAAAACAAAAAGGAAAACAAAATCATAACATTATTCTGCCCTTGGGAGAATCAGAATCCAAACCTCAACTGCATTAAACTGAGGATACCCGGCATAAGGAGAAAAAGGAAAACCTAAAACACATAATCACACATTACAATCCTTCCGCTTCCAACTCCTTGGATTATACTCCTTCCGCACCCTCTAATTTAGAGTTTCACCGTATAACAAGTGTATGCTTATCACAAATCTCAAATTACATATGAATAAAATGGCATCACCATGAAAAGGAAATCAAAAGCACGAGAGAAACGAGGAGAACGTACAGCTTGCTGGCGGAGGCATCGTCGTTTGTGGCCTGAACCGCCGCTCTGTTGCTTCGCGAATCGGCTGCCGGTTTCGCCATCAAATTTCACGCACAGACGAACAGAAGAATATGAAATGAAAGGAATAGAATTGACAAAAGCGCTTTTGTCACACCTGGACATGGGAACCCGCTGAGCCAATACGGCGACTTCAGTAGAAACGGTAAGAAATATGGAAGGCAGTCCGACTTCGGTTAAGATGCGACAACTATTTAATTTAATGGATAATTACACTGCCATAAATTGACAAATTATATCTAATATATTTATTATTTATCTATTGGTCAAACTTAATGAAATTTGATAATATCAAAAAAACAAAAGAAAGAAATTCAACTTTTACCCCAAATGACTAATTGCTGATTTATTATAGGCCAGACAAATTGTTTCTAATCAAACTATTTGATGGTACAAAAAATAGTCACATGGGTAATTTAGTACAATTACGCCATAATACAAGAATTTTATTAATCGGGAGTACAATTTAGCATAATAAGACTATAGTATAATACAAGTCTATCTTTTTTTCTCCTCATCTTTCTTTTTCTTCTTCTTAGAGCTTATATAGTGACTGGTCATTCTTATTGTATTAATGAGGGGCTTGAATCATGTTGGTTGTCCTCTTGAACCTGAACTCCCTTTTGGGCTTCGTTCATTAGAGTCATTTATGTTAGTAACCGTTACATTATCTCCTTGAACTTGGACGAGTTTCTAGATTTCATACATTATCTCCCTGAACTTGGGCTTCGTTCATTAGAGTCATTTATGTTAGTAACCGTTACATTATCTCCTTGAACTTGAACGAGTTTCTAGATTTCATACATTATCTCCCTGAACTTGGGCTTCGTTCATTAGAGTCATTTATGTTAGTAACCGTTACATTATCTCCTTGAACTTGGACGAGTTTCTAGATTTCATACATTATCTCCCTGAACTTGGACTACTTCTAGGCTTTATTCATTATAGACAATCATGCTACTTATCATATCTCATTTAATCTCTTAATAGAAAATACCATTTAATTATTTAATTCACCATTTTGGAGAATGTTAACTTTTTCTGTTTTATGTTTTATTCCCTCCATCACTACCCTTATACAACTACACACAATAATGCACTCAGGAGGCACATCTTTTTATCTTATAAGGGTAGTTAGGTCATAAAATATTTGTTTGGCTGAATAAGTTTGTAAGCTAATGGTGTAAATATGTACTTTTTAAGCAATTTTGTTTTAATGATATCATCAAGTATGACTAACATATGTATCTATTTGTTAGACGAAAACAAAAGAGAGTGATGGGGGTTTGTTTGAGGAGTTTGGAGTCAGAGAAAAGGATTGTAGAGAGAGGTCCAACAACAATGGATTTGTAATGAGAGAAAGCTAATATCATGTCGAAGATGATGGAATTAAGAAGAGGGTTTCAACGTGAATTCAATCGTTTTTATGATGAGTCCCTTTCCTTTTCTTAATTACATAAAAGGGCAATATCGTCATTTACGTGCCAAAACTAAATAATAATATGAAGTGAATATGTGGTTACCTTTTTTTACAAGAAATACAATCAGGCTAAGTAAACTGTCACCTATTTATCCCATGTTAGAAAGTAAAATGGGGCCTAAGCCTAACACGAACAAAATTGAAAATCGTTTGTGATTTTTGTATTTCTTTTATGCATATTTCAGCTTGATTTTTCAGTTGCTTTCTAGAATAGATTCAAATGTTTGGACTTTTAAGTTTAGATGATTTTGGAATACGCATGAATTTAATCATTTAGAAACCATATGAAACCCTATGCCCATGTACTTTTTCTTAGGTAAAATGAACAATTTTATTAAATAGTATAATTTGAGGTAGATATTGGGACGGAATTTCCGACGAAAATTCGTCGCTAATAAGGTTTTTGACAAACTTTTCGATGGATGTGGGACGAAACGGTCGCCGTTTCAAAAAGGCACATCGGAAAATATTTCCGACGAAAATGCATTTCTGTAGGAATATTTGTAACAGCTTTCCGACGGTCCATTAATGCTTTTGGGAATTTCGTCCATAGGACGAAAATATATTTTTTTATTTGGAACGAAAGTTGGAGCAGATTTTAGGACAAAAATTGAGGATTTGCAATGAATTTTGAACAAAAAAATTTATATAGTGTCGTTGGAACATCCATCGAAAAATTTGTCAGAAAGTTGATCGGAAAAATTATGACATAGTGTGTGGTGGAACATTCGTCGAAAAGTTGGTCCGAAAAATTGTGACGAATATTTCATCATCGGAAAATATTCGTCGAAAACCGTCCCAAATTAATTTGAGAATTGAAAAGAATTAGGGACGGAATATAAATCGAAATGGTCACAATTTCGTTCCAAAATATTCCGATGTAATTTGCGACGATTTTCATCCCGAAATCCATCCCAAATATTTATTATGTTTATAAAAATATTATTTTAATTTTTAATATTTTATTAAAAATAATTTTTTAGAACCCACATTTTATCCATTAAAATTATAACTAATTGCCAAAAGTAAATATTGTCGTTTTACAAAGCATATTAAATAAAAATTAAAACAAATCCTAACCTAGACGCTCTGACGGCAGCTCGTCCCCCGGCTTCGGATCTACAGCATCCTCGGCTGCCGACTGCGCTGCTCCCTCGACTGGGTCATCAGTGGTCGACTGCACCTCGGAAAATATCTATGACATCCCCACCTTGTCACACAACGCAGTCAAAACCAACATGATTTTGTCAAGCTTGGTATTGACGCCAAGGGCAGTCTGCGTCGGGGCAGCAGTGGACGAAAATGGTCGGGCATCTATGGTCCATGGTCTGAGGGTGTCTGAAATCAACGCATCGTACCCCATGCCGAAAATTCGGCCCCGCTTTCTCCCCCCGGCTGCTTCAGCCCACAACTGGTCCTCCTGAAAATAATTATACAAACCTTATTAGTCAATAAATAATAAAATATATAAGTAAATAACTAATGTACTTTTTATTATTTCTTAATTATTTTTTTAAAAAAAATATTGAAGAACTTACCACGACCTCCTTGGCCCGCTTCCCGCTCTAGGTGCCGTTTGTTTTCTTTTTGTAGCAATCAACGAATACCTCCATTCGTTTAGGTGGACGGCCAAGTTGAGCCCCTTATACAGATATTTGAATAACTAAGAAATTTATAAATTTACAACAATAATTTAAAATTTTACTTACGAGTTTCCTTTTATGCATGCCAACAGAGGATGACCCCCCGCGGTAGACGGTGTTGGCCGCTCGATTAGCCTTATTCTTAACCGACTTTTCCTTGAACTCCTGGGAAGCCCAGTACACCTGGAGGCCATGCCAAATGTCGTGCCCCAACCATTTTGGGTTGTCTACCCTTGCTCCTAGCGTCCGAGAAATTTTTAATAAGCTAGTTGCTTCCCTACGAGTTGAACCAAGCTTGCATCAGTCTGTCCGGGCAGTTCCACTGATATACGTGCTGCAAGACAAGAATGTGATTGAGTTATTAGTACACCAGAAATAAATATAATATCAAATTCTAGTATTAAGAAATGCAATATATACGTACCTTCAGCTCCTCAAACTAGAAATTCTTCTGTGATTCGGGGATCTTTTTGTAGATGGGCACGGCTCCATTAAGTGGCCCGAAATCACTGAGCTGATGCAATTGTGGAAGTCTCGATCATCCCTGTTGTTGGGAATTTTATCACTATTCAATTTTAAAAAATGTTATTATTTGTTTATTAAAAAAAAGATTGAAGAACGTACTTGGCCTCGGCGAGGGTAATGAACTTGCGCGCATCTTGAGGTGCTGCAGGTGGATGTGATACGGATGATGGGCTGGGGGAAAGCGTAAAGGATCCCCCCGCCCCGCCTTGTGACGTCATGGGCGTCGTGGTTGGTGGGCCAAGTGGCGTTGGGTCACTTAACGGGCTATTTGGAGGCTCATCTGGTGCAGAAGCAGCCAAAGGTGTCGGGAGGGGCTAACTGGATACTTCCGGAGCATTAGAAGCATCAGGGGGTAGGTGGTCGAACTACCTGCCCACGTCCCCGGCCACGACCCCGACCACGGCCAGGCGGTAGTGGAGCAAACCCTCGAGTCATGCCTATTGATTTAAGTCCTGTTAAATATGTAAAAAAAAACATACAATATATCAATATATAATTTATCAAATCAGTATGTAAATATGTAAAAAACAATACAGTAATTGAAGCAACAATAATGTGGCATTGTTTACTGAACCATCAATCATTGAAGAAACTAACGGACTGACCAACTTAATTCAAGTTACACTTGCCGACACAGAACTCATACATGTCAAATTGAAACAAATTATAATCCAACCAAAACAAATCATGAATGAACCCAACTTAAAGATTATAATCCAACTATTACAAATCATGAATGCAACCAAAATTGATTCTAAACAAATATAAAATAATCCAACTTAAAGATTATATCAAAATACCAGAAATGTCATTCTATCACCCATGATGATACCTCAAGTTAACGCTGTATTCCTTAAGACTTGATCAATATAAGTCATGTGCAGAAATTTTTTTCTCTGTGTATTTACTTGAATTGGAACTTTCAAAAAAGGGTAGCTAAATGAATGAAATAGGTAATTATGGTTCTCCAGAAAAATGTCTTTGCAAAAAAATATTTTTATTACTTTCACTTACGTAAAAACTTAACTACTCTTTAACAGTTAATCCTTAGCATTGATATTCAAATAAATATGATTGCTTTTGTATTTGATCTTCCATTTTGTGCAGAAATAGGGCATATTGGGATAGAGAAAGTTTGACGTTCAAAGCAAACCATAGACAGGATTGCAAAGCCAAAGAGTTAAAGAGGATCAAGAAAGACCTATTACATCTCTTTCCCTTTTTCCAAACACTGTTGCTGGAATTTCTGAATGCACTCACTCCATCCAGGATTTACATATATACAACTTTTAAATTTTAACTCCAAATTCAGAGAATCCAAGGAATCTAGTTACTTCTTTCGTACAACGTACGTGCTCAATTTCAAGGCCTCTAGATTAGTTCTGCCAAGCAGAAGAGAGGTCTTTCCAAACAAGGTCTTAATTAGCTCCCCCACTAAGACTGGAGATATCACTTATTGTTTAAGGTCAAATTAAGGCATTAAAAAAAGGCAAAGGTGAAATGAATAGTTGATTGCTTCGTACCATGAATAGTTATACAATATCATGCAAATCGTCTTCAGAAGACCAGACTTTGTGGATAACTTGTGAGCAATCGCTCTCAACTATCACCCGTTGCTAGCTCCTCGTACAACAAAATTAAACAACCTCCTTTCTTGCTAGCCCCTCAACTACTCCTACTCCCCCTCGCCTTTGATGCCAAACGGAACACCAAGCTAGCATCACACCCGAGTTATCTCTAGCATGAAGTGATATAGTCGGTTGTCTTTAATTGGGAGAACTCAATTGGTGGTCAAGTGGAATTATTTCAACACGAACAGAGTTGATAAAATAGTTGATGGATACATTTTTATTTGTATATAGAATATTAGTAATAATAATCCCCACCATCTATAAAAAAGAAAAACAAAAAAAACTATGCTTGTAGACTATATATTCCATAAAACTATTGCCAATTATTACCAATATTTTATACACTTAAAATAATATTCCTCAACTATCTTAATGACTCCGTTCGTATTGAAATAATCGAGGAGAACTATTTCTCTCAATAAACAAAGACATACTATGTCAACACATTTAACGAAATTTGAATAGAACAACTTATACCATTAAAGATAAAATTTTGAGAATATTTAACATTTCATCACTTTGAATGCAATGATCGCAGTTGAGACAATATAAACAAAACGAATGAGGAACTTCGTATACAACGGACATGATTTTAAGAATACTGAAACAAGTCATGAATTTTGACATGTCAAATGTTGGTTGGTGTTTCTCGAAATTAAAGCAAGAAAATTGCCTATTTAAACGAGTTGCCTTAAAAAAATTTTATATACATCGAATATTTTTTGTATCAAAGAAAAAGAAAAAGAATTGTTCTCTTTTTTCTAACATAGAAAAAGAATTATTTTTTAAGCTGATTGTCATTACAAATGCCATGTTGTTTTGCGAAGAGCCATGCGATGGCTGAGCGGGCCGATTTCGGGCTTGAGCTTAGATTGGGGTCAGGGACTAGGCCTGTATAAGTTCGCACACTACGAAAATAGAGTTGAATCAAATCCCTTATTGTTCTACTGAAGAAAGTGGAATTGTAAAATCAAGAACAACCCTTTCCAAACCCCAAGCTTGATCTCTGAAACCCTAGATTTCAAATGCTCTTTGATTGGTGATCATTGTATACGCGCAATAATACATATAAAGGAGCAATTGATATGCACAATTCTCTGTAATTTTATTCTTTTTGGTAGATCAGTAGGATTTGAAAAATGGACATTGAGGAAAGGCAAATGGAGCACATAGACTATTTTGTGAAGCAAGCTTCGAGTCTCAAAGGGCCTGCACTCGCGAACTTAGTCGTTGAGGCTACTTCCCACCCCTCCCTCTTTGCTTTCTCTGAGATTCTCACAGTTCCTAACTTTCTCGAAGTATGATACTGCTTCTTGATGTTACATTAACGTTGTTTTACAGTCTTTGGCTGATTTTTAAAGATTGATGTTAGTTGTGACATTGAGGTTCAGAAGGCTTTCGGTGTGATTTTGGTGAATTGAATTATGATGGTTTTGTCTTGCGATGTTATTTGTCTGGGGTAATTACAGAATAAGGATATTTATTGTATTATTTGGGCGAGAGGTTTTATCTTATTTATTGCATTGTGCTACTTGTTCCCTTTTATGATTTTATTTTGGTGATTTTTATGATACATGTGTCAAATATATGATAGGAATTGTAACAAAACAGAGTTTTGCATTATTGTGGAGTTTGTTAGTCAGGAATTTGTATAAACAAACCATCTTAGTTGATTTTTTATAGATCATATAGGTTATGTAAGGTAAATAGATTTCAGTATAGGCTTTTGTTTGAAGGGGAGATGACCTCAGAGGGATTTTACTTGTATAAGGTCTGAGGTATTGGAATTTGATCTATACATTGAAATTTTAACTAAGCCTCTGTTGAGAGGAATGTTTGAGGAGGAGTTTGGAGGAGCAATTGGGTTTATGTAATTCCTACTACCTTTTGTATCTAGTTAGTACTGTTAAATCCATTTGACGCACACGAATCATATTGTTTATATTGGTGCCAACTCAATTTATATTACTTTAGGTGTTAATGGTTTTTTTACTTTATCATGTAATACAATTAGGGATATGTACTAGAGCTTAAGTGAAGATGTCAGCTTAATCTCGTGTCGCATTACTTTATGCTCAAGGAAAAATTATGTTGACACAACGTAATAATGAAAAAAGTGAAAACATGAAACTATGACGGGTGTATGAAGAGATTCCATTAATTTTTCAAGCTCTAATTTATTAATAATATCAACCAATTGTCAAGATGGATCAAATAAAATTGTGATCTAGTTTATGATCGTCAACTACTATTTGGTAATCATTTTATCTTTTCTTATTGCTAACATTAGTGTGAAATCTTTTCTCTTCCTTATATTCTTAATGTATATATATTTGCTTGCAGCTTGAAGGAACTAAGCATTGTATCTTCCTTGATTTGCTTCGCTTGTTTGCACATGGTACTTGGAGTGAATATAAAAGTAAGAGTTAATCTATTCAACAATCATTTTATCCCAGTAACTATTTTACTTTTAATAGCCTGACCAATTAGTATGTTGGTTGCTTTTCTGGAAGTTATTGGTTTTATATTGTCTGGTATTAATTATCAACTCAATCGCCTGTTTTCTTGACAAGCCCTTTTTAAAAATTTGGCAACTCTATTTTGTGGCCATCACACTTTATCTATGTAGAGCATGTCCACAACCTGGAAAATCAATTGTGCAATATGGGCTTGTAATATCTTATACATCTCCATATGTGGGGTACTTTTTTATGGCAATCAGAAACTGTCATGTTATTGATGGTAATAATGATGTTTCTTCTTTAGTGTAATGGAGCCTATACCATGACAATGTTCATGTATGATGTGAATACTTCTTGACATTATATTGTTGCATATTTACTTGAAACTTGTTGTGAAGACTTTCATAGGAAACATGCTATGTCTGGTTTAAGGGATCTCAAGTGCATGTATTCACCTATCCTATATAGTGAAAAGAACTGCCGCGTAATGTGTTGCTTAACAAACTTGAAAACATTGAATCATGATATCTTAGGAACTATTAAAAATGAAAATTCACCATGGGGAACCTTAACTCAATCTTCTAAGACTACAGTAGAGGCCTCTAATTCGTAGTTGGCAATAGAAAACAAGTTTCATAATGTGCATGAAGGAAGGAAGCTTATTTACTAAATATGCATGGTCATGATGAGTATGATTTGACAAAAGATAATCGAGAAAACTCTCCATAATGGAACTTTTTACTGATCACGAGTCTTTATTTGACAAATAACATCACTTGGGTGAATCTATAATGCTTATCATAATCATCGTAATGTTGTCACTCTACTTGGTCGTTTGAATAAAGATTGTGCTAAAATACTTCTTTCATTGCACTGTTATTTTGGGATATCTTTGAATGTATAACATTATCTTAGTATGGAAATGTATCAAAGGCTCTTGGTTGTAATTCTCATGGTCACTCACCTTGTTAATGTTTGTCGCTCTACATTCAGACTCAATTTTGATAGATCACTATTCTGGAGAAAGATTTTACTATAATGCACAATAATTTGAACTTATCTAATGAACATTGCTAAAGTTATTTTTGTTATTCTTGACATGGTTCACATTGATTTCAAGACAAATATATATGAGCAGAAATGTCTTCATCAATATACTTCATGAGTTGTTCTAGTTTTGTTTACTTGAGGACATGGGTGTTTTTCTTTTCTTTTTTTTTTTTCTACCATCCATTTGTTTATGCATTTGACATTAGTTTTCAAAAGAAAAATCTTGTTCGATGCGATCACCTTCACATTTCTGAGCTCCAAAAAATCATGCATTGCTGAAAGAGTTAATATAAGACCTTGGTCAATGTAATTACCAATCAAGTTTGACTTTATTTTATCTTGACTAGAAATTGTGAGTCTGTCATATAAAGTTTAATCATGGTTATTGCATTAAGAGATGTAATTAATTGGATAATTATAGGTACAGGCTCTATGTTGTTTCTTGCTTAGGTAATTGTGCTGGAGGCATAAGAATTGTTGCTTGAATTAAGTTGAAGTTACTCTAATATCAGCCAGTCATGGAAGAACTAACTGGATTGTTTTCTACATGACTTGAAAAACTAGACTTTGATCAAGTGGTTCATTGTGCTTGACTGCTTCACGCGCTCTAATTGTTGATATTTTCAGGAAAAGATTGTTTTGGCCCAATTTTTTAGCCTTTCGTAGGGTCGCAAGCTAATTGATCCCTCAAATAATTCACAAGCTCGAGCTTATATAGAAGTTTCCAAGCTTGATCTCGTTGAGCCTGTAATTGGCATTCAAAATTAAGAAAGCATCAAGTTTGACACTTGCCTTTTCATGGTTAAGCTTTAGCCGATCTTTGAGTCGAAGAGTGAGTGCTTTTATTAGACACATCTAATATAGAAATATTCATAAACAGTGAAATAGACTTGCATATGAACTCAAGCTTGAAATGCTTGCTTTCACTTTCAGAAAGCTTGAGTTTGAATCGATTTATTGGAGGTAAGGAAACTTTGACTTATTGTGCACTCCTAGTCTTAGTAGTATTAATATCTGAGAATTCACGATATCAATGTAGAAAAGTAAAGGCTTGAAAAGGCTAGGTTCATTTTCCCCCTACTTGTTAGAAAAAGAAAAACAAATAATTACAAATTGACCTCTTATAAGTAATGATTATGAAAATCTAATAAATTGCAAAGTGGTCTCTTATCGGAATCACAAATCCAATTAATTGAATTAAACTAAAAATATCTGACTATTTATAAAGTTGGATAGTAATGGGAAATTTTGATTTTATTAGCTTACGGGGTTTAGAAAATGTATGAAAGTTCCATTCGGCACTACCAAGGAAAGAGCATATATATATATATATATATATATATTTTTATCGGTTTCTTCATCTGTTTTATTGCATATCTAAGCAACTTATAGAGCTCTGATTTACGATTGGGATATGCCTCTTTTCATCGTTTGAATACTTATTTGAAAATCTTTTAGTAGCTTTAGAAATGGGAGAGCCTTCAACTGAAAGCTTGCAAAAAGATTAGTTAAACCAAAAGTATTTGTTGTGTGATTCTTATATGATATCATGTTTTGTGCTCCTTCTACGAGATATTTAACTTTTTCATTGAGTTGGATTTTTTCCCCTGCATGCGTTTACATTTTATGTTCTGATGCAGATGTTGCAAGTCATCTTCCAAAATTGGTTCCTAATCAAGTCCTTAAGCTGAAGCAGCTCACTGTCCTCACTCTGGCCGAGACAAACAAGGTAGCTTGTAATGTTTGTGTATATAACTTCATGATTCAAAAAATGTTGAGATCTTTTTGCCCATTTTAACCTAAAACTCGTCCAAGTTGGAACTTCTACTTTTGAATTAATAATGATATGTTTCTATAGTTAATTGGAGGTGCAAGTCAGTTTGATATCTCTGTACAAAAGTTTCATGTTATTAATACTTGAATTATGGAAGTCTTCATAATGTTATGAAACTGTTGCATCTAAAGAATATGTTGAAATTGTTTTCGAAGTAAAACTAATCTATTATTAATGAATTTCTAAAGTTAAATGAATTCGTTACTAGCACTTTTCCTAACCTTGTTCTTTGTCGTCTCCTGTTGCTTTTTTGTTACTATGCCTTGAAATTGGTGGGTTTTATGGGAAAAGGTTGTCTATTTATATAAAAACCCTGCATGCTATCCTATTACACTTTTTGTAGGATGAAGAATATTTACTTTGCAGTGCATATCCCTGTTCTATAATTAAGCTTGTTGAGCTTCTTGAGTGCTTTCCAAAAAAAAATTATTTTTATTGCATGACAATCACATAGGTTGGTGTGGGTCTAGAGGTTGTTCCTCAACTTTCATGTTTCCAGAATTACTCTGATGTCAATCACATTGTTGGTCTTTGCCAGGTATTGGTATATGATGCATTGATGCGGGAATTAGATGTTTTAAACATTCGTGAGTTAGAAGATTTTCTCATTAACGAATGCATGTATGTGGTAAGTTTATGCTTGTTGTTTCCTTGAAATTATTTAATGCTTGATGTCACTTTGCTCGCAAGAAGAGCTTGAAATAGACAACCAAATGAGTGCTTATCAGTCCACCGTGTTTTTGTTTTCTTTTAAACTTGTTTTTCCCCTTGTTCCTTTCATTTGCCTTTTGAGTTTCTTTATGCTTCCTATCTAAACACTATCCCATTGTCTTGAGTACAAAGTTGATGGAGACATTAACTTGAACTAAATGCGTTGATAATTACGTTGATCTTATTGTTGCTATTGTGAGCAGGGCATAGTTCGGGGAAAGCTGGATCAATTGCGGAGATGCTTTGAGGTCTTACTATAATATTGTATCTTGTTTTATCTTTTGGTAGTTTAACTGTTTGTGTGACCGGTAATTTGGTCTAATCCATATTTTATGGGCTTGTAGGTACAATTTGCAGCAGGAAGGGATCTTACACCTAGACAATTGCGTAGTATGATTCAATTGCTAGCGAATTGGTAATTATCACTGCCTGAAAGATTTGAGTCTTCACATTGATTTTTTTGTACTGGTGCATTAAAGTTTCACATAGCTTTGGTTCTTCTCCAGTTTAAGTGTCTTAACATCTAGGTTTAGTAAGTTGATCTTTCTCTAGCGTATCTTATGGTTGAAATATTTATCCTGAAACTTCTTATTTTAAATGATGTATAATAGTATATGGAACATTTGATTCCAATTCATTAATTTGTATAGACTTGGCAGAAGCTATAACCATTTCTTGTGTGATTATAGAATGTTACATCATTGATGCATAAGGTTGCATCTAAGTTTTTTGTTCCAATTCATTAAGTATTATAGATGCAGTTGAAGCTATGATCATTTCTTCTATGATTACAGTATGTTACAGTATTGATGCATGAGGTTGTGTCTAACTTGCATTGTTACTTGTTTATTTTCCTTTCTCCCTTCCATTCTATTGGGGATATAGCTAGCATATGAATTGTGTATTTCAATCTTCTTGTTATCCTCTTAGGCTGACCACATCAGACAATGTTCTTATCTCAATTCAAGAGAAGATCAGATGGGCAGATACCATGGTTGACATGGACAACAAACATAGGAAGGAACTAGTTGAAAGGGTGGAAGAAGTGAAGAATAGACTATCTGTGAAGGTCAGTAAAGTCTGTGAAGAATACACTATTCGATCAACGCATTCTTGTGTATATTGAAAGGAACTAACTTGAACGCCGGAAATTATGCTGGGTGAGTGTGTTAAGACTCTATTGAACTAGATTGAATGTTGCAGTTAATTAAAAAATTAATGAATAAGGTTTTAGAATTTAATAAGTTAAACTAAGGGTAGGCTACTACTTCCTGTCTCAGCATAGCTAATGTAAAGACACTAATGGACTGTTTACTTGCTTGTTTGGTTATAAGACCTCGTATTCTTAGGGATGGTTAAATTAAATAAATTCTTTACTTGACATTTAAATGCATAAATGAGGCTTGGCTGGTGCATAGCCTATCTTCGAATTCAACATTAATTTTCAATTCTATAACACAAGTAGGAATAAGGGCTCTGCATATGTTAGTCGATATTGTCTTACATACGTTGTGGCTGAAGTTACAAACTGTAAGCATGCTGATATTGACTATCGAGGGCATGAAGGGATCTTCTCTAAACACGGTGGAGGGATGGACTATAAGGGAGATCATAGTCGGCCTAAGAGGTAGCATTTGAGACCCATACTTCCGGTTAGTTTATGTTTCTCCTATGAATGTCATGGATCTACATAACGTGGCATTGACCTGGTCTTTTGTTTATGTTAACCTTTCCACTCCTTCTCAAGAACTGAAACTGATATCTACATTCTTCATGTCATTTATTATATTTCTAGCCCTTCAAATCTCCACTAGACAACCATTTTTTCCACTGTTATACCCACCAATAACGTAGTATTTGTTTCTGGCTTGGATGTCCTTGTCACAGTGAGCGAAAAAATATAAAAGGGACGAGCTACATGGCCAGTAATGCAGATAAATAATACTACAGAGAACATCTCGTCAGGAAATTACCTTGCTGCTGTTGATTGCCCCCATCTGAACCTTTATCATTTTTTTCTGACTTGAATAATTTGCAAGAGGCGACATCCCATAGGGTGAGGAGATAGAATGAGGATCCTATGATGAATTGGTGAGATAACATTCCATTTTGGGTTCACGGTCTTGTGACAAAACACGATTGGTGCTCTTGAAGATACGGTGATCCCTCTGCATTGAACTCATCAACACCCCGAACTTTGGGAGCATTAACTTGTGTTACCCAATATATTTATTTTTTACTTGATGAGAACCACAACTAGGTTGTCATGCAGGTGAAATTAATAGCGATGATTATATGCTAACAACACTATATAATATGAGAAAATTGCTCTTGTGCACCCTCTGTCATTGTGTGGAACAACTGTTGCTGCAATAGGTGTATCTATATATCTTCAATTCAATTATTCATTGGTTATCTTGACTTTCTTTTCCTACATCCTTAATCCTTTTGTCGTTGCGTCTTCTTCTACTGTGAACATAAGTTTTACATATCTCTGTTTGTAATTATATTGGGTGATTGTGTGCATTTTTTTCTCTTGTGGGCATTTGCAAAAACATTAATATTATGCCTTGATAGAAAACTATGATAGGCTTGACTAGATTTCATATTGAGGATACAAGATCTTATTCTAATGAAAAACAAAGTCAGAAACCTCTCTACCTTTCTGCAGTAACTTCATGCATACTAATTCAAGAATGACTATATATATATATATATATATATATATATATATAGAGAGAGAGAGAGAGAGAGAGAGAAGAAGAAGAAGGATTTCTACTCACGTGTCATGGTTTACACTCTAGGAGATAAGAATGTCCATCTAAACCCCACACTTGGTGGGTAGACTCTAAGCTGCCTCATCTTTCAAGTCAGCATAACGGTTAACAGCTGCCTTGACGTAGCCGCAACCTTCACCCCGTATCAGCATGTTGTGGACGGGTTGTCTTCAGCCCGTCCGGTGAGGTAGCTGATGCAGGGCACACCTGACCACAAGTTACAACCCTCCAGGTAAATTCATTTTATTTAATAGAAAAAATATATCAAAATATTTATGCCTTTGTTGACCTGACTAGGAAATAGTTTTATTTGTATTTTATTAGTATCTAAAATATATTTATCTTATTTATTTATTAATTATCTATAATGTGTTTGTTTTTTTTTTTTTTGTTTGTTTGGTTGGTTGGTTGTATTCCCTGCTTCCTTTATGGCGTGCTTGTTTTCTTTGTACGCGGGAAGAGACTGGCTTACAAGACAAGCCTTTCTTGGTCTTTGCATTTTTGTTCTTCAATGAGTTCCGTTTTGATATCTCCCAACCTAAAGGCTTTATTCAGAGATGGGTCTTTCAACCGCCTTTTTTTGTTGGACTCATGAGTAGAGGACGTAATTAGAAGTCATGGGCACCCTTATACCGATTCGCTCCATGATGAATTCCAATGACTTCTACAACTCCACCCTTCATTGTCATATATTTGGAGAAAATGGTATCTTTGTTCAGACTAATTTCATGAATGATCTGTGTAAATTCCTATGATTCTTGAATTGTTCTTGGAAGGGTATTCATAGCCGGCTTTGTGGGATAAACATTTCTCAGCAGTTGTTATGTTGTTTTGGATTGTTAGGCATAAAAGGGCATGAAACAACAAAAGATGATGAGAATTTGAAACAATTCTTATCAGCTTGACAATTTTGTTAGTGCAATTTTCTTTATATGCTCATTGTTTGTTTCCATGGGTTAGTTTCGCGTTGATGATCATCAATACACATTGCTAAAGAAAGTAGAACTGAATATTATCGAAGGGAGTTTACCATGCACAGGATTTGGGTCGATAGCTATGCGGGTCGGACCTATCCGAGGTATTGCGGGTCAAACCTGCAATTAATGGACTAAGGTGATCACGAGCAGGAATACAATAATAGAGAAGAGAACAAAATATGTTAGGCTTATTGGGGTGATTCCCAACTAAAAATCTCTTATACTTAAGACAATTGAGATTGTATATTTCGGAGGAACCGAAGAGTTAGATCTCAGTGTCATAAATGGATGGTTCATCATCAATATGCAAAGTAGGACTGAATATTATAGAAGTTCAGCAAGCCTAGCGACTAGGGTTGAGTTAATCCGAGGTATTGCGGGTAAAACCCACAAAGGATGGGCTTAGGTGATCTTAAGTTGGAATAGAATTGAAGACCTAATTACAAAACATGTTAGGCTTGTCATAATAGCTCTCAACTAAAATATTTTGATATTTAAGTCAGTTGAGAATATACTAGGAGGGCCGAACACTAGATTTCTGCATCATAAATGCATTCCATCTTCGAACTTGTTTCAATTTTTAATTAAGCTTTAAGAGTTATATTTGAGTCTAATTTGATTGTAAACTAGATCGAGCTTAAGCAAGTTCAAATCAAGCTAAACAAGAGTCGAGCTAAGTAGCTTGATTCTATTTTTAATCAAGTTGATCATTTGAATTGAGTTGAAAATCTTATTCTAAAGGATAGTTACACAACCCTCCTATGAGGCTTGGTGTAATTAAACGTACACTCCATGTGGTTTTAAAAATTACATCTAATACTTTTGAAGTTTGTTTCTGTCTATCAAATAGATCCCTCCGTTAGTTACAATGCACTGAATTTGTTGATATTAGAAAAAGAAAATGAATGAATATCCATATTTACTTTCAATTGACTTATTGCAGGTCAAGAAAAAAAAATCTGACCAAATTGTTGTTATACATCGTCACACTCTAATGCATGTGAGGAGGTATGTTTATCTTCATCCTTATAAGGGTAGTATGGTCAAGAAATATTTATTTGACTCGCAATAAGTCAATCAGGGTAAATACGAATTTTCATTCATTTTCTTTTTTGCCAATTCGAAAAATTTTGACTAACTGAGGGATCTCTTTGTTAGATGGAAACAAACATCGAAGTTACTGGATGTAATTTCCCAAATCACAGAGAATTTACATGTAATTACAGTAAAACTATGGGAAGGACAATGTAATTATCTCTATTATAAACGAAAAAAGTTTATAGTAATTTTAATTATGTTTTATGGGAACAATTGTAATAAACTTATTTTATGAGGTATAAATAATAATAGCATTTTTGCGTCTCAAAAATTTTGGTCCATGTTATAAAGAGGGTGAATTCTATTATACATCGATGAAAATGTATTTAAAATATTATATTAAGAAATAACATTATTTCATCATTTTCAGGCTCAAGAAGAAAGATTGAGGTCACAAATAGCAACGAGCTTCTCATAAGCTGTATCAACAGTTTTATTAGTTGTATACAGGTTTCAATTACTTTAGAGAGTAGTCGAGGACTAATCCAATTCTCTTTAAAAAGAAAAAAAGAAGAAAATATTATTGCATTTGTTAAGTGAGTGTGGAGTAATTCACTTTCTCTTTCTTTTATTTATTATTAGTTGTCGTGGAATGTCGATTCTGTGTGCATATAATAAATAATTTTTCACACTTTAAAATATATTATAAATAAAAATAAAATATATAAACCAACGCATCACATCTAAGAAAGAAAAGAACGAAAGAAAATAAAATCAACTTAAAGTAATCAACAGAATAAACCATTGGTACACTAGGTGTCATGAACTATTTATTATGAGTGGAAAGTCTTTCTTTTTTATATTAGTAGAGATAAAGTAACTAAAATTAATTTCTAAAATTATCTTATTGTATATATAATTTTATAAGGATATAATTGGTATATTTAAAATTGGTGCGGTGGTGTCACATACCGTTGTTTATGGTGTAGAGGGTTCTTTTTTTTTTTTTTTTAATTAGTATAGATGACTAATAAAGGAATTTCTATGAATATATAAAGTATTAAAGCATTATTCTAAGGGTAAACTACATAAAAAAAAAATAGAAAGAAAAAATCTATTTTATGCAAAATTAGTTGAAAACTCCCCTATATTAATGAAATAGGCAAAAAAAATGTGTTTTTTTAAATCCCCGTTGTTTGTTCCTAGTAACGACGTTAAATTTTTTAGACTTTTACCCGTTATACTCTTGTTTTTAACAGTCATTTATCTTCAATGATAAAAATTGGATGGTCCAGATTGTAAATGATTATATAATTATCTTTTTTATTTTTATATTATAGATATGATACATACTCGTGTATATATATATATATACATACAAATGAAGGCAGTGACAAACGATCGCCGCCTTACTGGCGGTGACGTTCGTCGCCGCGCAACAACAAAAGGGGGCTCGGCTTATCTGGGCAATCAATCGCCCAGAAGAAACACATTGTTGTCGCCTGGCCTGGGCAACTGCGACGACCTTTCTTTGGGCAACAGTCGCCCAGATTTAAGGTGAGTTGTCGTTGCCTAGCCTGGGCGATGGCGACTCGCCTGGGTTATTGTGGTGGGCTACGGCCGATGACAAGGGAGGGAAAGAATCCAACAAAAATCAAAAGAAAAAAATTAAATTCTTTTTATTTTTTGAAATATTTTTCTAAAATTTAAAATTGAATAAAAAGGATTATTATTTTTTATTTTGAATACGTACGCTAATAAATTTAACATTAATTTCGTATTTTAAATACTTTTAATGATAAACTTAAATTTTAAGTATTATTTATAGTTAATAATATATTTTAAAACTTTTAAGATATATTTTTGGTACTTTGATATTTAATTAACATATTCTATAAATAAATATAATTTATTAATATATTTATACTAAATCATAATTTAAATTTAGTTAATAACATATAATTATTACCTAACACCAAATTACAATCTCTCATTTTTTTTTGTGTCATAAAGTGCAATAGAGGTCGAAAGAGGATATTTTGCCGTTTTTCACCGTATTTATTGCTAAAAGTCGAGAAGAAAACATTCATATTCGCATAACTGGCGCGCATAATGCACTCTCCATTTGTTATTGATGAAAAGGGTTCTTTTTGCAGGTTTACAATAACATAGGGGTCCTTTTGCTTCTTCCATTGACACAAGGGAGTTTTCAGCTAAATTCGCATAACACATGGTGCTTTGTTAGAAAAGCGGAACAGAAGTCGTTGTGTCATTGAGAAACCACTGTCCTGAAAGTAAAATTGCAGTACGATCGAAGTGTAATCGTTAGAGGATGGATTTTTCTCAACTGCAAACGACTCGATCAAAAAGTTAAAGATGTAGGAATTTTCAATGTATTTTCTTACAAAAAGATTTAAAACCACGCAGCCCAGCCTTGCTCGGACAAATAATTTACCCTTAATTCTAATAGATCATGTTTCAAATTTTGGGATGGGCCCAGGCCCAGATCGTAGTTATAGTACAGCCTATTGGGCTTAGTCTTGGGCTTATACATTACAAGCCCATTAGTCTTTGGCAGTGCCTGCCTACCGTTTGTTTAACTTGTTTTTGTAGTCGTATGAATGCTTGAATTTTCAATTGAGATGGAGGACAGTTAGACGCCTTCTTTCCGCCATTTTCCCCAACAATTTGAACTTGGGAGGAGTGGGAATGAGACTGCATTGATCTATCGAGCAATGGGTGAAGTAGGATCGCATTCGTCATGGCTATGGACCCCAATAGAGAGGAAATGCCTCTCTCTCCTCCAAATGAGAACCCACAGCAGAGCTACCCTTCTCCAAATCCACGCATTCATGCTCCGTCACGCCCTTGAAGGAAATCTCAACCTCATCACGAAGCTGATTACCGCACTATCCTCGGTCGACCAGTATTCCGGTATCCGACACGCGCGCCGAGTGTTCGATAAAATGCCGCGAAGATCTGAAGTTTTCCTGTGCAATACCATGATGAAGTCCCACCTGCTTTCCCGCCAGTTTTCGGAAGCCATCGGTTTGTATGTTTTTTTGCGAAGGAACGAAGGGTTTGTGCCGGATAATTACACTTTTTCCACACTGGCCAAGTGCTGCGGCTTGAATTGTTCAATTTGGGAAGGAATGGAAGTGCATGCTCATGTGCTGAGGTATGGGTTTAAGTCTAATTTGTATGTGGCGACGGCGCTGGTTGACATGTATGGGAAGCTGGGGCAGATGGGTTTTGCAAGAAAATTGTTTGATGAAATGACTGAGAGGAGTTCTGTGTCGTCGACTGCACTGATTACTGGGTATATCAGGGGTGGAGATATGGATACAGCGATGGCGCTATTTGATATGATGCCTGAGAATGAGAGAGATGCGGCTGCATTTAATGTGATGATTGATGGGCGCGTAAAGTTAGGTGAGATGGGGTCGGCTAAGAAGTTGTTTGATGCAGCGCCGGAGAAAAATGTGGTGTCTTGGACAACTATGATCGATGGTTACTGTAGCAATGGTGATGTAGACGAAGCTAGGTTGTTGTTTGATACAATGCCCTATAGGAATCTGTACTCATGGAATGCAATGATTGGTGGATATTGTCAGAATAAGCAACCCAATGAGGCGTTAGTGTTATTCCAGGAATTGTTAGCAGGGCAAATGTTTGAGCCAGATGATGTTACTGTTGTTAGTGTTCTTCCAGCTATTGCAGATTTAGGTGCTCTGGATTTAGGGAATTGGGTATATGAATTTGTGAAGAGGAAGAAGTTGGACAGATCTGCAAATGTTTCAACAGCACTGGTTGATATGTATGCTAAATGTGGAGAGATTGAGAAAGCAAGAAGAGTTTTTGATGATGTGCGAGGAAGAGAGACCTGTACATGGAATGCTTTGATTAATGGATTGGCACTCAATGGGCGTGCTAAGGAGGCAATAGAAGTGTTTGTGGAGATGAGGAGAAAGGGGTTTAAGCCCGATGAGATCACCATGCTTGGTGTCCTGTCAGCTTGTAACCATGGTGGTTTAGTGGAGGAAGGGAAAAGATGGTTCAGTAAAATGGGGGAATTCGGGCTTACTCCTAAAATTGAGCATTATGGTTGCTTAGTCGACCTCTTGGGTAGGGCGGGATGTCTGGAGGAAGCTGAAAGGTTGATTGAAGGCATGCCTTATGAGGCTAATGGAATCATATTGAGTTCTTTGCTGTTTGCTTGTGGTTATGCGAAGGACCTCACTAGGGCAGAGAAGGTGGTGAAGAAGGCAATTACTCTGGAGCCAGGTAATGATGGTAATTACATCATGTTGAGGAACTTGTATGCAGCTGAGAGAAGATGGAGAGATGTGGAACAAATCAAAAGGTTGATGCTGACCAAAGGGGCTAAGAAAGAGGTGGGCTGTAGTGCCATTGAGGTCAATAGCCAGGTATTGGAGTTTGTGGCTGGGGATAACTTGCACCCACATTTGGAGGCGTCACATTTGGTCTTGGATCAATTACTGATGCACATGAAGGTGAAGGACTCACTCCCCAGTGTAGATTGTAAAGCAAGTGAAGCTTAAAAGGGAAAGATCCTGAATTTTGTGAAGTGAATTGGATACTGATGCTAGCCAGAGGAAAAGAGACTCGGGTTCTAGTGCTAATGAGAATAGATAGCACAGTCCCGGTTTGTTGCTAACTTAGGCTGCATCGGTAATGGAGTTGATGCATTTGCTCGTAGAAATGCAGACGCGCAAACTAAGGGATCTGAATCAGATACTTGAAACTTTTCTTTCCTCTGACATTATCCTTTGGCGATGATTAACATGATATTCATAGGGATAAGTGATATGCTACTGATATGAGTCACAAAGTTGCGGGTTGACCTTAAGGGCTGGATTTAGAAGCTGTAATCCAGAGCACTAACAGACTGGGAAAAAAAAGTTTGGGGTGTGGGCGTTGGCATTCTGTCTTGTACTATCTTAAGTTCTTGAAACTTCAAGGTATTCAATGCGTCCATGGAGGATTCGACAATATTGGCGGAACTACTTCATTTTTCATGTGAGATATTGGCTGCCAAATAAAGCTTATAGCGACTTGATGCTGACCTTACTAGTGATTATGCAATTATGGAAAGTAAAATCTGGTTTTAACTGAAAGTGCGGATGTGAAATCAGACAGGATGCAGGAACTGTGCTGCTGTTACTTGGTAACGTGTGAAAGAATAAACTCATAGTTTTGGAAGTATTGTTACTTGAGTAGTACTAAGCTCATCATGTGGACTTGCAGCTTTTTGTAGACTGAAGTCGAAAGCAAAGTCAGGAATCAGGTTATATACTTCTGTCTATAAATGGATCCCCCGCTGCTGGATTACCTCCACGAACAAGCCATTGCAAATTACTGTCCTCTCTTCTTCTCAGAATATACATCATGGCAGCCGGTACTATTTCCAGGATGAGCGTGGTCATCAGCTTCATGGAAACGGTCAGACATCTCCTTGCTCGATTTGCCTTATAATTGTTGTGGCCATATGAATAGATTCTACCTTTCAATTTCTTTATTCTGAATATTTTGGCTTTTGTTTTTGTGTAAATGGCAGGTTTACCAAGAACGTGGGTGCTATCTCCTGTAATGGGAGCACTTCTCAGGTAGTTGCATATGGCAACTCTCTCTCTCTCTCTCTCACACACACACACACACACACGAAATGAGGAAAAGAAAAATAACAGACGTGCATTCTCATGCAAAATACAATACTACGTGGTTTCTAACTCGATTGGCAACAACAGGCAAGTTTTAACAAACGAATGGCAGTCAACGTGTCGAGGAGAAAAAAGTTTCCATAGAATTGAAGAAGAAGAATGTGAATCTTAGCAAGAAGAAGAATGACTCCAGCCTCATATGTATCTAGAAATGGCAACATATTCCAGCTCCTACGGCAGCCAAGAGAGCCAGTGACACTGCTCCCCAGCTAAGATTTGATTAGGATCATCCCTGATACCGTTTTTGTGCCTCTGGCCATGGTGCTTCTCTTATTTCCACCACCATCCGGGAATTTTCTTGGGAATGATCCCATCATGAATTGACAAGAAAAATGCAGAATTTGCTTGATCCAATGCATACAAAGTTGAATGTGGAGTCATCATATTCATATTTAAGCTGTCAAGTGTGCCTCTGAGAATGGCTAAACCTGTATTTCCTCAAAATGTAATGGTATTGAATGGCCAAGAATAGCACTCAATCCCCAGGTGGAAACATACAGTTCTTGATTTTGCATAAGATTATATGCTATGGACTATACATTCCTCGACAACCCATATGAAACACATATATACTAAAGAATCAACCATATTTAGAATGTACAAACTGAAAAAAGAAAAGGAAATGTATATCAACATTTTTCTTGATGAAACAGCTTGTCAGGCAATATTTGCAAGTTGAATTGCACCATGAAGCATTTCTCCTGTTAGCATTGGTTCCTTTCATCATCCATACCTCTTAATTGGAGATGAACTATACCGTTTTAAGAGGTAAATAGTGGTTCTTCCTTACCGACCAACACTTTTTTGTCTCCCCCTCTTAGTCTTGCTTGTAGGGGCGATGAGCTTTGAAATAGAACGTGTTCTGGGAGGTGGCTCATCATCCATGGGCAGATCAGCCTCTGCCGGAACTGGTGGGCTGGTGCTACCAGAGGCATCCTTCAGCACCAAAGGCCTTTGGGTTGACTGAATCATCACCTCCTCAAAACTATTCATCTCCTCATTCACCCTCCAGTTGTCAATGAGGAGTTCATCATCACCCTGAATGCATATAGAGAGTTCATGAGTAAGAATTTCTTGTAGATAGTTGCAACCTCATTGGATTCCACCTTAATATCACGTTCATTCACGAAAACATTGCCAATGACAAACTCAAGAAAGTACGTCTAGAATAGCTTCGACGTGGGATATAAACATAAACGTGAAACCTTTGATGATTGCCAAAGTATGTGTCAAGAAAGTAGAGCCACTTAAATCAGTTCTATACCAGACAAAAACATACACCATGTTTGCATTCTGATTCTGATATTAACATCAATGAATAGGGGAAACTAAGTACTTAACAGATCACACAGTAAAATTAAGTATTGCAAAGTTTCAGCCATAGAAATATTGAACCAATAAGAGCAAATCCATGTCATTCAAATAAAAAAGACATAGCATAAGATGCAATTTTATTAGGTGAAAGGCCAGAAGTATTTAATGAAAGACTCACGTTTCCGCACGCATCTGCAAAGGAAATGTGATTTATGCTTCCATTTGCATCAGTAAAAACCTCTCCTTGGTCTGTGAGTATACTTTCAGGCACAAGTAAGTCGCTCATATTAAACTCTGATATAAGCTGAGCTGCAATATAATTTCCCACTGGCATTCTGTCCTCATCGTTTGGAGGAGTAGCAGTATTTAGGGGAGATTCGATCAAAGCGTCATCCGAAACAGGCAAACTCAAGTTCTCGGTGGAAGGAAACATTTCAGCTTTTGCACTTATTACCTTGTCAACTCTACTCTTCAGCTTACCAACTCGTGACTGTAAAAATTCAATCTTCTGAAAGATGTGTTCCAAAGATTTATCACCACTTCCAGTCTCAACGCGTAACATTTCATCGTCAGCCAAACACTCATCATCAGTGTTGACTTTCTGAGTTCTTTTTGCTACAAAATACAAAACTCCATCACATAAAAGTATAATTACAGAACAAAACATATTCTTGCGACTGGCATAAATCTGATCACACTATTACCATAGTCTTAAAGTCTGATAACAATTATAGGGGAATCAAAGACGGTAGAAGTTGATTGATCATTGACCAATAAGAATATGTAAGATGAAAATAGTAGAGAGAGAGATGGGGGGAGGGAGGTACGAGCTCGGGCATCAAGGCGATCTACAAACCTTATGCAAACTATTGTACTACTCATATCACATGAACATGCTGCAGGTATAGGTCAAAAGCTAATATAACACCATTCTACTCCGTTACTGTTAATCATGCATGCAACTAAACAGTAGTAGAGAAAGCAAAAATATCATTTCTCACCGGGATTCTTCAACTCATTGTCCATAGAAGCACCCTCAGTAAAATGCTTCCTATCCTCTGAACAATGCTAGGTATCAAAGTCTTAACTGGCATGAAGAAATAGACAGAGATACGTCGATAGAGAAAGAGAGGATTGTACCATAATAAGAAAAAAGGTTATGATGCGACATATATGCTGCTACATCCTCTGTTGCTTCAGCTCTTCTTCTTTTCTTCCTCCTCAGGACCTCAGTTGTAGCATCGCTCTGGCCGAGAGGAAATGATTTCACACCAAGACCTTCCAGTGGATGTATCTCTAATTGAGTCTGCTTTCGCTGACTGTATTCATCAAGTTTTCTGTCATATTCCCGGGCTTGTGCCTCGAACTTCTTGATTTGCAATTCAACCCATTTACAACGCCACATAAGAGGATGAATGAATGACCTCCAATGAGTCGTCGGCTTTTTCTTCCTAAAGATTAAAAATTCATGAAGCACATATGATAATAAGCAAGAATAACACTTCATTAGAAGATGGAATTAAGTTCTGCAAGCATACGTCAACTTAAAAGGATAGATAATCAAATTTTAGGGCTCAATTCATGGCAGCAAATAAGCACAACTTCAAGAAAAATAAGTACCTCATCCTGAACATTTCACTAAATCCATCAAAATCCAGTGCTGATGCAGCATCACCATGAAAATCTGATAAAGCTTCAGAGTCAGCTAAGGTATTAACATTTTCAACTCCATAATCACAGTCATCAAATGAACTTGAGCTCTCAGTTGTGTCCAGACATTCTGCTTCAACCAGGTCAACACCACCAGATTTCGTACATTCAGTTATGTTAACTTCCACATCAGTGTCCCTATGGACTTCCGCAATCTGCCCGACCAAGTTTGCATCCCCTTTATTTTCCTCATAATTATTTGTATATTTCATAAGCTCCTCTTCAAGTTCTATAGCAAACATTCCATTCGACTTATAGGGTGAAGATTCCATCTTCGCTTTCGATTTCTCTCCGACTTCAACCTCAGGACCCATTGGAATGTAGGACGTAAATCAGCCCATTTCCAGCATATTGATCAAAGAATATGCAGAGTACCTGAAGTACATGAAATCAATAGTGTGTTGATTAGCATTTTTATATTCTACATAACATGCATTCAAAAATCACCATCATATAAATTACAATCTCATTAACTAATCCAAACATATTCTCATTCCTACAAGAAAACCTATACAAAATTGAAAAATACACATTTTCCACTAAAAATGAAAACACAATCAAACGGGCCCCTAGTCTTCAATTAAAAGCCATCCACTCATCTACTTCTCCTAACTCTTAAATTCAAAATTCAAACTCAGATAATTTTCCAAGAACAATCAAAACAAACACACATATATGTATGTATGAGTGTGTTTGTTCTGTGGAAAGAAGGTAAGCATCAAATAAATAGTTGATACCTTCGGCTTCCAATTCTTACAATTAAAACTTTGACCGAGTGATCAGGACTTTAATTCCCAGACGAAAACCAAGACGAAGACGAAGGATAAACAAAACATCAAGATACGTACATACCGTACAGACTTAAAACCCCAACTTCCCCCTCCTCCCTCCCAAAAAAGGATCTTAATTTTCTGATCAAAACTCCTTCAAAACAACAAGTTCACGGCGAAATCAAGATTGGCGACAAAATTACGCAGAGCCCACTAAAAACTAAACAACCAGAAAACAGTTACAGCAACAAAAGGAAAGAAAAGGGAATTAAAAAAAAAAAAAAAAAAAAAAAAAACTCTACCACCATAGGAAGCATTAGCGAAAATCAAGAAACAAAACCTGAGTAAGAGATTATGGGTCGAGAGCGGCGGCCGTTCGTAGTCCCGCGGTGATAGTGTTCGCGAGTGTCCGGTTGTGGGGGAGAAAAAGGTTTCTGTGTTGATGGGTTTGGGGCCAAATCTTTTTGTCCTGTACGGAAAAGGCTTTTTGGCAAGTGAGAGTGAATCAAAAGTATAATTAAATAGTATTCCTATTTTCTCTCTAAAAATCTTTAGCTGTCAATTCGCATCAATCTCTACTCACAATTTTTCCTTTTTCTTTATGGTAAATTACAGCTGTTTTAAGTTTTACATAACTACGAATCATCGTTGGTTGTTTAAAAAATTATAAATAATCTTTTAACCAATTTAATAATTATTTAATAAATAATTTATTTTCATTCAAATTTTATATGTGAATGATATCACAAGTGCCTTTATGCAAATTAATTTTTTTATTTCTAATTAAAAGATTACCTCATCACACTTTTTTTGAATTTTTTAAACACAGCATGCGCCATGGAATGGTTTTTTAAGTCTTTTTACACAGCCATCGAGCGAGGATAATTGTAATTTATCTCGAGCGTGAGATTTTTATACCTTTTTTTTTTTAAAACAAAATCGAAACAAAAATGTCAAGTTTCAGAGCCTTTAGTATTTACAAATGTAGGCGTATTTATAATTTCTCCAACATAGATATTTATAATTATGTCAATCTCAGAAAAATGGATGTAATTACATTTTCTTTGAGCTTGAATTTCCGTTCCTCTTTATTTTTTATTTTTCCCCAATAATTAAATTAATTTGAATCAATATGTTTTCCAGTGAAGTCATTTTTTAATTGTTACAGGCTAGTTGTTTAGCATACGATAAAATTTTGAAATATTTATAATTTTTTTAAATTAAATGAAAAAAATATTGTTCGGATTATATCAAAATTTAATAAGAGTGAATGTATTATGCCACATTGTCAGAATGATGTAGCGCCCAATCACCATCTAGTGGCTACGATAATTATTTTTCATTTGCGGGAATATTTATATTTTTCAAATAAATAATGGAGAATTCAATGTAGTACCAAACGCGCATAAACTGTATGTATTTTACCTTATTTATGCCAAAATATTTATAATTTTCTCTAGGTAAATTTAGTTATAGTTATAATAATAACACTAAAATGATATAAAAATAATATATAAATATATAAAATAATAACGCAATAAGTAAATTAAGAATATTCACTTCTATCTATGACTAATAAATAAAAAAATCTCTTTTTTGCTCACAAAAAGAAATCAATTAACTTATACCGTA